>JAFEMH010000579.1:345000-711254 GCA_022495995.1 Adenophora triphylla var. japonica | reverse complement strand
GTGTAGTTTCCTTTCTTCCCCTTTTCAAATAAAATAAAAAAAATAATAAAAAAAATCATTTTCTCGTAAATAAAAGAACATAGTCATCCGCACACTACGTGCCACATAGATTTAGAACCCTCGGGTGCGATTGACGCGCATCGCTGGACGGTGATGTATTTCACTTTACGCTTGAGCGCCTAAAATCAAACCTACCCCCTAGCGCATCATAGGTGTGGAACCACACTTAAAACCTTACCCACCTGGCCGTTTTTGACATACAACGTTTAATTACAATTACAATGAATTGTTTTTTGAAATTTCCAATAAGTCCTTATACCTTTCCCCCCCAAAACCTCGCACTCTTGTGGGCATGCTGCCACATGCAACATGGTTTCACGTGAGGACATGTCACCTCGTGGCATGTCCTAAACGAGAGATCATGCCGCATTGTCACCATGCACCGACGAGAGGTCATGCCGGATTTTTCTTGGAATTTCTCCGAGAATACCCGTTATGCCGCCCAAATTTCTCCCGTAAATTTGGATCACTCGTCGCCTCCCACGTCGCAAGTTAGGTCTTGGTTAGGTATAATTACCTATTATTAATTTCAAATACAAAGCATTTAGTGTAATTTTGAACGCTTAAGCGTCCCTAGGCTTTCCCAAGGTGTAGTTTGCGTAAATAAAGGATTAGCCTTTCCCAACCGTTCCTAGGATTTAAATCACCGATTTATACTTGAAGATAAATAAATTGTTTGGCGCAAGTCTCCGTTCCTTTTCTTTTTTCTTTTTCTTCTCCCCTCTCTCCCATATTTCTTCTTCCTTTCCTACCTTTATAAAAACCAACTCCGTATATACCCCCGCAGCCTACGGTGAGTTGGATCCGATCATCTCGGCTCCGGAGCTCGTTTGGTCCGGGTTGTCGAGAAGTTCGCGCAGCTTCAAGGCTTTAGGTCGCTGCGGTAGAATTAAACATGGCCGGGAATGGGGATATGATCAGCCGCCGCCCGCCATTGGAGGTTCTGGGTTCCGATTAGTCAACCGAGTTTGAATGATACATGTCCGCAGATGAATTGAGAGGAAAACTCGGAAGTCACTTGGCGCAGTGGAGCGCGAGGCCCACCTTTGGCTCGAGTGCCAAGGTGTCCGGAGGAAAGTTAAGCTCATAACCGCTTGCCAGCTTAAGCCACGAGGGCCCGTGTGAATTGCGCAAAGTGTTCGTCTGGGAAGATGGTTCCTTGCGAGGAAATTCATCTCTGAGGGAGTGGCAACAACGGGATCGGATCCGCTTCTCCCGCCCGCCTTGCTCCACCCAAGGGCTACAATGCCATGCCTCCCTCCCACGTGAGCTATGCCCCACGCCCGATCAAATGCCATATTAGGGAATGATCAGGAATGCCCAAGGAAGGTTTCCCTCTCCCCTTCGTCCTCCTCAAGTGGTATGATCAAGTTGCTCAAGAAGGTCTTAGAAGAGTGGTGGTCAACCAAAGAAACTTCTTCTCGATCTCACTTCCTCTCCAGCCCCAATGCCCCGATGCCGCACAGTTAGTACTGGGTCTCGGGGGCCCAAAGAAGTTACTCACAACCCCAGCTCGGTAGGTACCCCGACGGCTATCACAGCAGTGGTCAATCTAATTTGCAACATAATGGTCGAAGATCGGCCAGTGGAATCGGATTTTGTCAAGACAAAGGTTCCGCAGGTATCCGCAGCCTCAATTCCGAAGGCAGCTTTTCCTCACCAGCCGCAGTAAGTGTTCTCCCCTTTACCCAACATCTTTACTGGTTCTACTCCGTATTCAGCCTCCATGCATCAAGCACCGGGTTTTTCCGCTTGGTCAATTTGGGAAGCCGCTCAACGCAGCCGCTCTCCGTAATCCAAAGGTGCGCTTAATGGCTATGATATGTACGGAATAGGATTCCCACTTTCCGTTAGCTTGTCGTGGGATAGTAACATCGTATCCCTAGTACCTTTCTGGCCTCCCATCGGCCGCCCATTAGATCTACTGGAGTTCCTGCCATCTTCAACAGCCGCTCCTGCTATCCTCGATTCCAGGTTTAACTCCGGAAGTAACGGCCTTATCAAGCGTATGCAACAAAGAAATCGACATACTCGACCGTAGGTTCTAGTAGTCTCAAGGTGGTGGACCTGCACCCAAGTAACGCCTTTGCCTCATAAATTCAAGAAGCCGAAAATGTACTTCGATGGTACCGCTTGTCCGAAAACTCATGTGGATACTTATGTTATGACAATGGGAGCGATGGCCGCACACCCAAATTTATGACATCCCACTTTCATTTGACTTTGAAAGGACCAGCCACATGGTTTTTGGCCCCGAAACAAGAATGCCGCTCCACCCGGAGCCGACACGAAGACCTTTTTTGGAGAAGTATAGAGGCAATTGGAGTGGCGTACCACCCAGATGATTTAGTGGGGACCATCCGTAAGGCCGATGAGTCAATTACGTAATTCTATAAGCGGTGGAATGCTAAGCTTAATGAGCTATCGAGCGAATTCCCTTCTGTGACCAAAAAAGACATCTTCTTGTCGTGCGTGAAGCCGCACTCGGTGAAGCCATAGAAAAGGTTGGTATCCAAAGATTTGCAAGAGATGGTTGGAATGGGAGCTAGAAGTGAGAACAGATCGTTTAACCAAACCCCGACCGCAAATGTCGGGCCAGGTAACAACGGGAGTGGAGGATACCGATACCGAACACCGAACCCGGGCCTGCCATAGCACCGAAAGGAAGAGAAGTAGTTAAGGACAACATTGTCAACAACCCGCAAGGAGGAGGTAATAATGGTCCTAATGGTGGGATATTCCACCAAAACAACAAAGAAAAGTTTGATCACGACTGGGTATGACTACAGAGGAGGTCTACAATGGATTACTCGTAACCGGATGATAAAGTCGTTGGAGAACTACAATCCCGTTAATCCCAATCCCAATCTCGACACAAGCAAATATTGTCGTTCCATCGCTTCCGGACACACCACCAATACTTGCTTCACGCTCAAAAAGATTATCCAAGGGTTGGTAGATGAAAAGAAGATTGAAAAGTCCCCTCGTCCTAATGTCGTCAGCAACCCCCTACCTAGCAACACCATGAATCTCATGGATTTTGGCCAAGACTATTTTGTTAATGTAATAGAGTTTGGGGAGTCCGTGGATGGAAATGTTAGTGATGATTGTAATAAGATTGTGACTGATGTAATCCCTTGTCTGATGAAATGAAAGATAAATTTCTGCTATGTTTTGTATCTTGACTATCTGTATGATTTGAATAATACTGCTGATTATGACGATTATGAAGAGCGTTTGGTTGTCAACACTATATCCTCCATAGTTCCTAGGGATTCCCCAATCTCTCTGGAGGAACTCAGATAGCGGCTAATGTAGAGGCGCCATTATCCATAAATGAGATAAGACAGCGACATGGCCATACAAAGACTCGCCCCGTTCCGATTTCGCTAGCAGAGCTCAAGGAAGCCAAGCAAGAACTTTGTGGCCGAGAAGGACCAAGAGGTTAATTTGTTGACTCGATCCGGAAGAATGTTGGGAGCAAATAATGTAGATCCATCCGGAAAGGTAAAGCAAGCCATAGCCTCGAATCCCCAATCCTCTCGTAATCCCCGCAGATCGGGCAGGAGATGAAGAAGTCCAGAAGATCCGATATTGACGCAGCTTAAAGAGAACACAAGCCGATATCTCCTTATGGTCTCTACTCACATCCTCCTACCCTCACAAGCTAAAGCCGGGAAGAGGCCCCTGTCCAAAACCAAAGTGTCTCAACGCCACCCTGCACGCAGGTCTGTCAACTAATCGGAACCGCAAGCATGGGAACATCATTACATTTACGGATCTTGATCTCGCCCGCTTACTTGCAAAGCATAATGAGTCTCTACACATCACCAAGTGCCACCGGAGGGGCGCCTGATTCCCCATGTATTGGTAGACAATGGGTCGCCTATGAATGTACTTCCCGCCAAAATGATGAGTATGCTAGATATTGACGCGCGTAGCCTTAAACCATCCAAATGCACCATAAAAGCCTCGTGATTCGACATCCAGTGGCAGCTGCTTGGGGATAGTCTCTCTAAATTTGTTGTTTGGGAGCAAAGAGATGATGGTGGAATTCCAAGTTATCGACATTCCTGGCCACATTCTCAACGCTACTGGGTAGACCGTGGATCCATGAAATCTGAGCAAGTAGCGTCCACTCTCCACCAAAGTTGTTTGAAATTTGTGCAAGACGGAGTTCTCGACGACCATTTATGGGGATAGCATCACTATTGGGGAGACCAAAGGCTAATACTATGTCGGTAATGGAAATCAAACTTGACCAAGAGAACTTGATGCTCAGCGGTTTTACGATTGAGAAGCCTAAAGGGCATGTGTCCGCACTATTGATTTGACAACCTCCCTCCGACAAGATCCCTCCCGTGCTAAAAATGATGAGAGGCATGACAGTTACATCCCTGGCAAGCCTGGGGCCGGGAAAGCGTCAACAAAAGTGGACCATGTCGCCTTGCGATACTAGAAGCCAAGAGGAATAGGCGAGGCCTAGGGTGGTACGTCATGTGACTCGAAGAAGACAAAGCGTGCACGATAAAACCGAAGCGTTTAAAGAAAAGATGACCTCGCCTGCCGGTAAGAGGTACAAAAGGCCCGAGATGCGCCTCGTACAAACTGTCTTTTGAACAAACACTTTGTTAAAGAGGATGGAGAAATGTTCGTTTCGTCCGTAACCAAGGCCGAGCCAAATGGAGGAAAGGATGAGAACAATCCGTGAGGTTCGCCACAGCCAAAACCCTGAAGGAAATGCTTGTGAGTATGCCTAGAAGGCCAGTGCGTCACCGCTTACATTCGAGAACAAATACCATTTCGGGGACCTCGGTTATGTGAACCAGTTTGAGAAGCTTGCTCGGACGAACCCACAATATGCAAGATTCGCGGTGCCGATCCCGTGGACATTGATGGTGATTTGGCAGATTTGTTTAAGGAGTCAGGGCCGTCGTAACCTCGAGGATGACATGCATTTGGCGTAAGTACCTACGTGGAGGGATGGTGGTTGCTAGTGATCCCAAGTGATTTGATTGACTTTTCCTCCGATAACGAGGTGGTGGCTATGTCGAGTTTGAAAAGGGGCCGCTGCAGATCTAAATAGTTCAAGACCATCGCAGAGGCCGCTACGTAACTCGGACTTCATTTCATGGACCTGTCGCCGACAGGAGACTATGATCAACAAGCTAGGGCTCAAGCCTCGTCCTCTCGAGTCTAAATTTGTTCCCCGTGTCCCGAGTCATCTCCCGCAGTCTTTGTGATTGAATTCGAGTCCTCCGACGGCTCGATGTCCTCACAACTAAGACCGTCATCGTGTTGTAGACACCGTTTTCCCTTCGCTTTGAATAAAATGGTCGATCTTTCCGAGTATCCCGTGATTGCCAATCTAACAATTGAACGCTTAACTAAAATTAATCATCAAGATTTAAAAATAATTAAGCCGCATTCAATTGAAGATAATGCACTTAATAGATGAGCAATTTTTAGAAAATAATTCAAAGCAAGTTCGCGAGCAAAGGAAAGCCGGCCCAAGCCGCCGATGAGGTATTGACGACAAGTGAACTCCTGTGGAATGGGGGCTGAGGAACCCAAAGAAATGCAAATCGCAGCTTCTTCTCCGGAGATGAGCGGGTTGCCCCGATCGAGTTGCTTAAAGAATTTGTTGACGTCTTTGCCTAGTCTTACAAAGACATGCCCGGTTTGGATACATCTATCGTAGAACACCTGGATACCCCTAGATCCAGAGATTAAGCCAATAAAGCGTAAACCGAGGCGGATCAAGCCCGAGTGGTCCTTACAAGTCAAAGAAGAAATTGAGAAACTCTTACTGGTAGGCTTTATCAAGGTGATCGAATACCCGACTTGGCCGGGCAAACATAGTCACCATCACGAAAGCGAATGGAAAGGTTCTGGTTTGCGTGAGACTTCCGGATCTTAACAAGGCTAGTCCCAAAGATGACTTCCCTTGCCAAACATCGACATGCCGGTAGATGCAATCGCGAACTACGAGGTCAAATCCTTCGTCGATGGTTTTCATGTTATAACCAGATTAAAATGGCCGAGGAAGACCAAGACAAGACAGCGTTTACCACCCCTTGGGGTACTTATTGTTACACAGTAACGCCGTTTGGGTTGAAGAATGCTGGGGCTACCTACCAGAGGACCGTCACTACCCTGTTTCACGAGATGATCCACAAGGAGAATGAAGTGTATGTGGACGATATGATTATTCACTCGAAAGGGTCAGATGGGCAACATTTCACTGATTTAAGGAAGTTCTTCAACAGACTTCTAGAGCATTCCATGAGGCTAAATCCAGCCAAGTGCACTTTTGGGGTTATCCGGGGTGAAGTTTTGGCTACATGGTCACAGAGCGAGGCATCGAAGTAGATCCCAAAAAAGTCAAAGTAATTGTTGAAATGAAGCCGCCTAGAACTATTTCCGAGGTAAAAGGTTTCATGGGCCGTCTACAATACATCAACAGATTCATCAACCAAATTTCGACCTCCATACGTGAACCACCTTAAGCTATTGAAGAAGAATCAGAAGTGGTTTGAACGAGGAATGTCAACTAGCTTTCGAGAGAATCAAGGCTTACTCTTGTTAATCCTCCCATTCTCTCGCCCACCTCACGGGAGCAAGCCTCTACTTCTATATCTCGACGGTCACGGCATTACGCCTATCTGAGCCATGCTAGCACAAGAGAAGAAGGACTCCAAGGTCGAGAATGCCATATATTTTGTCACAGAATTCCAAGGTAGCGAGTTGAATTACTTTGCTCTCGAGAAGACATGCGCAGCTCTGGTTTGGGTGGTTGGAAAGCTAAAACACTATATGCTATCCCACACAGTACACCTGGTCTCCAAGATAGACCCGATCAGATACCTATTTCAGGGTGACAAAGGCAACATTTCCACTAGATTGGCAAAATGGACTTTCTTTTTAGATGAGTTTGACATCAAATATGTGATCCGGAAATCAATCAAGGGACAGGCTCTGGCAGATCAATTAGCTGACTCCCCCAGTACAGAAGCCCAAGGACCAGATTTCCAGTTTCCAGATGAAGGGATTCTTGTTATAGAAAATGGCAACCGGTGGCGCTTATTCTTCGACACTGCGTAGCAAATAAAAGAGGTAACGGCATCGGAATGGTACTAGTAGACCCGAATGACATGCATACCCCCATAGCTATCAAGCTAAACTTCTCGGTTACCAACAATCCAGCCGAATATGAAGCTTGCATATCTGGTCTTGAGGATGCCCTAGAACGACATGTGGATGAATCAAGTGTTTGGTGATTCCCAACCGATAATAAATCAATCCGCCAATGCATGGAGAACCTCGCATCCGTGTCTCCAGAGGTATCACGCTTACATTGCAGAGCTCGTCACTGGCTAGTTCAAGGAAGTGTCATTCCAATTCCTCGCCACGAGATAAGAACAGATTTGCCGATGCCCTAGCTACCTGCCTCTTTGGTAGAAATCCTGTAAGGAAAGTCAATCAAACCGTCTGTGGCCTGTAGCGAGAAAATCCCGCGCATACCGCCGTGAAATAGAGATCGAAACCTGCAACGAGCCATGTGGTACAACCAAATTTTCCAATATCTCAAGCATGGTGTGAAGCATCTTTCCCGCTGATAAAGAAGGAGACCTAAAAGGTATTCATGCCAAGAGTTTGCAAGCTTTAAAAGGCTATCGCCTCGCATGTCATACTTGGCAATGAGTTATGGAAGAAAAGGAAGGTTGCCCTCTCCTCGCTTCCTCCGTATCAAGAAAGAAAAGGCTCGTAGAATAATGGAAGATGTTCACAATGGCGCCCCGCGGACCCCATATGAACGCTCGATCCCTTATGCATAGCATTATCGCACTAGGCTACTGGATCACTATGGAAACCGATTGTATTCAATTCGTGCGGACTTGTGACAAATGACAGCGGTTCTCCAATCTAAACCACATTCCTCCTCATGATCTATACTGTATGACAACTCCCTGGCCCTTCGCAACGTGGGGAATTGATGTCATTGGGAAGATAACTCCATCCGAGAGCAATGGGCACTCATTTGTTTTGGTCGCAGTGGATTACTTCACAAAATGGGTAGAAGCCGCATCCTACAAAGTGCTCACAGCTAAGAAGGTAGCTCGCATCATAAAAGAACAAATTTTCTGCCGCTACGGAGTTCCGAATGAGATCATTTCTAACAATGGGTCCCACTTCGAAGGAGAGACCGATCGTCTGCTTACTGAATACAGGATCAAGCGTCACAAGTCTTCACCGTACTGCACTACGTACGAATGGTGATGTTGAGGCTGCCAATAAGAACTTGGAAAGGATCATAAAGAAGATGGCCGAGCGAGGGAGGGATTGGCCAGAGAAGCTACATTTAGCATTGTGGGGATACCGCACTTCAATTTGGACTGCCACCGGTGCAACCCCATACGCCTTAACCTACGGAATGGAGGCTGTCATGCCTATTGAGCTAGAAATTCCATCCCTCAGGGTGTTGCTCGATAATGAGGTAAATGAGATTGAATGGCTCCAAAGTCGATACAACGAATTGGCTCGTTTGACGAACGTAGATTAAAGGCCATGGAGCACCATCGGGCATACTAAGAGAATGGCCTCGTGCTTTTGACAAAAGAGTGAAACCCAGTGGACATCAAGGTTGGTGATCTCGGTTCTCAAGATGAAGCCCGCAAATCGTAGCAACAGATTGGGTAAATGGGCACCCGTCCTGGCCTGACCTTTTCTAGTGAAGAAGATATTCTCCGAAGGAGCAATGCAAAATACGTACTGATGGCAATCCATTTTTACACCCCGTCAACGGTGATAAGTTGCGGCGGTGTGAATGTGTGCCCAAATTCTAAATTTTTGTTTTTAGATCGGATTCACGCGAGTTTGAAGACATCCGAGTTATTTGAAAAACTGAGTCGCCACGCCATTTCGACACTCAAAACTTTGAAAAAGGATTTTTACTGGGTTCTGAGGTTGTTACCCCTTGGGAAGAACGCTTGGCGTTCACCCAAATTGTTTGCCGGAGCAAGTCTCCCAAGATTTCAAGAATCGTGCTTGCTCGCGTGCTTTCGTGTACATGTGAGAAAAAAGGGGGGAATGTCCCGTTATCTTCCCGACGTACAAAACCATTTGTTGGTTGTCGCCGAGATTCCTTTGAATTTTATGTATTCGGGATTATGATCCCGTCCTCATCTTATGACTTGTGATCATCGCATTTTAACCTCGGGACCCTGACTTGCGTGATCGAGAATGACTCTCTTTGGTCAAAGATGAGGTTCTTTAGAAAAGGAGGGTCCTTAGCCCATCAATCCTACGCTTTAAGACTGATTGAGCTCGTATAGAGGCTATCATACTCTTCTAAGCGATAATCGGAGATATAGGTTCAAGGTTTTATCCCTTTCCAAAGAAATCGTGGCAACTTTAATGGAAGGAACGATGTAAAGATAGGATCTTACATCGGTCCGCTCCAAGGTTGGGGGAAATGGGGAATGCATGATGAAAATGACTTTTAATGAAAAGATGACATTTTTGGTTTTGAGCAAATGATGCTTTTTGATTGAAATAAATGATCTTTATGCAAAGGATGTATTTTTATAGAGGGAAATTAGCATTTTATATGCAAAAGGATTTACCAAAGATTACAAAAGTGATGCGTAAAGATAGGATTTTTATGCAAATGATGCATTGAAAAGGTTTTGAATGCAAAGGATGCATTTTTATTGAAAAGATTGGATTTTTATGTGCAAATGATGCATAAAAATGACATTTTTATTTGAAAATTGGGGGTTTTAGGTGCAAAGGATGCACCTTTATGAAAAAGACTACATTTTTATGACAAATGAGGTCTTAATGCATGCAAAAGGGAAAGGGGGTGATAAAGATGTGATCTTTTATGAATAAATGCCAAGTCCCAAGCAAGATATATGAATGCAATGAGCAAGTATATCAATTAAAAGCAAGGTTAGGGCGTGCGAGGTTACCAATTGCTTCCTCTGCTTCTTCGAACGGAGCTAGGAGGAGAGGCTGGTTTCTGGGTCTTCAAGGAGGAGGGAGGTAGCTTCTAGCCTTCCTTCTTCACCTTCTTGAGCTTGCACCAATATTCTTCACGCCTTGGGAGTGCTTATAAGTGTATTGTGTATTTTGTGCCTCTATTGTGTGTGTTGAAATGGGTAAGAGGGGGCCTCTATTTATAGGTAATCCGGATAAGGCTGCTAATGAAGCCGTGCGGCAAGAGAGCAACAGCTAATGCACCAAGCGGCTTATCCCGAATGACTCAAAGATTCTAGAACCATGCAAGGTGGCAAATTCTAGAACCTCCTTCCTAATCAAGAAAACGTGTTTTTAATTAGGAAGGATCCTCTTCAGCCCTTATTTAATAAAAAACAGCTCTAATGTTTCTAACGCCGGGAAGGTCCGGGAATTACCTGGAAAACTTACCGAAATTGTCAAGAAAATTAACCTAAGGCATGAGCGCATTTGGGTACTTACGTAAGCCCTCGGCAATGTCACTTGCAAGGCAAGTGGGGTTATCGATAGAAAAGGATCCGACCGGCGAATGCCGAGACGGATTAGATGACCGAGACTGCCGAGCGGCCGAACTCGGGAAGGCTACCTACGTATCCCTGAGGAATCAAGCCAGCCGTAGTTCAATAAGATCCGCTGAGGAAGGGAGAAGAGAAAACCTGGTCTCTTACTGGGAAAATAGAAAATGACCTAGAGGTCAAGCAATTGATCCTACCGGGATATGCTAGAAGTGACCAAGGTGGTCTCTATGAGGGATTACTTCATCACCGAGGAGCGACGAAGGAACAAAGGTGACCGGGCGGTCGGATGGCCGGACCTTTTATAAAAGGCTACCTACGTATCCCTGAGGAATCAAGCCTTGATCGTAGTTCAAGCATCACTAGATAGTTAGGAACGATGTCTAGGATTCCTGAGATTTTGACAATTAATGGAGGCCTGCCACCGATTGACAATTCACCGGAGGATGTCACCCGATTGACAATTACTCTGAGGATGTCACCTAATTGAAACTAGAGCTTACGTCACTATCGAGCGGATAGAGGTAGCTAGAGTTTAGTGAACTTGAGCATACGTGCCTCAATCTCTTTCTAATCGAGATACGGGTTGCTAAAGCTTTGAAAACTTCGAGCATACGTCTCAATCTCTTTCGAATCAGAGATATGGGTTGCCAAAGCTAGAATGATTTAAGCATACGTCTCAATCTCTTTCGAATCAGAGATACGGGTTGCCAATGACTTGAAAGCATACGTCTCAATCTCTTTCGAATCGTAGATATGGGTTGCCAACGACTTGAGCATACGCCTCAATCTCTTTCG
Organism: Adenophora triphylla var. japonica; assembly: GCA_022495995.1. Lineage (NCBI taxonomy): Eukaryota > Viridiplantae > Streptophyta > Magnoliopsida > Asterales > Campanulaceae > Adenophora > Adenophora triphylla. The sequence goes on along the minus strand of JAFEMH010000579.1, from coordinate 699,861 downwards.
AATCGAGATATGGTCAGTTGGCCAAGTCTGAATGACTTAAGCATACGTCACTATTCATGACAGAGGTAGCTTGTTAAGAAGAACTCGACACCTGAGGTTGTCACCTAACGTTATCCCGTTATAACGAAATTAATCTGAGGTGACTGGGAATAGAGCTTGATTGCCTAGAGATAAGGGATATCTTCGAAGAGGGTGTTATCTCGCTAGAGGATAACGAGGATTGGAGGCCCAAGTGGAAAGTCCAAGGGCAAAATCGTAATTTTTGCTCGAGCGAAAGAGGCCGCCCCGCATGAGAGGAAGGAAAAGAAGCCGTACGGTCGGAAACCCGATTTTTAGGCATTATTTAAAACAGATTTGAACTGCCATTTGGGCATTGCTGCCGCCATCTCACTCGAGAGAGAGAGAGGAGAGAAGAAAGAATTCGAAATTCCTTGAATTTCTTCCTTGATTCGAGATGGATCCGACACCAAGACAAGCAAGGAGGAATGTCTCCCCGCGGCCGCTCAAAGGAAGAGGAAGGAGGTTGTCTCGGACGGATAGGAGGTATGACTCTTCTCACGCCTCCATCTAGAGCTCTATCCAGAGAAGGAGGGAGCACAAATCGACGAACCCGCGATCGGCTGGGGTAAGCGTTCTTATTTGGCTCAAATCCGATGATTTTGCTTGATTTTTGAATAATTTAGGGCATAACCCGAACTTAGGGAATTTTCTAGGATTTTCTTAGGATTTTTGAATGATTTCGAGATGCATGAACAACCTATGAGGCTAAGAATATGCATGTGCAATTTATTTGATGAAAATTATGAGAATGACTCACTTTTTCTCTCGCAAATGAAGTAAGAATGAGAATTGTCTAAATATGAGACTCGAAGTTCTTGCCTTGTGTTAGAACTAGGTCAAAATGTACTCGATTTTCAATGAGAAAACATGATTTTGGAAGATGAAAATGATTCATGCATGCCATTTTATTTGAAAATAATGCTTATGTGCAAAGAATTGTGAAAATTATGATTTTGTGCCTTAGGAAAGCAACGTGCTTAAAATGACGTGTTTCAAATGATGAAAGTCACGTTTTGATGCAAAAGATGCTAAAAAGACTCTGTATGAATGCTTTTCTTTTGAAAAAAAAATATGTGCACTTTTTGTGACTTATACGCATAAGCTTTTGAAATGAGATGAAGGACTGACGACACTTCTTTTTGTGATGTATGCTTGGTTCTACTCAGAGAACAAGTCTAGGGGACCATCCGAGATGTTAGCAAAGGAATCTTTAAGTAGGATGCCTGATTTTGGAGAGAAGAATGGGGCAGGAACCCTAAAGAGCAGCTGGTGAGGGCTACCGGTTCTCCGGACGCGTTTGTGGAGGCCATCTAAGCAAGACGTGGATTCACATCACCTCAAAGAGCAAGGGCCCGGGTCTCCAAAAGCTCTTTCTCGAAGCGCGTGGGACTCTACTCATAGTTTCCACTCCGAGTTTTTCTGGGAGAGCTTACTTGACTCCCGCCGATTTTTTAAACAGCCGACATCGGGCCTTCCGCAGTCACCGGATGGCCCGTGACTTGGAGAGAGGTCTAATACATTGGCCAATGCCGCAGGAGTTCCGAGCTTTGGTTGGATTTGAGCCGATTCCCAAGGGATTGGGTAATGGAGATGAGGAATGTCGAGGGCGGCGCCCGTCAACCGCAGACGCAGGTAACTTACTGGCTTAGGCAGTTGACGTGACCGCCCACCACCGGGCTTTAGAGCTTTTCGTGGTGGGTTGATGCCGCGCTGTCACTATCTTTGCTAATCTTTCTAGGATGCTAGCCATGACTTGCCTCCTTGACTTTTTGTAGTTGATGTGGACGTGTAGGATAGGGACTCTGGCTCTCGGGAGTAGGGCCGGATTGGCCGAGTTCGGATACTTCTCTCCATTTTATACAATACCCTAAAGTTACTTCCGTGTTATTCCAAGCTGGGACCCTCTCCCCTCTCATATCAGATCCCTTCTTTCCAATACCCTCAAAAAGTTACTTCCGCACAATTGACGCCAAAACCACTCTCTCTCTTTAAACCTCAACACAAACCCCTCCAATTCCATCATCTTCCTCACCCAAATCATACACACCATCTTCATACAACCCACATCACCTCAAAAGATCTGAACAAGGCATTTACATTATGTTCAACCGCATCTCCTAGCAATGCCGAATTGAAGGCTCCTACACCTAACTTGGTCAGTAGAAGCAGAGGACTATAAGTGGTAACACATCTTCCTCCACCTCTTCTCTCTCTTATTTACTTGTTTATTTGCAATTTTTATTCTCTCCACTTGATAATCAAGCTCCATCTACTTCGTATTATCAAATGGCAACTCCGCCATACTCTCGTACATAATTGATTTGGCTTGGCTTAATTGCATATTTGTGTTGTGGATTTCCGATCTCCCTTGGTTGCTGCGGTCAAGCGGAGCGCGGATCTCCCATATCCTATGCCTCCTCGTAATTCATTATTAATTCGTGTTATTCCCAAGTTGATCACAGCGCATTTGGTAGATCCGAATCCGATCTCTGGTAGGCTTTTGGTTTGAATTTGTGGAGATTCCCGCGATGGCATACATGTGTCAAGCTGCGACACAAGTGACTCAAGTCCTCAAGCAGTCACGCGACACAAGTAACCAATCTGGCAGAGAATCATATTTCGCTTGTAAGTTTGTTCCCCTCTCTTTGTCACTCAAATTAGTAGGTGTGGATCTTCTATATCCACATTCATTTTTTGAAGTGATTAGATAGATATATTTCCTTTGTGTTTAATAATGTAAAATCTTCCTGTAAAAGTGCTCTTGTAGTGTCACGGCGACGCACAAGTGACTCCTTAAGTTCCCCGTGTCCACGCAACACAACAAGCCTCCACAGAAGTCTCGTTTTTAGTTGTAAGTTTGTTCCTCCTCTTTGTAATATGGGATGTGGCCTCCCATTGTCAATGGCTTACAAGTTGTTTTTTCTTTTTTCTTTGAGCAATAAAACAAAACACTTCCTATGCATTTTATACATATCTCGGTCTCTCACACACTTGCACACACACGTTTGAATGAATTAAAACTGTTGAACGTTAGAAAGACTCGCTCTACACGGACGCAGGCGTGTTCGGGGTGAACTCTCGGTTCTTTCCCAAAACTTAACCTCGACTCCCCGAACCTATTTTTCTCATTTTAAAAAAGGTTTCTCAATGTTTTCTTAAAAACGGCGTGGCGACTCCTTTATATTTTTTCTTTCAAAATTTTGGGCGAGCGCACATTCACCTAACATTGGTGAGATTTCCTGCCATTATGTTACCCCCCGCCCTCGTTACAAATGGGCATTCTCCGACTTATCTCTAGTGACTGCACCATAATTAGTAAGAATCCATTAAGAACAAGAGTCAACATACTTTCCATTAGAAGGAACATCCCTTGGGGCCGTCGAACTACTTTCGTGATCAATGAAACCTAATTTCTTTTATATTGGTTCCGTCCAATCGAGATTCTCCCGCTAGGTCCTTTCTCTCAATCGATCGAATCATACAAATTGGATGTCTCTCCAAAAATGTAAGGCATTTAGAGATTGACATAAAGAAATCTCTGTTTAGATGAAGATAGAAGACAAGACTTTATTTATTTACAGATGATGAACATGTATGATTTTGAGTTTCCAACCCCAAGAACAAGGGGGATTTACTCTACTTCAATTGTGCCATCTAGAACATATAAGCAAATAAAAATAGAGAATAGAAGTAAGAAGACTTATGATGAAATAGAAGGCAAATGGCTGGAAATAATGCTTTACTTTTATTGCTTTTCCTCAAAAAAGTAACTTCAAGAACAAAATATGGACTTTGATCTTCAAAATATCTTTGGAAATCAATATGACAGAGTATTTGTGTTTAATCTCCGATGACTCATCTATGGAATATCGGTATTTTTCTATATTAAGACTGATTACAAGGGGTCCTTTTATAAAGGGAGGGAACTCTTCAAGAAGGTGCTTCCAAAAGGTGTCTTTTTTACCATAGTCACGACCTTGCACGCGCCGCTGTCCAAGTGGTTTTGCACGGACTCGTGCACCTGGGCGCCGCTTTTGAATTTAAATTTGTAAGACTTGCACGGCCGTTCCTCCATGCACCCGCACGTCCGCTTCCGAGGTTGACACGGCCAGTGTCCAGCTTCAAGGCTCGGCCATTCCACGGTTTGGGGCCAAAAATGGCCCGTCATGGCCTTAAGTGCACCGCCGCTCCATCATTGGGCCGCACGGCCGCTCCACCTGGATTTGGCTTTTTGTGTTCGTTTTGTTTGGTGATCCTCCATGTATTTTATCTCAAAGTACCCAAGCATCCTTTTGACCATAAAAAGGCCCTAAAACCTGTCTAAAAATGCAAGAAACATACCAAAGGCGTAAAATCTAATAAATATGAAAAAGTAAGTAAAAAGTACTTAAAATGAAATGAAAATGATGATTTATCTAGGCAAAAGTATATAAAACTTAGGATAAATGACTACTCCCATAACAAGTGACACAGCTATCGCTTTCGACACGGAAATTAAGGAAAAAGTGAAAAAGTTAATGTGTTGTGAGTGTAGATAGTTGAGTATGAGAGAATGAGTGGAGAGAATAGTAAATTATAATAGTGTTGTGAGTATTAAAATACCTGTAGGAGAGAGAATGAGTGGAGGGAATAGTAAAGATTCTTTGCCATTTTAGGAAGTGTGACTTATTAGCTGACGCCAAAAGCAAAGCACAGGTCACTTGTTGTGGATAATAGTCACTTATCAAACTTCCCCACACTTAAGCTTTTACTTGTCCCCAAGCAAATTTAGGATGAAAATACAGAGAGGGAGAAAAAGAAAAGAAAAGCATGAATGACCCCTCAGAAAATAAAGTAGCAAGCCCTAAATGCCTTTTGGATAATGCCTTCATCTTTCTAGTCATATTTCGTATACCTTTAAAATTTAGTTAGAAAGAAGCATTTTGGGGATATTTTTAAAGAGATAATTTGTAAGATAATAACCTAATATAGCGTATATAGAATTTGATCAAGTAAAACATGCTAGAAGGATAAATCTTAGATCCATTTCTTGGTAAAAGAGAAGCTTTCATTCTTTAGAGTGATTTTTCAGAGAAATGAATTTATTTCTTTAAAATGTACAAAAGGAAGTATAAACATTTATTCACAAACTAGAAGTTTCCGAAGAATCGTATTGCATTCTTGAATCACAAGGGTGAAAAATGGATGATGATAGTGGAAAAATCTCATCAAAGTTTAAACAATCTTATCTTAGTTTTGCACGTGTTATATTTTTGCAAAAGACCTTAGTTATTTTTGATCCTTTCAAGTAGAAGACATTGTGGCTGCGAACCCCATGTTCCTAATACTTAGACCAAAATACTTTCGGATATTACTTCCGTTTGGCAAGACGCATCGTCGCAGCCGAACGCCGTGCCCCGAGTTACTTAGGAAGCAATAGGTTTCTTTTGCTTTTAAGGTTTGGTGACTAAGTCACTCTTTTAGCAATAAGATAAAAATGCCTAAACTTGATTCGTTTAGTGGAAATGGAAAGATGGAATTTTGATGAAGAGGTGTGATTCAAGGGATGCAAAACAAAGGGTACTTCTAATAAGGGAATAAACATTTAATAAAATTTAAAATGTACAATTTTAAAGAAATATTTTCAATATTTTTTCATAAGAATGACCAAGTGTAGATTGATAAAGATTCCTTCTAATCAAATGTTTTTTTCTTGAGAATACCCTATATTTTGCTATACTAACTTATGAGGCTTTTAATTGTTTCCTAAAAAATATCCCTATATTTTTCTTCTTATAAATTTCTAAGTTTATAGAAAATATGAGAGGAAAGATAATGACATTATTCTAGGCAAATGGCAAGCATAAGAAATAATGATTATGGATCATCATAGGGATTATTACTTTTTTTTATATATACTATACATGCATAAAATGAAAATGCAACTAAGTTAAAAAGAAAAAAAAATTACACTAGAAAGCAAGTAAATTTAGACTAAAAAGCAAGTAAATTTAAACTAAAAATCAAAATAAAATAAAGATAGATATACCCCCCCCCCACACTTGAAATGAACATTGTCCTCAATGTTTCAAGGAACAATGTTAAATCCGGGAGGGTAAGAGAAACTTACTAAGATGGTGGTGTGGGTTCTTCTAGTGTTATGAATGATACTACTCCAATTGGGTCTCCGGTTATGTAGTGCTTTAACCTTTGACCGTTTACTTTGAACTCTCCTTGTGCTTCGTTCCCAATTTCAACGGCTCCGTACGGATATACTTTACGAACTTGATATGGGCCCGTCCATCTTGATTTTAACTTACCTGGAAAAAGCTTTAAACGAGAGTTAAAAAGTAGTACCATGTCTCCTTCTTTGAAATCCTTTCTTATGATATGAGCATTGTGCCATTTTTTCTTTTTTTCCTTGTATAATTTGTCATTTTCGTATGCTTCATATCGGAGTTCTTCGAGCTCTTGTAATTGAAGTTTTTGCTTTTCACCGGCTTCTGCTAGGTCATAGTTTAGAGCTTTAACTGCCCAATATGCCTTATGTTCAAGCTCCACCGGCAAATGACATGACTTTCCATACACCAAACGGAAAGGGGTTATTCCGATGGGTGTTTTAAAAGCGGTGCAATAAGCCCATAAAGCATCGTTCAATTTTATTGTCCAATCCTTCCTTGAACTTATTACTGTTTTCTCCAAGATCCACTTTATTTCTCGATTCGATATTTCCACTTGTCCGCTTGTTTGAGGATGATACCCAGTGCCTGTTTTATGATAGACTCCATACCTTTTTAATAAAGCCTCGAATTGGCGGTGTGAAAAATGCGAACCACCATCACTTATGATAACTTTTGGAACCCCAAATCTTGGAAAAATTGTATCTTTGAAAAGCTTCGTGACGATTTTTGAGCCGTTTGTTGGAGATGCTAGAGCTTCTACCTACTTTGAGACGTAGTCCACCGCTACTAAAATATAATTATTGTTGAAGGATGTTGGGAATGGTCCCATGAAATCAATGCCCCACACGTCAAAGATCTCAACTTCTAGAATATTATTAAGAGGCATTTCATTTCTTCTTGAAATATTGCCGGTTCTTTGGCAACGATCACAAGAAATAACGAAATGTAGAGAATCTTTGAAGTGTGTGGGCCAGAAAAAACCTGATTGAAGAACCTTGGCGGCGGTTTTGGCTGTGCTTGCATGACCGCCATAAGGAGATGAATGACAATGATAAAGAATGTCGTTAATCTCTTCATTGGGTTCGCACCACCTAATGATTCCATCTGCGCAATGCTTAAAAAGGAGCGGATCTTCCCAAACGTAATATTTAATTTCTGATAAGAATCTCTTCTTTTGTTGATAACTCATTTCTGGGAGAAGAATCTTGCATGCTAGGTAATTAACAATGTCTGCAAACCAAGGAGTTTCGACATTGTTTATAGCAAGAAGATGATCATCCGGAAATGAGTCATCAATGGGAAGGTCATCATTATCGGAAATTTCCAATTCCTTGGGGAGACGGGATAAATGATCTGCGACCAAATTTTTTGTTCCCTTTTTATCACGGATTTCCAAATCGAACTCTTGGAGGAGAAGGATCCACCTTATCAATCTTGGCTTTGCATCCTTCTTTGCCAACAAGTATCTTATTGCAGCATGATCCGTGTATACGATTACCTTTGAGCCAACCAAATATGACCGAAACTTATCCATAGCAAATACCACGGCAAATAGTTCTTTTTCTGTGGTGGCGTAATTCATTTATGCTTCATCCAGTGTTCGGCTAGTATAGTATATTGTATGCATTTTCTTGTCTTTTCGCTGTCCTAGAACAGCTCCAACCGCAAAATCACTTGCATCGCACATTATTTCGAAAGGGAGGTCCCAATCGGGTGGTTGTATGATAGGAGCGGATACCAAAGCTTCCTTTAACCTGTTAAATGCTTCAAGACAAGGACTATCGAACACAAATGGAGCATCTTTCATTAGTAGATTAGTTAAAGGTTTAGAAATTTTTGAGAAATCCTTTATAAATCGTCGGTGAAAACCGGCGTGACCATGAAAACTTCTTATTCCTTTAACATTAGTAGGCGGGGGTAATTTTTCAATAATTTCAATCTTCGCCTTATCTACCTCTATCCCTTTTTCGGACACCATGTGCCCTAACACTATCCCTTCATTTACCATAAAGTACACTTCTCCTAATTTAAAACAAGATTAACTTCTTCACAATGTTGTAGGACTTTATATAAATTTTTCAAACATTCGTCGAAAGAATATCCGTAAACAGAGAAGTCATCCATTAAAACTTCCATTATATTTTCTATGTAATCGGAAAAAATGGACATCATACAACGCTGAAAAGTGGCGGGAGCATTACAAAGTCCGAAGGGCATTCTTCTATAGGCGAAGGTACCATAAGGACAAGTAAAGGTAGTCTTTTCTTGGTCGTCTGGATGGATAGGGATTTGGAAAAATCCTGAATATCCGTCCAAATAACAAAAATGGGAATGTTTGGCCAATCTTTCTAGCATTTGGTCTATAAAGGGAAGGGGAAAGTGATCTTTTCGGGTGGCTTTATTTAATTTTATGTAGTCTATACACATGCGCCAACCCGTGACAGTCTTTGTTGGGATTAATTCATCCTTATCATTTCGAATGACTGTCATTCCTCCTTTCTTAGGGGCAACTTGTACGGGGCTCACCCATTTGCTATCCGCAATTGGGTAGATAATGCCTGCGTCAAGTAATTTAAGGACTTCCTTTTTAACTACTTCCTTCATGTTAGGATTGAGTCTTCTTTGATGCTCAATGGAAGGCTTATGATCTTCCTCTAAATCAATCCTATGCATACAAATTTTTGGATGAATTCCTTTTAAGTCATCTATTGTATATCCTATGGCTTTTTGATGTATCCTAAGCTCATTTAATAACTTTTCAGTTTCTAGAGGGCCTAGGTTAGCATTTATAATCACGGGATAAGTGGAGTTAGGTCCCAGGAATTCATACCTTAGATTTGTAGGAAGAGGTTTTAACTCAACTTGAGGTGCCTTAATTACCTCCTTTTCCTCTTCGTTGGATGGCTCCGCTACAGTCTCCAACTTTTCACATTCAGTGTTGCCATTGTACTTTGCTGCATGATTAGTGTCTAAAAACATGGTATAATTTGCAATTTCATCATCGTCATGATCATGCAAAGTTCTCTTCCAATCTATAAGACTTTTCTCTAGCGGGTCTTTAGATTGGGGACTTTCCAATTCCTTGCTAACTGATTCTAACATGTTAATGTCTAAGCAAGGGTTCTCAAGATTAGGATTTTTCATGAATTTGGACAAGTTAAACTCTATTTTATCATCTCCTAAATTCAAAGTGAGGTTGCCATATTTAACGTCTATAATTGCCCCAGCTGTGGCCAGAAATGGTCTACCTAGAATTACAGGAATATGGCTATCCTCTTCCATCTCAAGAACTACGAAATCAATCGGGATGACTAATTTCCCGATTTGGCAAGTTACATCTTCCATAATACCCACTGGATATTTAATGGAACGGTCCGCCAATTTCAGAGATATGGTCGTAGGTTTAAATTCCCCCACACCAATTTTTTTACTCACTGAAAGTGGGATGAGGCTTACGCTAGCTCCGAGGTCTAGCATGGCATTATCAACATTAAATTTACCCATATTACAAGGGATAGAGAAAGTGCCGGGATCTTAATTTTGGGGGTAACCTTTTTAGTAAAACAGCACTTACTTCTTCCGTTAATGCAACAGTTTCATTTTCTTCTAGCTTCCTTTTATTAGAAAGAATATCTTTAAGAAATTTAGCATAAGAAGGCATTTGTTGCAAAGAATCAGTAAAAGGTACATTAATGTAGATAGATTTTAAAACATCTAGAAATTTTGCAAATTATTTATCGAGTTTTGCCTTTACTAATCTTTAAGGGTAAGGTATTGGCGGATCAAAATTTCTAGTTATTTTAGGGGATTCTGTCCCCTTATTAACCTCATCATTAGTCTCAACCACGGCTGGGTTTTGACTAATACTTTCCTCAATGGGATTACTTTCTTTAGGCAGACAATCAATAAGTTCTTTCCCGCTTCTAGTAACTATCACTTTAGCATGTTCATTTAGCATTTTGTTATGGGCAGCTAAGTTATCAAATTTATCATTAAATAACTTGAAACATTCACTAAATTCAGCATTAGTCTTTTCTTGCTCATTTTTGCTTTCAACTATGAAATCCATTAAAAGATCTAATTTTGATTTAGGGGGAGAAGTGTTTGAAGCAGTATTGAAATTTCCAAATGTGAATCCCGGATGTTGTGTAAATAGTTGCGGGTTTAGAACGTTTTTATTCTTATAGGAGAAGTTGGGGTGATTCCTCCATTCGGGATTGTATGTATTAGAATACATCCCCACCCCTTCTGTCCAAAAGAATTTACAAAGTTCACTTGATCATTAGAGATAATGTCAAGTAACTTCATGATTATCCGTACTATGTGAGTTAGACCCACATAGTTCACATAACACATTTACACCGGCTACGGGATTGACATTAAGATTTTCAAATTTTTTCAAAAGCATGTCAACCTTAGAAGAGAGAAGAGTAATTGCATCAACATTATATTTACCGGGCGTACCTTGTTGTTGCTCCCTCTCATTTGACCATTGGTAATGGTTCAATGCAATATTCTCGATAAGGTCATATGCCTCATCGACTCCCTTGTTCATCAATGCTCCTTCTGCAGCGGCATCAATGGTCTCTCTTGTCTTGAATATGAGACCGTTGTAGAAGGTGTGAACAATCAACCACTTTTCAAGCCCGTGGTGGGGGCACATTCTGAGAAGTTCCTTGAACCGCTCCCATGCATCATACAAAGTCTCACTATCTGTTTGACAAAAGTTAGTGATCTTCGTGCGTATTTGGGCAGTTTTGCTTGGTGGGAAAAATCGACCAAGGAATGCTTCTTGAATCTGGTCCCATGTTGTCAATGAATTTTGGGGGACCGAATTCAACCATTGTTTCGCCTTATCCTTAAGAGAGAAAGGAAAAAGGCGCATCTGAATCGCTTATGGGGTAACATTTTGAATACGTGTGGTATCACAATATTTAAGGAATGTTTGGATGTGGAGATGAGGATCTTCGAAAGCGGTGTCGCTATATTGGTTATTCATAACCATATGTAAAAGTTGCGGCTTTATCTCATAGTGTGCCGCTCCGGCATTCGACACAACGATAGGGGATCTAGCTCCCGGGGTACTTGGATTTACGAAGTCCCGTAGGGTCCTAGCTGGCGTTTGCGGTTCTCCGTCCGACATATGTTTTCTTAAAGTCTCTTTAAATTTTCTTAGTCTCTCGTGAAAGCTTCGTTCGGGTTCCGGATCAAAATTGTCAAAAGAATGTCCGAGCCCGTTTCATACACTATAAAAAAAAATATTTAAAGAGAGATTAAACGTAACAATTTATCGGAACAAAATAATATGAAAACAAAATAAAACAAAAAAAATTATGTAGTAAAGTCAAAAACTTAAAGTAAACCGTTGTCCCCGGCAACGGCGTCAAAAACTTGTTGGGCTTTTAACCTAACGGTTTATTTAATATCCGCAAGTGCACGGGCTATTGTAATATAACGGGTGCAAGTACGGGTCGATCCCAAAGAGACAGGGTTTACTTAGGAAATATTTTTGTCTTTAAAATTATAGAAAAGATTGGGGGGAGATAAAGTTTGATTTTGGAAATAGAAAGAACATAAACATAAAATACTTTGATAAAACTCTTATAAAATAAATCATTCTCGAGATTGGAAATCATACACATAATCTTGTTCATCAAATTGTCATTGTCTTAGAAATATAGGTTTTCATAAAAATCAAGGATGGTATGTTAAGCCTACGCTACTTCGGGTTAAGACAGTAGCGTTTGTATTCTTCACTAATTATGTCCTAACTGTTTGAGATTTCCGTTTATGTTACCCCCGCCCTGTCACAAATGGGCATTTCGGCTTATCTCTAGCTGACCATAATTAGTATGAATCCATTAAGAACGAGAGTCAACATACTTTCCATTAAAGGCACATCCCTAGGCCGTGGAACTACTTTCGTGATCAATGGAACCTAGTTTCTTTATATGGTTTCGTCAATCGAGATTCTTCGCTAGGTCCTTCTCTCAATTGACTGAATCATACAAATTGGACGTCTCCAAAATGTAAGGCATTTAGAGATTGACATAAAAAAATTGTTTAGATGAAGATAGAAGACAAGACTTTATTTATTTAAGATGATGAACATGTATGCTTTTGAGTTTCCAACCCCAAGAACAAGGGGGATTTACTCACTAGCCATCTAGAACATATAAGCAAATAAAAATAGAGAATAGAGACTTATGATGAAATAGAAGGCAAATGGCTGGAAATAATGCTTTACTTTTATTGCTTTTCCCCAAAGTAACTTCAAGAACAAAATATGGACTTTGATCTTCAAAATATCTTTGGAAATCAAAATGACAAGTATTTGTGTTTAATCTCTGATGAATATCTATGGAATATCAGTATTTTTTCTATATTAAGACTGATTACAAGGGGTCCTTTTATAAGAGGGAGGGAACTCTTCAAGAAGGTGCTTCCAAAAGGTGCCTTTTAATCTGCAGTCAAGACCTTGCACGGCCGTGCACCCTTGGTGCCAGTTTTGAATTTAAATTTGGAAGACTTGCATGGCCGTTCCTCCATCAGCTGCACGGCCGCTCCGAGGTTGACACGGCCAGGTCCAGTTCAAGGCTCGGCCACTCCACGGTTTGGGGCCAAAAATGACCTGTCATGGCCTTAAGTGCACGGCCGCTCCATCATTGGCTGCACGGCCACTCCACTTGGATTTGGCTTTGTGTGTTCATTTTGTTTGGTGCTCCTCCATGTCTTTTATCTCAAAGTACCCAAGCATCCTTTTGAACATAAAAAGGCCCTAAAACCTGTCTAAAAATGCATGAAACATACCAAAGGCGTAAAATCTAATAAATATGAAAAAGTAAGTAAAAAGTACTTAAAATGGAATGAGAAATGATGATTTATCTAGGTAAAAGTATATAAAACTTAGGATAAATGACTATATAATAGTCACTTATCAGTACCCTGGGTCACGACTCGTGCCAAGGGTTACGACTCGTGACAAGAGCTGAGACACGACTTGTGTTTTTGGTTCTTTTGATCAGAACGAGTTGGGGCATGGAGAAAGACTCGTGAACACGAATGGAATGCAAAGGGCACGACTCGTGCCAACGCTTAATTCGTGTCCGTACAGTTTTCCTTTGCTAGGAAGGTTTTGGTGTTTGACAAGGTTTCTACCCTAATTGTTAGGGGATTTATATGGAATATAAATATAACCTTGTAGCCATAATTTTCATACTCTCATATCATAATTCTAGATTTATGAAACTCTAGATTGATTTTTATTTTGATTTTGAATCAAAGGTTCCCAAATTATTCCATAGTTTTGGCTTTGATTATTGAATATTGATTCAATAATCAAGAGGATCAACTAGCAATCCAACAAGAAGGTGTTCTTGGATTCGTTCACGTGTGGATTACCGATAAAGGGTGATAAGTTAATCACCAAGACCTTGAAACCTTCCGCTCGTTGATTCATCACAAGGTAAAGAACAAGGAGAAGATCAAAACCATAATCAACGGTTTTGAGATTCGTTTTGAGATTCGATTTTCATATTTGAATTCAAAGCTAAACATAATCGCATTCAAGGTATGTAAATTTTATCTCATATAAAATTCTAATCTCTTCATGCTAGACGGATCTTAGGGCTAGGGTTTTGATGTTATTTGTAAATCTTCTGCTGCGTTTGTAACCCAAAAACCAACAAAGGGTATTAGAGCCCTGTCTTGCCATGATTAGGATTGAAATTGCATGCTAGATTTAATGTGATTATTTGCTACCATGTGATATGAAATAGATCTAGATTCCATGTGTTTTGTTTCTATGAAAAACAAGTATAAGAGATATGCCATATTCATGATTAATGATAAATTAATTAGATTAGTTTATCACATAGGTTATTAATCTATTAATATGTTTATTTAGATTTGTAATTTCTCAAAATTAAATCAAATTGTTTGTATAACATTTTGTGAAGCCCTATGTTCATGATTATGTTCACATGAGATCTATGTTACAACCATGCGATGTTTGTTACATGCTGAAAAATTTCTAAATATTTAAGTCTTATGCCATTCCTTGATTAGAGAACTTGTGATATTTTAGGGTATTTGATGTAGTTTCGACTAAGTTGTGTGCATCTTATATTTTAATTTGTGATCAAGGTGAGATATTGGTTGATGTAGTTTTGACTCAGTTAGGTGCATCGTTCCATGTCTCACATGTTTGAAAAATGTTTTGACTTAATTGGTGCTTTCAAATGAGATTTGACCCAAGGCATAGATGAGATTTTAAACATGTTTTTGACATATGATGTCTATTGAAATCTCATAAAAGATAAAAGAGTCATATAGTGATATGATTGATGTTTCTACCTAAATAGCTTGATATCGGGCACTGACTCAGTTAAACCAAAATCAAGTGAAATATGGATCTTAGCCTACTATGATTATATGATACATGCTTGTATTTGAAGGTGTATAATTTAGTTGGAGTATTTATGAAATACGTTATTTACTCTTAGATGATAAATGTGTTGATATTGATATATGTTTATATTTTTTGCATATTTTATTGTAGAATGGATACACACAATAATCAACCCCTATCACTGCGATCAGTCCTTGAGAAGGACAAGCTTGAGGAGAACGGTACAAACTATTCTGATTGGATCAGAAGCCTTAGAATTGTTCTAAAGCAAGAGAAGAAATTGTACGTTCTCTATGAACCCATTCCACCTCAACCTGCTCCAAATGCTTCTAGGGCTGATAGGGATGCACGTAAGAAACATAATGATGATTCTACAGATTTTGCATGCCTTATGCAAGTCACTATGTCTAAGGCTCTTCAGAAGGACATTGAGCACATAGATGTAGCATTTGATCTTGTTGAGCGCTTAAAGGAAATGTTTCAAGTGCAAGCAAGAAACGAGAGGTATGATGTGGTTAAGTCCCTGACTGCATGCAAGATGCAAGAAGGGCAATTGGTGGGAGTTCATGTCATTAAGATGAAGGGTAACATTGAGCGTCTCGATAGGCTTGGAAATCCGTTGAGTTTGGAAATCACCACGGATTTGATATTGAAATAATTGCCTGAAAGTTATAGTCATTTTATTATGCACTATCACATGACTGGCATGGATAAGAATCTCTCGGAATTGCATGCGATGCTTAAGACCGCATAGATGAATATCAAGAATTCTAAAATCGATACTGTGTTAATGGTTAACAAAGGCAAAGGGTTCAAGAAGGATGGCAAAGGTAAAGCAAGTGTTGCTAAACCTAAGGCAAAGGTTGCCGTTGCCGGAGAGGCTCCCAAGGCATCTCAAAAGGATGCGGTTTGCTACTATTGCCAAGAGGTTGGACATTGGAAGCGCAACTGCAAGGCTTACAATGAAGGCCTAAAGGCGAAGAAGGGCAATACGATTGCTGCTGCTTCAGGTATCTATATGATAGATATTTTCCTTTCTGTTTCTAGTTCATGGGTATTAGATACCGAATGTGGATCTCACATGTGTTTAAATGTGCAGGGATTGAGAAATAGGAAGCTACTCAAACAAGGTAAAGTTGACCTGCGTGTTGGGAATGGAGCAAGAGCTGCTGCATTAGCCGTAGGGACATATGATGTAACTTTACCTAGTGGCTTAGTACTTGTTTTGAACAATTGTTACTATGTTCCGGATTTGAGTAGGAATATTATTTCTGTTTCTTGTTTGGATAATGAGGGGTATAATTTTCTTATGGCGAATAAGAAGTTTTATATTTATTTAAATGATATGCTTTATGGTATTGCAAATTCATATAATGGCCTTTATGTTCTTGATGTTGATGAGAAATAAAATAGTGTTGAAAATGTTTATCATGTGGACAAGAAGTCTAAACCGAATGACGTGAACAAGTTGTTCATGTGGCATTGTCGGCTTGGTCATATAAATGAGAAACGCATTTTTAAACTCCACAAAGATGGAATGTTAGACTCACATGATTATGAATCATTTGAGATATGCGAATCTTGTTTATTGGGTAAAATGACCAAACCACCCTACACTAAGAGTAGTGAAAGGGCTAGTGACTTATTGGGCTTAATACATACTGATGTATGTGGACCAATGAGCAGCATTGCTAGGGGAGGATTTTGGTATTTCATTACATTCACCGATGACTTATCTAGATATGGCTATGTCTATTTAATGAAGTCAAAGAGTGAATCGTTTGAGATGTTTAGAACATTTCAAAACGAAGTACAAAATCAACTTGTTTCAGAGTTGACTCCACCCGGAATGCGTATTTCTGAGAGGAGCAATAGAATCCTATTAGATATAGTTCGTTCGATGATGAGTCAAGTAGACCTTCCAATATCCTTTTGGGGACATGCATTAGAGACTGCTCCATTCACACTGAACAGAGTCCCTACTCAATTGGCTCCTAAGACCCCACAAGAGATGTGGCATGGAAGAAAACCTAATTTGTCTTTCATGAAGATTTGGGGTTGCGAAGCTTATGTGAAGAGACTTGTCTCTGATAAGTTAGCACCTAAATCTGACAAGGTTATTTTCGTTGGTTACCCTATGGAAACCAAAGGGTATTAATTTTACAACCACATTGAGAACGAAGTGTTTGTTGCTCAATATGGTACTTCTCTTGAGAAACAGACTCTCAATAAAGCATCTAGTGGGAGTAAAATTGATCTTGAAGAAGTTCAAGAACCCGAAAATAACATGGAACCGATAGTAGAGACTGAACCAAGTCCACAAGAAGTTGTGGAACCAGTTCAAAATCCACAAGTCAATCGTAGATCGGATAGGTTACGATCCGCACCTGAGAGATATGGATTTCTCGTGTCGAAAAGTAATGAAGTGGAAGTCATTGAGAATGACGAACCTACTTCCTATCAAGAGGCGATGTCCGATCCCGATTCCGATAAATGGTTAGAAGCCATGAAATCTGAATTGCAATTCGTGTCGGATAATCAAGTTTGGAACTTGATTGAGCCGCCCGAAGGTGTATAAACCATAGGGTGCAAGTGGGTCTTCAAGAAGAAGACTGAAATTGATGGGAAGGTGCATACTAATAAGGCTAGGCTTGTAGCAAAGGGATATAGGCAAACTCATGATGTAGACTATGATGAAACCTTCTCGCCTGTTGCCATGCTTAAGTCTGTTAGAATTTTGATTGCCATAGCCGCATATTATGACTATGAGATATAGAAAATGGATGTCAAAACTTCTTTCCTTAATGGAAAACTGCTTGAGGATGTGTATATGACACAACCCGAAGGTTTTGTAGATCCACGAAATTCTAACAAGGTGTGCAAGTTGCAAAGATCCATTTATGGATTGAAGCAAGCTTCTAGTATCTGGAATCTTCGGTTCGATGAGAAAATCAAAGAGTTTAGTTTTATCAAGAACGAAGATGAACCTTGTGTATACATGAAATTCAGTGGGAGTGTTGTGCTATTTCTCTTATTGTATGCCGATGATATCTTACTCATTGGAAATGACATTCTTGCACTTGAGATTGTCATGTCTTGGTTAGGGAAGTGTTTCTCAATGAAAGATATGGGCGAAGCCGCTTAAATCATTGGTATCAAGATTTATAGAGATAGATCTAAGAGAATAATTGGTTTGAGTCAAAGTACCTACATTGACAAAGTTCTTAGAAGATTCAAGATAGAAAATTCTAAGAGAGGAAACTTGCCAATGGGTCATGGTGTTACTCTTAGTAAGACTCAGTTTCCTATGACAACTGATGAGCGAAAGAGGATGAATGATATTCCATACGCTTCGGCCGGCTCTATCATGTACGTTATGATTTGTACTAGACCCGACGTCTCGTATGCTTTGAGCATGACAAGTCGTTACCAATCTGATCCGGGTGAGAACCATTGGATGGCAATCAAGATGATCCTAAAGCACTTAAGAAGGACTAAGGATGCATTCTTGGTATTTGGAGGGATGGAAGAAGATCTTGTTGTAAGAGGTTACATAGATGCTAGCTTCCAAACCAGCAAGGATGATTTTCGATCGCAATCGGGATTTGTGTTTATGCTTAATGGAGGTGCGATATGTTGGAAGAGTTCCAAGCAAAGTACTATTACCGATTCTACTACTGAGGCCGAATATATAGTGGCATCCGATGCAGCTAAGGAGGCGGTTTGGATCAAGAAGTTCATTAGTGACTTGGAAGTTGTTCCAAGTATATCTAATCCGGTGGAACTTTATTGTGACAACAATGGTGCCATTGCGCAAGAAAAGGAACCAAGGTCACATCAGCGATCCAAACATATACTTAGACATTTCCATCTCATTCGAGATTTTATTGATCGGGGAGACGTTAAGAATGCAAAGTATCAACCGATGATAACATTGGGAATCCGCTTACAAAGCCCCTCGCACAAGCTAAGCATGATGGTCATGTGAGGTCCATGGGTATTAGATACAAAGATGGAGCCTAGTACAAGTGGGATATTGTTGGTGTAATGCCCTAGGCTATAGTTATGTTTGACTTGAACCGTTATGTATCATTTTTATTATTTATTATAGAGCATGTTTATTCTGTTCATTATATGTTTTGCATGTTTATTATATTGAACTGCGTCCCTAGTTGTTGTGAAAAACTAGTATAAGTTGGTAATGGATAATTATGGAGATGATTATATGCATGGAGATGCATATTACACTTATGGATACTTGCTAGAGAACAAGTATTGGACTTGACCTACTTATGAGATTTATGACATGGTCTGTTGTCATGATTAAATCTCATGATAGTCGTGTTATTGAATCCTTAGTACCTGAGATTATCATCGTCTTCCACATGACGAAGATCGTGTTTGATATAGTCTAACACTATCTTTAATCGGATAGCAATAAGGGCTATGTTAGCACGTTTGGATTCATGTAGGGAAGAATGATAAGTCAAGACAGAATTTGTCCTTCTTATGAAGAGAGATGTTTGCTTGGGCCCCTCGATGAATGATGTTGATGAAATGTGTGGTCACACTCAAGTGATTTGATAGAGATCAAATGCATTTGGATTATCAACATATTCGGAATCAAGAAAGCATTGAACGGAATGAGTTGACATAGACCATGACTCATGTTCAATTGGACATCGTGGACAAAGGGATTATGACATTGAATCTATCAAGGAATCAAGCTTTGATGTTATATTTAATTGGGTGGACATAATGATTTGCTAGAAGTCACTTATGTCTTGTGAGATTGATGTTTCAACTCACTACCAACATAAAATATAATTCCTAAAGGGTCACACACAAAAGAACGAATTTTATTCAAGCTGAAAAAATTGGAGATTTTGGGTTCTGGCATGACTCGTGACCAGGAGCATGACTCGTGCCCTGGGTCACGACTCGTGCCAAGGGTTACGACTCGTGACAAGAGCTGAGACACGACTTGTGTTTTTGGATCTTTTGATCAGAACGAGTTGGGGCATGAATAACGAATCGTGAGCACGAATGGAATGCAAAGGGCACGACTCGTGGCAACGCTGAATTCGTGTCCGTACAGTTTTCCTTTTCTAGGAAGGTTTTGGTGTTTGACAAGGTTTCTACCCTAATTTTTAGGGGATTTATATGGAATATAAATACAACATTGCAGCCATAATTTTCATATTCTCATATCATAATTTTAGGTTTATGAAACTCTAGATTGATTTTGATTTTGAATCAAAGGTTCCCAACTTATTCCATACTTTTGGCTTTGATTATTGAATATTGATTCAATAATCAAGAGGATCATCTAGCAATCCAACAAGAAGGTGTTCTTGGATTCGTTCGCGTGTGAATTACCGATAGAGGGTGATAAGTTAATCACCAAGAGCTTGAAGCCTTCCGCTCGTTGATTCATCACAAGGTAAAGAACAAGGAGAAGATAAAAACCTTAATCATCAGTTTTGAGATACGTTTTGAGATTTAATTTTCAGATTCGAATTCAAAGCTAAACATAATCGCATTCAAGGTATGCAAATTCTATCTCATATAAATTTCTAATCTCTCCATGCTAGACGGATCTTAGGGCTAGGGTTTTGATGTTATTTGTAAATCTTTCGAGGGGTTTGTAACCCCAAAACCCAAAAGGGGGCACATTCTGAGAAGTTTCTTGAACCGCTCTCATGCGTCGTACAAAGTCTCACTATCCGTTTGACAGAAGTTAGTGATCTTTGTGCGAATTTGAGTTGTTTTGCTCGGTGGGAAAAAACGTCCAAGGAATGCTTCTTGAACTTGGTCCCATGTTGTTAGTGAATTTTGTGGGACCGATCGAGTTCAACCATTGTTTCGCCTTATCCTTAAGAGAGAAAGGAAAAAAGCGCATCCGAATTGCTTCTGGGGTAACATTCTGGATACGTGTGGTGTCACAGTATTCCAAGAATGTTTGGATGTGGAGATGAGGGTCTTCAAAAGCAGTGCCGCTGTATTGGTTTTTCATAACCATATGCAAAAGTTGCGGCCTAATCTCAAAGTTGGCCGCATTGGCATTCGGCACAACAATGGGGGATCTAGTTTCCGGGGTACTTGGATTTACAAAGTCCCGTAGTGTTCTAGCAGGTGTTTGTGGATCTCCTTCCGCCATATGCATATTTAATGTCTCCTTGAGTTTTCTTAATCTCTCGTGAAAGCTTCGTTCGGGTTCTGGATCAAAATTGTCAAAGAAGATCCGAGCCCGTTTTATACACTATAAGAACACTCAAAAAGAAGACTAAACGTAACAGATTATCGGAAGTAAAACAAAAAAAATAAAAAAAAAATGAAATTATGTAGTAAAGACAAAAATAAAAAGTAAACAGTTGTCCCCGGCAACGGTGCCAAAAACTTGTTCGGTCGAAACCTAACGGTTTATTTTAAAATCCGCAAACGCACGGGCTATTGAAATATAGCGGGTGCAAGTACGAGTCGATCCCACAGGGACATGGTTTACTTTTGAATGAGATTGTTTTTACTACAATTGTAAAAGAGATTGGGGGAAATAAAGATTGATTTAGGAAGAGAATGGAGCATACGCAGAAAATACTTTAAACAAAACTCTTATAAACGAAGCATTCTCGGAATTGGAAATCATTTACCTACTTTGTTCATCATATAGTCATATCTTAGAAAATATAGGTTTTCATGAAAATCAAGGATGGTACATTAGGCTTACACTACTTCTCACGGTCAAGACAGTAGCTTTGTATCCTTCACTAATTATGCCCTAAATTTTTGAGATTTTCGTTTATGGTATTCCCGCCCTGTCATAAACGGGCATTCCGGCTTATCTCTAGCGGGCCATAATTAGTAAGAATCCATTAAGATCGAAAGTTAACGTACTTTCCATTCAAGGAACATCCCTAGGCCATTGAACTACTCTCGTGATCTATGAAACCTAGTTCCTTTATATGGTTCCGTCAATCGAGATTCTCCGCTAGGTACTTCTCTCGATCGACTGAATCATACAAGTTGGACGTCTCCAAAATGTAAGTCATTTTGAGATTGATATAAAGAAATTGTTTAGATGAATATAGAAGACAAGACTTTTATATTTAAGATGATAAACAAAGGGCGTTTGAGTTTTCAACCCCAAAAACAAGGGGGATTACTCACTAGCCATTAAAAGTAAATAAACATAAAATAATAAGAGATAGAGTAAGAAGAACTTATGATTATTGAGAGATGAATGGATGGAATAATACTTCGAACTTTTATTGCTTCTTTCCAAAGAAAACTTCTAGAACAATGTAGACTTTGAATCTTCAAATCCTTTGGAAATAATTGTAAAGAATTATGTATAATGTACTCTTAACTTTTGGTATACTACTCTCTGATAAGGGAGTTGCACGGCCGCTCTTGCTTGGCGCCAACTTTGGATTTGAACTGGGCAATTTGCACGGCCGCTCCTTGTTTGCTGCACGGCCGCGCTGGCGAGGTTGCACGGCCACTTCCTTTGCAAGACTCGGCCACTCTGGTATTTGGGGCCAAAAATGGCCTGGAAATGGCCAAGTGCACGGCCGCTCCTTGGCTAGCTGCACGGCCGCTCTGGCTGGAGTTTGACTTGTATGCTTGATTTGCTTGTTGTTCTTCCATGTCTTTGCACTAAGATGTCTCAAGCATCCATTGAGCGTAAAATAGACTCTAAAACCTGTCTAAAATGTACAATATATACCAAAAGCGTAAAATCGAAGGTATATAATAAAAGAAGCTAAAAATAGACTAAAATGTAATCTAAATGATAATTAAACTAAGGAAATGTTTATGAAAATATAGGATAAATGACCATATAATAGTCACTTATCACTTATTATTCTTATATATATCTTCAACACATCTTCTCTCACTGAGCCTCACACATATAGTCAGGCTCTCAAGGATCCAAATTGGTGTCAAGCTATGTCTTCTGAGTTTTCTGCATTAGAACATAATCATACTTAGGATTTATGTGAATTACCTCCTAACAAGAAATGTGTAGGTTGTCAAGGATTCTCAGTTCACTGCCCTTTTAGTATATGTCGATGATATTCTGTTAGCTGGTTCCAGTTCTTCTATTATTACTGAAGTCAAGCAACATTTGCATTCTCATTTCAATATATAAAGGATCTTGGGCCTTTAAAAAAATCATGGGCATAGAAATTGCTACATGTATGAAAATGAATTCGTCAGATCAATGGACTGTTACACAGTTTTTCCCAGCTAGATGTAAAGAACAGTTTGACTTTCTTACAAGGTTATCAGATTCTTCAAATTCTCAATAGATGACGAAAAGTTCCTCGCAGGCCCTTGTTATTCGAAAGATCCCTACATATATGCAGAGCCATAGCCAGGAATTAATTGAACTTTTAGACTCGGGTAATATCCCATCATCAAAGTTCAGTTATTTTTCTATTTTATTTTATTTTCCAATGTTATTCAAAAGATTCATGTATATATGCAGAGCCGTAGTCAGGAATTAATTGACTTTTTAGACAAGTGTAATACTCTCTCCGTCCCAGAAAATGCTTCACCTTTTACCCAAAATGGCGTCCCGTTTGAAATTTCACCTTTCCTAAAATGGAAAAGTTTTATTAATATTCTATTATACCCACTAACTATTCCCTCAACTAATTCTCTCAACTAATTAATTCACTATTACACTCACAACACTTTTTAAATTTACTATTTCCTCCACTAATTCTCTCTCTTATTTTCAAATTACACTCACAACATTTTTTCTTCCCACCAATTTCCTTAATTTGCGTGTCAGGCCTAAAATGGTGAAGTATTTCCTGGGAGGGAGGGAGTATACTTCATTATCATGATTTACTTTACAGAAACTTAAATCATAAACAATTTTCTTCAGCTGGAAACCTGGTAGTAAAGAATTGTTGCATCTATATTAATGGAAAGATGGCGATCATAACTTGAACCACATAGACATGCTTGCCTTCCGTGTTCAATGTACGTGCTATGAACTCGCAAATTACTCATGTTTATTTGCGCAAACATAGCACTGCTATGCTTTAGCAAGTAAACCGAGGAATATGGACAGGAAAAAAGGAAAAACGACCCAACACTGTAAATCAAAATTCACTTTCTAAAATTGGATATTCATTTTTATACAGCGGGAATACAATTAAATGATAAAATTCTACGGGACCATGGTAGGATTATATAGCAAGAAGATAAAATCTACCATGAAATTCTAAGTATAACTTAGGTCGAGTTCACTTGTGCCAAATATCAAACAGTTGGTGGGCGTGTCCAGTTGGGTTTGCAATCAACTCAAAACTGTAAATCAAAATTCACCTTCTAAAATTGAACAACATCAACATTCTTAAAGGAAACCAAATTCAAAAATAAAAAATAAAAAATCAATCAGCAAATAAGAAAATAAAAATAAAAATAAACTAAACATGAAAATGATTAGGGAGGGGGAGAAGCTGACTCAAGTAATGGACTGGGCATCCCTCATCCAATCCCATAGTCAACCGCCTCAATTATTAACGTTTACAAACAAACATTAAAGGCGCGAAAATTGAATTTTAACCTAGGTTTGACTGTTTTAACGGAAACCGTATACAAATCATTTTCTTACCGTTACAGTCGATTTCCATTTACAAATCTTTTCTTACCGTTGTACATCTTAACGTTAACAAGCTGAGATTTTCTTACCGTTGTACTTGATTTCCATAATTGGGTCGTATTTCAATTTAGCGCGTCAATTAAAAACCCGGTAAAATCTGCAATCAGCGATTTGGTATCAAAATCGACCCAATTGGGTTTTCTTTACCGTTGGGATTTTGAGTCTATAAGAACAGAGCATTCTCTCTTTTTAACTTCATTCCTGCGCAAAATCCTTCTTCTTAGCTTCTCAATTGCAATTCTCTCTCTCGCTCTCTCTCTCTCTCTCTCTCTCTCTCTCTCTCTCTCTCTCGCCATTTCATTGGTTCTCAATTTCCTGAAACCTACCCTTTGAGGAATTTATCAGATTTCTTAACAGGGGTTATTATCTTGATACATTTGAAGTTGGTAGCATCAAAATAGATCCTATTTCATGGCCTACCACATCAAGAGATAGGAAACCCAAAGAGCAATCCGATATTGTTGATGAAATTCTGACTAGGCCTTGGATCGATCCCAAGAAATTTTCTGGCAGAGGCTTCGAGAAATCTCCTATTGATGAAGGAAAAGCAAAAACGAAGGTTGGGCCTGATTTGCTTCCAAACAGAAAGACCAACAAAATAATTTGTGCCCGGAATCAGACTCAGAATGTTAGCAAGAAAGAAGACGATTGCAGTTGCAAAGTGAAAAAGTTGGTGAAGAAAGTTTTTGTTTCAAACAGTCCATAAAATATGGATAGTGAAGAAGAAAGGAAGCTGGAAGGTATTAAGGACTCAAATGATACAGAAACGAGCAGCTCAGCACAAGGGGACGAGTCGTCCCATTCCAAACCAGCTATTCCCCATATGAGGCACGACAGATTCAGAAGGGGCAACAATGGGGACGAGTCATCCCATACAGCACGACTCGTGCCATCAGAATCTGCATATCACGATCTGCAAATACACAAATCTGCTCCTGATCCTCTTCCATAATTATCCTTACATATTTAGATTAGTGTAAATATATTCATTGTAATCTTCTCATTATTTGCTGTATATCTCTTTACCAAAGATAGATGTATGTACTTGTATATATTCTCTTGATTATCATTAATAAAATCAAGGTCTTTTCCAAACTATTGTTTTTCTCTTTATGGTATCAGAGCAGTTTTGATCCTCAACCCTTCCTCCCTCTCTCAAATCGGCTCCCCCAATCCAACCCTAGCACCGCATCCTTCCACCAATGGCCATGCCATCCTCCGCCATTCCAAACCCAGCCGAACCAAACTCTCCTCTCATTCTAGTTAATCTCTCCCACTGCATTACTCTCACACCCCTGACCTATCTTCCTTGGGCTGCTCAACTAGAGTCTATCCTCTTTGGCCTTGACTTGTTAAAATTTGTAGATGGCTCTCATCCCTCACCACCTCCTAAAATCACTACCAATAATCAAGAGGCAGACAACCTAGCTTTCACTACCTGGAGCCGCCAAGATCGCCTTCTCCTTGGTGCACTCCTAGGCACCTTAGACACCACTGTCTCACCCCTTGTTCTTCAGGCCAAAACCTCCAATGAAATTTGGTCTCTCCTTCGCACCACCTATGCTAACCCATCTAGGGGATATATCCTTCAAGTTAAGGACAATCTTGATTCCCTAACCAAAACCACCCAAACCATTGCTGAATATATGCACTCCATCAAAAATTGCACCGACAAACTAGCTATCCTTGGGAAACCTATGGACCCCGAAGATATCATTGCCAAAACCCTAAAAGGCCTAGACTATGAATCCTATAAACCAGTCATTGATTCTGTCCGAGCCCGTGACCTTCCCATCTCCTTTGAATCTCTCCATGAAAAACTCATACACCATGAACTCACGCTGAAACAACAAACCCCCTCGCCAACTTTTCCAACCTCTACCCATGCTGCCTCCTACCGCCCTAACTCCAATCTCTCTTCCAACCGCATGAACACCAACTTCCCGTCTCCACCCAACTTCTCTGCCCCCAATTCTCCTTTTCTGTCTCCACCTCTTCTTCCCACTCCCAACACCCCTTCCTCAAACCCTTTCAAGGGTAAATTCCAATATTGTAGGTATGTAGGACATGTTATCTCTCATTGTAACCGCTTCAAGCGTGACTATCCCGCTGTGGTTTTTCCATCCCTCAATAACTCCCCCAAGCAGTCCCGTCCTATCACCACAAACCAGCCTCAAGCACATACCATCACCACTGCCCAACACTCTCATCCAACCTCTTGGCTCCTTGACAGCGGTGCCACGCATCACCTTACCAATGACCTCACTAACCTCTCCCTACACCACCCGTATAATGGTTGTGACGATATGATCATTGGCGATGGCTCCTCTCTCCCTATCTCATATATAGGTTCCTTCACTCTCTCTTCTTCTCACAAAACACTTCATTTCACTAATTTTCTCTATGTTCCTCTTATTTCGCGTAATATTTTATCTGTTTCTCAATTTTGCAAAGATAACAATGCCTTCGTCGAATTCTCACACTCTTCCTTTTTTGTTAAGGATCTCTCGACACATCAAATCCTTCTCCACGGGACAAATGATCATGGAGTCTACCTTTGGCACTCTTCTTCACCAAAAGCTCTCCTTGGAACAGCCGCTTCTACTTTTTCCTGGCATCATCATTTAGGGCACCCTGCTTTCCCTATTATTTCTTTTTTAAATAAACAATTTTCCTTTTCAATTCAGTCTAGTTCGTTTTCCAATTGTAATTCATGCGACATTAATAAAATTCATAAAATGCCCTTTGATGTTTCTTTTCTTACTTCCGCTGCACCTCTTGAAATTGTTTTTTCGGATGTATGGACATCTCCTATACACTCTCACGACAACTTCAAATATTATGTGATATTTGTCGATCATTTCACTAAGTATGTCTGGCTATATCCTCTCAAAAACAAATCTGATACCTTTGCCACATTTAATAGATTCAAAGCTCTTGTTGAAAAAATTCTTCAACAAACCCATCCTTCAACTATTCTCCGACAACGGAGGTGAATACCTCAAACTTACAAACTCTCTCACCCAAGATGGCATTTCTCACCTCACTTCTCCTCCTCACACTCCCGAGCACAATGGTTATGTCGAGCGTCGCCATCGTCACATTGTCGAAACTGGCCTTACTCTTCTCACCCATGCCAACCTTCCCTTAAAATTTTGGACATATGTCTTTATTACTGCCACATATCTAATCAACTATTTGCCTACATCCACCCTCCACAATGACTCACCCTACTTTCGCAAATTTCAAAAACATCCCAACTATACAAAGCTTCGTTCTTTTGGCTGCCTTTGCTACCCTTGGCTCCGCCCCTACACTCCTCATAAACTCGCTCCCCGCTCCGTTCCATGCATCTTCGTCGATTATTCCCCTACCTAAAGTGCATATTATTGCCTAGACCCCATTTCTAATCGTGTTTATACCTCTCGGCATGTTAAATTTGTCGATGATACCTTCCCATATCCTACCCTTGTCACTCCTAGCCTCAACTCTCCCTCTGTCACTCCTGTGAATGTGGGGGCCCAAATCTTTTTTTGTGTTTTATTTGGATTCACTTGAGTTTGAAAACATCCGGTTTAATTTGAAAAACGGAGTCGCCACGCCATTTTGATTTCCTCAAAACTTTGAAAAAAAGGAATAAGGGTCCGGAGGTTAAGTTACCCCTTGGGAAGAACGTTTGGCGTTCACCCAAGGTGCCTTGCCGAAGCAAGTCTCCCAAGATCCCATTTTTCGTGCTTGCTTGCGTGCTTTCATGTGTGCATGTGTTGGAAAGAAGGGGGGGAATGTTCCAAGTTGTCTTCCGGACGTATAAACCATTTAGTTGGTTATCGCTCGGGATTCCTTGGATTTTTATGTGTTCAGGACTTTGATCCCGTCCTCGTCTTGGACTTGTGATCATCGCTATTTGACCTTGGGTCTTGCGTGATCGAGAGAAGGACTCCCTCTTATGGTCCAAGAGTGAGGTTCTTTAGAAAGGAATATCCTTAGCCCATCAATCCTACATCTTGAGACGATTGAGCTTGTGTAGGGACTATTATGCTCGTCTCAAGTGATGATCGGAGATATAGGGTTCATGGCTTATTCATTTCTAAAGGGATTATGGCACCTTTAATGGAAGTAACGATGTAAAGATGGGATCTTTACATCGGTCCGCTCCAAAGGATGCATCAAATATCAAAGGGGACTAGGGGAAGGGTATAAAGATTGGATCTTTATGCTCTTCCTATGCTTTTCATGCCTTAGGAAGGTCACTAAGCAATCCTATGAAAGAGAGATCCAATCATGAGGGACATGAAGGATGCATTCTAGACTAAAATGACATTTTTAATGTAAAAAGATGACATTTTGGGTGCAAAGGATACTATTTGTTTGCAAAGGATGCTTTTTGATGTAAAGAAATGATCTTTAATGCAAAGGATGCAACTTTTATATATAAAAAAAAGGTTTTAAGTGCAAAGGATGCACCTTTAATGTAAAGAAAACATTTTTAAATGCAA
Organism: Adenophora triphylla var. japonica; assembly: GCA_022495995.1. Taxonomy (NCBI): domain Eukaryota; kingdom Viridiplantae; phylum Streptophyta; class Magnoliopsida; order Asterales; family Campanulaceae; genus Adenophora; species Adenophora triphylla. Next base: position 671,055 of record JAFEMH010000579.1, on the reverse strand, counting down.
AGGATGCATCTTTATGTATGAAAAAATGGCATTTTAAGTGCAAAGGATGCATAAAGATGTCATTTTATGAGCAAATGATGCTACTTGGATGCAAAAGGGGGAGGGGTATGATTTACATGCCTAAAGATATGATCTTTGATGACAATGTACCAAGTATCAAGCAAATATATAGCAAGGAGCAAGTATATCACATTAATACAAGTATAATGCAAGGTAAGGGGTAGGAGAGGTTACCAATGGTGGTGTCCTCTTTCTCTTTGAAGTTTTGCCTAGGGAAGGGACCAACTTTGGGAGGTTTTGGTGAGGAGGGAGGTGGTTTTTGCACTTCTCAGCTCTCTAAAATTTCATGGTAATATTTTGGCAGAGTAATGTTACTTCCAATCCCCCCTAAAATGAATAGAGGAGGTCTCTATTTATAGGCAGTCTGGCAGAGACTAATGAAGCCGTGCGGCTTGGGGTTCTTGGCTAATGCAGCCGTGCGGCATTATCCCTTATGTATCAGCACCTTTCTAGAATCATGCAAGGTGGCCTTCTAGAAGGGCATTTCTAGCGAAGGACTACGTGGAATTTTAATTCCTAGCAAGTCCTTCGCCCCTCGGAAGGTTTGGAGAAGTTTCCGAATTGCCCCTGAACTTTAGAAAAGTCCGGGGAATTGTCGGAAAACTTAACCGGAAGGCATGAGCCAGATTTGGGTACTTACAGAAGCCCCTCGGCAACGTCACTTGCAGGGCGAGTGGGGTTGTCGATAAAAAAAGGATCCGATCTGGCGAATGCCGAGACGGATTGAGTGACCAAGGTGGTCGAGTGGCTGAACCTTTGAAAGGCTACCTACGTATCCCGAGTGGGAATCAAGCTATAATCGTAGTTCGGAATCCACTGGGGAAAGGGGGTGTCATATGTGACGAATTGGCTGAACCTAAAATAAGCTACCTACGTATCCCGGAGGAATCAAGCCAGGTCGTAGTTCTGAATACATCCACTGAGGAATGGCGAAGAGAAACTGGTCTCTTGCTGGGGAAATAGAAGGGAAAGTGACCCAGGAGGTCAAGTGACTGATCCTACTGGGGATATGCTAGAAGTGACCGATGTGGTCTGATATCTGGATCTCTCTGAGGGGCTACTTCACCACTGAGGAGTGATGAAGGAATAGGGCGACCACTGCGGTCGGATGGTTGGACCTTTATGAAAGGCTATTTCATCACTGAGGAGTGATGAAAGACAAGGGTGACCACTGTGGTCGGATGGCTGGACCTTTATGAAAGGCTACCTACGTATTCCGGAGGAATCAAGCCTTGGTCGTAGTTCAAGTCTCACTAGATAGTTAGGAAGGATATCTAGGATCCTTGAGGTCTTGACGATTCATGGAGGAGTCACCTAATTGACAATTCATGGAGGTCGTCACCTGATTGACAATTAATGGAGGTTGTCACCTGATTGGCAATTAATGGAGGTTGTCACCTGATTGACAATTAATGGAGGTTGTCACCTGATTGACAATTAATGGAGGTTGTCTCCTGATTGACAATTAATGGAGGTTGTCACCTGATTGACAATTAATGGAGGTTGTCGCCTGATTGACAATTAATGGAGGTTGTCGCCTGATTGACAATTAATGGAGGTTGTCCCCTGATTGACAATTAATGGAGGTTGTCGCCTGATTGACAATTAATGGAGGTTGTCACCTGATTGACAATTAATGGAGGTTGTCACCTGATTGAGAATTAATGGAGGTTGTCACCTGATTGACAATTAATGGAGGTTGTCACCTGAGGAAACTAGAGCTTACATCACTATCGAGGAGATAGAGGTAGCTAAAGTTTGGAGAACTTGAGCATACTTCTCAATCTGTGATAGAGGTAGCTTAAGTTTGGAGAACTTGAGCGTACTTCTCAATCTGTGATAGAGGTAGCTTAAGTTTGGAGAACTTGAGCGTACTTCTCAATCTGTGATAGAGGTAGCTAAAGTTTGAAGAACTTGAGCGTACTTCTCAATCTCTGAGATAGAGGTAGCTTAAGTTTGGAGAACTTGAGCGTACTTCTCAACCTGTGATAGAGGTAGCTTAAGTTTGGAAAACTTGAGCGTACTTCTCAATCTGTGATAGAGGTAGCTAAAGTTTGAAGAACTTGAGCGTACTTCTCAATCTGTGAGATAGAGGTAGCTTAAGTTTGGAGAACTTGAGCGTACTTCTCAATCTGCGATTGAGGTAGCTGAAGTTTGGAGAACTTGAGTGTACTTCTAAATCTGTGATAGAGGTAGCTAAAGTTTGAAGAACTTGAGCGTACTTCTCAATCTGTGAGATAGAGGTAGCTTAAGTTTGGAGAACTTGAGCATACTTCTCAATCTGTGATTGAGGTAGCTGAAGTTTGGAGAACTTGAGCGTACTTCTCAATCTATGATAGAGGTAGCTAAAGTTTGATTTTTGACAATTCAGAGGTTGTCACCTAGCATTATTCCGTTATAACGGAAGTAACGGAGGCGACTCGGGAGAAAAGTCTATTTGCCACCCATCTGCTGCCGAGGAAGAGAGAGAGAGGAGAGAAAGAATTTTCAAAATTCTTCAATTCCCTTTGCTTCTATTGATTTAGATGGATCCGGAAGGGAACCCGATGCCTAGGCAAGCAAGAAGGAACATATCCGAAGCCGCTAGAAGGAGGAGGAAGGAGCTGTCCGCACGGAGAGGAAGTATGACTTCGTTACGCCTCCATCGGAGCTTTATCCCGGTAGGGGAGAACACAAATCAACGAAACCTCAATCGGTTGGGGTAAGCGTTCTTGATTTGCTTGATTCCGTCAATTTTGATTGAATTTTGATTGATTTTAGGGCTTGACTCGAATTTTAGGAATTTTTCGAATTTTCCTAGGATTTTTGTTGATGATTTTGGGATTTTGATGATTAACCTATGAGGCTAAGGAGATAAATGAACATGTATGTGCAATTTATTTGAAAAATAATGAGAATGACCCTTTTTTTCGAAAATAAAGTAAGGAAAATAATGTCTAAAATGTGACGGAGTTCTTGCATGTGCTAGAACTAAGTCAATTTCTGATCATGGATGAGAAAACGGGATTTTGGACGATGAAAAGGATTCATGCATGCCATTTTTTTGAAAAATTAATGCTTATGTGCAAATAATTTTGAAAATTGGAATTCTGTGTTTTTTAGAGCAATGTGCTTGGCATGACGTGTTTCAAGTGATGAAAGACACGCTTTCTAGGCAAAAGACACTAGAAATCTTTTATGAATGCTTTTCTTTGGAAATATGTGCACTTTTGAATATATGCATGCTTTTGAAATGAGGTGAAGGACTGACACATTTTTTTGTTGTGTTTTCCTGCAGGAGAACAAGTCTAGGGGACCTTCTGAGGTGGCTGTGAGGCTGTGGGAGAGGATGCCCGACTTTGAGAAGAACGGGGTGAACCCCAAGCAGCTAGTGAGGGTTACCGGCCTTGATTTGTTCATTGAGGCCATTGGCAGAGGCATCCACGTGACCTCGAAGAGCAAAGGCTTGATCCAAGCCCTCTCGGAGTTTTGGTGGGACACCACCCATAGATTTCATCTCAGCTGGGGAGAGCTTACGGTGACTCCGGCTGACTAGACTGCTATTACAGGCTTGCAGTTTACCGGGAGGCCTGTGACTTGGAGGGACCATATCACGGCTGATGAGTTCAGGGCTCTAGTTGGGTTTGACCTTCATCCTAAGGGGCTCGGGATGGAGATGAGGAATGTGGAGGTGGCGGTTCTGAACTGCATGCAGGGATTTGCTGCCAATGAAGTGACCGCCCACCAGCTTGCGAGGGCTTTTCTGTGGTTGATGCTGTCGGTCACCATCTTTGCCAACTCTGGGACGCTGGCTATGACTTGTTTGCTTGATTCTTTGGAGAATCTTGATGAGGTTGGGGCGGTCTCTTGGGGTGAGGCCAGATTGGCGGAGCTTTACTTCTCCCTGGACATGTACAGCCGGAACAAGGCTGCCTCTATGGACTGCTTCTCCTTTGCGCTTGAGGTATTCTCACCTTCTTTCCTTTCTCTTTTCCTTTTGTGTCTTGAGACTTCTTATGAGCGAAATGACCCTTTTTGTTTTGAACAATGCAGGTCTGGTTTTGTGAGGTGATTGGGTTCTTTCCGTGGAACCAGCAGAGTGATTTGGAGATCTTCTCGGCCATGATCCGTTGGAGGGGAGATGCTAGAGACAAGTTCACCGGGAAGACCCGGATCACTTTTGACTACAAGATGGTGAGACCAATCATTAACAAGGATGGGCATGATGGGGTTGACTTCTATCCTTGGGGAAGGTACTTGGAGGTGCTGCTAGGGGATGCTGTGGAGGCGACTAGGCAGAGGAGGTGGCTTACGGGCCTGACATGTGATGTCATATACTTGGGGGACCGTTTCTCTAGGCAGCATGGCCATGTTCCTCCCTTGGATGCTATCGCTCCTCACGATCCTCCAGCACGGATGCTGCAGCCCAGGGACTGGTCGACGGATGACATAGAGAGGTATCAGGCCGGTGTGGCGGCTGAGGAGTATTTTGACTTGGCTACCGCGTATGCCACCTTTGTGGAGGCGCGGTTGAGGACGCCGCAGAAGCTAGTGAAGCTGGCTGTCACTCAGGGGTATGGGGAAGCTGAACCTACTGATCCGCCGATGCCTCCTGCTCACCTCTCTTATGTGGTCAACGGGGTATCGAGGAGGTTCATCATCCCTGTTCCTGACACGAGGGAGCCCCGATATTCTCTGCAGCCAGACAGCACTGTGAGTACACTTTAGGGTCTTTTCCCTTTTTCGGATTTCTTTGCCTTCTGCAATTCTGAGATTTTCCTGAGATTTTCTGAGTTTTCTTTCTCTTTTCTCTCAGGTTCCAGCTCGTACCTATGATGGTTTGGTGAGGCAGAACAGAGGATGGAAGGATGTGTGCCGGTCCCTCGTGAAGAAGCTGGCTTGCGCTTCAAAGGCTGCAGTGAATGTGCAGGAGCCCGTGCGCAAAAGAAGGCACGTCGGGAGCACAGCATCCACCTCATCGGCTTCAGAGTATTCTTCTAGTGCCATGCCTCGGGGACAAGGACCTAACTCCGGCATCCTGGAGCAACTAGCTGAGTACGAGCATGTGAATGTCCATCTTTCTGATGTGAGTGACAGCGAGGATTTGATGAGGGATCCTAGCTTCTACGAGCTGAGTAGCAATGACGAGGAGTTGGAGGCCTAGGATTTTAGGATCGATCTAGTGGGAAGGAAACAAACAATGAACAGTTTTATGCACATCTTGTTTATTTTTTGCTTTATTTGGGCGCCGATGGGGCGAAAACAATGTATTACTGTTTTATTTGCTTTTTTAATTTATGCTTTATGAATTTGCATATTACTTGAGCCTCGGGGCAGTTTTTTGCTTGGAATTGGGGCTGAAAATGGGCCAAAATGGTTTGTGATGACATATAACTGTATGGTTGGTGTTTGGACATGTTTTGGGACAGGTTTCATTGAGAAAGTGGGGTGAGAACTCCTCTTGGGCAGCAACTTTGGTTGCTGCAGATTGCTTTCCACATCAGGCAAATGAAGCCGTGCGGTCTGGACCTGAGGGCAAATGAAGCCGTACGGCTGACAGTGCTGTCTGAACTGGTTTTTTCCAAAATAAAACCAAGGCTTGGCCATTTCATTTCATTTTCACCCTAGACTTGTCCCAACTGATCCCAGAGCGTATTTTTGACTGAAAGACATCAACTTTGATCATCTTTCAATGGAAAGACCCGCTAGACTGCAAAAGGGGAAAAGAGACCGTTTTCTGTCCGATCTTCAATCTTGGGTGAGACATAACTTTCAATCTCACAAGGGGCTGTTCGATACTACCTTCAAGATCAAATCTTTATGGCATTTGAAGGATCTCCCGCCTGATTGGGACCTTTTGAGAGCCGCGGCAAGGTTTTGGGACGTCCGGAGACATGTTTACTGCTTTTCTTACAACGAGCTTATCCCAACCTATGAAGACTTCCGAGCCTTGATTGGGGGTCCAGAAATTGAGGCCATATCGATTCCTCTGATTGGGAATGTGCCGGTGGCAGTAAAGTTAGCATCTTTTCTGCAAATTTCTCTGAAAGAAGCCGAGGGGATGTTGATAGCTCCGGACAGGATTGACCTTTCCGATATCCCGGGCAAGTTTGGTTTTCCCGATATGGCTATGACCACAATGGCTATGGACGCTTTTTTCCTTTGTATGTTCTCATTTCTGTTTACTGTCGAGTCTGTTGGAGTGTGCCATAGTGGCCTTTTGGACATGGTCAGGGACTGCAGGGCTGGAAAGGATATCGTCCCACTAATTTTGGGTGAGACATTGAATGGCATTGACAGGATGGCTAGGGGAGACCGTTTCATGAGGTCTGGGAGCCCAGCGGTGCTGAATTTATGGTTGCAGGAGAGGCTTGGGTCTTTGCCAGGGGCTACGCCTACTCAGTGCCCTTGGGTGATTTCTCGAAGGGGCACACCTAGAGAGCAAGACCAGGGTAGCTGGGAGCTGATGATGGCTAGGTTGTCCACCTCCGGCATTCACTGGTGGGTGCCTCATTGGAGATTACAGACTCGTCGGACATTTCAAGAGTCTTATGTAGTAAGAGTTCTGGGGTTTTCTTTGTCATCCTTCTACATTCCTTGCCTAGTGTCCAGGCAGTTTGGGACTTTACAAGAGCCTTTGGATGATTGGAAGGACATCGGTACCATGGAGGTAGCGCCTTTGGACATGAAGGATCTGGCCTACCTGGGCTTTACTCTTTTTGCACTAAGATTTTTTTCTTCTTTTTTTTTCTTTTTATATATATATATATATATATATATATATATATTTTATTTTTTTATTTCAGACATAGTACCTTCGGAGCTTATCGCCGTTGACTGGGTGGACAAAGGGATTGCCATCCAGGTCTGCAAGCTTCATTGCTCCTCCCGATAGTATCTTCTGCACCACATACGGGCCGATCCAAACGGGTTCCCATTTTCCCAGGGGGTTGTCTCTGGTAGGGGGCTTCACTTTCAACACTAAGTCACCCTCTTTGATGTCCCTGGCTTTGACTTTCTTGTCGAATGCCCTGTCCATTCGCCTTTGGTAGGCTCGGGTGTGCTCCATGGCTTTGAGCCTTTTTTCGTCGAGCAGGGCCAATTCATTGTGCCGACTGCGCAGCCATTCTACTTCGTTGACACTGTTTTCCAGGAGGACACTTAGTGATGGGATTTCCAACTCTACTGGCAACACTGATTCCATCCCGTAGGTTAGGGCAAAAGGAGTTTCTCCCGTGGCTGTTCTGACAGATGTTCTGTAGCCCCAGAGTGCCAGGTGCAGCTTCTCAGGCCAGTCACGACCACGGGTGGCCATTTTTTGAATAATCCACTCGAGCGTCTTATTGGCAGCTTCCACGGCTTCGTTGGTCTGAGGTCTATATGGGGACGACTTGTGGCGAGTGATTCTGAATTCTAACAACAATCTATCGCAGTCCCCTTCAAAGTGCGACCCATTATCTGAAATGACCTCATTGGGCACCCCATATCTGCACATAATGTTTTCTTTGACGAATTGGGCCACTTTTCTGGAAGTGAGGACCTTGTAGGACTTGGCCTCTACCCATTTGGTGAAGTAGTCGACTGCTACTAACACGAATTCATGCCCATTGATTCCTGCCGGGGCTATCTTCCCTATCACGTCAATACCCCAAGTTGCGAACGGCCAAGGAGTCGTCATGCAAAGATGTGTCATGAGGCGGGAGATGGTTGAGGTTGGCAAACCGTTAGCATTTGTCGCACGCTCGGACATGCTGGACACAGTCTGTCTCCATGGAAATCCAGTAGTAACCCATTCTGAGGATCACTTGCATCAATGCTCTGGCATTCATATGAGGACCGCAGGGACCATTATGGACTTCGGTCATCAACTCTCTGGCCCTTTCTTGGGTGACACACAGGAGGAGTGGTCCCTGGTACCACTTCTTGTACAGGTCGCCTCCTAAAATGACATAATGGGAGGCCAACCTTTTCAGGGCTTGCAAGCTCTTGGCTTTGACACCTTCTTTTGGTCTACCTTCTTCGTCTCCGAAAGCCGACTCTCCATCTTTGAGGAACCGGTAAATCCATTGTACTGGGTTCCTTGACAGGCTCGGGTCCCAAGTCTATTTCACAACAGAAAGCCGGGGCTTCTCTTCTACTCACTCTGAAGGGTTTTATGGATTTTCCCTCAGGTATCTCTACCAGTGAGGCTAGAGTAGCTAGGGCATCTGCTTATCTGTTCTTTTCCCTTGGCAGGTAATAGAAGGTCACCTCTATGAACTGCTCAGTCAACTCCTCCATGTAGGCATGATACCGCTGAAGATTAGGGTCCACAGTCTTCCATTTGTTGGAGACATGGTTGATAATCAGGGCTGAGTCTCCATGAACTTCGAGCTCCTTGACATTTCTTTCTAAGGCAGCCTCTAAACCAGCAATGCAAGCTTCATACTCGGTGACATTGTTTGTGGCAGGAAAGTTCAACTTAAGGGCTATGGGTGTGTGCTCATCTTTCGGATCGACCAGTAGCATCCCTACGCCATTTCCTCTTTTGTTAGCAGCTCCTCAAAGAATAGTTGCCATCGGTTCTCAGGCTCAACTACAAAGATCCCCTCATCTGGGACTTGGGGCTCAGGCCCGCGGTCCTCATTAATAGGAAAGTTTGCCAGATGGTTTGACAATGCTTGACCCTTGATGGCCTTTCTTGTCACATAATTGATGTCATACTCAGCTAAGAAGAAGGACCACTTTGCTAGACGCATCGAGAGGGAAGGCTTGTCGAAGTTGTACTTGATGGGGTCCATTTTCGAGACCAAGTTCACAGGGTGGGCTTGTATGTAGTGCTTCAGCTTACCGACTACCTAGACCAGTCCTGCACAAGTCTTTTCGCATGCTGAGTAATTGAGCTCACTTCCTTGCAGCTTCCGGCTGACAAAGTAAATGGCATTCTCTACCCGAGAGTCTTTCTTCTCCTGAGCAAGCATAGCCCCAATTGCCGTATCAGTGACAGTGAGATAGAGCAGAAGAGGTTTCTGTCTATGTGGGGGGCATAGTACCAGAGGATGTACTAAGTACGCCTTGATTTGGTCAAAGGCATCCTGGCATTCCTCGGTCCATTCTGTGTCTACATTCTTCTTCATGAGCTTGAAGATGGGCTCGCACATAGTGGTCAACTGGTTGACAAAACGGCTGATGTACTGCAGTTTGCCCATAAAGCTTTTGACTTCTGTCTGGGTTTGAGGTGGCCTCATGTCCATAATGGCCTTGATCTTTCGGGGGTCAACTTCGATACCTCGCTCCGTGACCATATACCCAAGCACTTTTCCCCTTGTCACTCCGAAGGTGCATTTGGCAGGGTTTAGTCTCATGGAATGTTGTCTCAGCCTCTCAAAGAACTTTCGCAGGTCAACAAAATGTTGTCCGTCCTCGCCTTTGGAGTGGATTATCATGTCGTCGACGTAGACCTCAATCTCCTTGTGGATCATGTCATGAAAAAGCGCGGTCGCTGCCCTCTGATAAGTAGCCCCGGCATTCTTAAGCCCAAATGGCATCACTGTATAGCAGTATGTTCCCCACGGTGTGGTGAAGGCTGTCTTTTCTTGGTCCTCCTCGGCCATCTTGATCTGGTTGTAGCCTGCAAAGCCATCAACAAAGGATTTGACTTTGACGTTGGCAGTGGCATCCACCAGGATGTCTATGTTTGGCAAGGGGTAGTCGTCTTTGGGGCTGGCTTTGTTCAGATCCCGGAAATCTACACAGCAGCGCACCTTTCCATTGGCCTTGGTTACAGTCACAATGTTGGATAACCATGTCGGATATTTGATGACTCTGATGAATCCTACCCGCAGTAGCTTCTCAATCTCTTCTTTGACCTGTAGGGACCATTCTGGCTTGATCTTCCTTAGTTTTTGCTTTACTGGCTTAGCATCTGGTGCTAGAGGGATTCTGTGCTCTACTATCAAACTGTCTAGCCCCGGCATATCCCTGTACGACCATGCAAACACGTCCATGTATTCTCTGAGCAGATTGACCAGTCTGTCTCGTTCAACCCCCTGGAAGAAGTTTCCAATCTGTGTCTCTTTAGGTTCTTTGACAGTACCCAAGTTAACACTTGTCAAAACCTCCTCGGCAGCTTGGGTCCGGTTTTCCTCTTTGTTTGTAACCTGCTTAAAGATTTCTTGGATGTATTGTTCATTTAGTGTTTTTGCATCTTGTTCAAATGATTCATTATTAACTATTGTTAAGTTTTGAGTTAATTTATCATTTGTTAAGTTGGCAATAAGGGGATACTCAGAAAGATCTGTCATTTCATTCAAAGCAAGAGGAAAGATGACATTGGTTACATATTCATAATCCTCAGGCGTGAGGCCTTCGGATGACTGGAATTCAAAGATTCCTGACTCAACTGACTCTTGACCCTACTGACTCTGGACCCTACACTACTTATTGACTCGAAGTGTTTGACGCGGGTTGGACTGGGGTTTACTCTTTCCTGTTTTTGCCCTGGGGAGTAGCAGTCTTGTCAGCGTTCTTCAGAAAGTTGGAAACTTCGAACTGGTCGAAAACTTGCCGAAAATCATTGATAGGCCGGTACCTTGGAAAGATGGTGAGGGGAGCTAGAGTAGCCTGATGCAATCTCTTAGTGAGCTCTTCTGTGACAACCGGACTCATTGACTGGAGGGTCTGGCTCATTTTGTCAATACACTGTTGATAAGTCATCTTCTCTTTACCAATCTTCGATATCACAACCTTATCAGTGTAGCCAACAGAAGGGTTGGCCTGAATGATGCTGATGAAGTCTTCTTCAGGAGAGACTTTGATCCTCCCTTGATTGGCCACGTATTCTATAGGCTCTCTGTATTCTTCTTCCAAATCTGCTAGCTTTTCGTTGAAATTCACGATGGCAACAAATTCAGAACTCTCTGCCTCAAGAGGGTCAATGACGACAGGGGTAACAGGCTGGACTATGTTTTGGATGACCGGTTCTTTGGTAGGATCTTTGGCATAACTGACGTAATAGTCAAACTTGCCTGAAGGCTCCCCTAAAGTTCCCACGCTCTTGTCCCCAGCTTCGTACCTTTCCTTTAATTTTTGTTGCATGGACTTCCTCTTCTTCTTCTTTCTTGAAGGAGCATCCTCATTAATCCATTCTTGATTCTCATATTCCAAATAGTCCTCACAATCACACACATCATACCAGATGCGGGGCCTAGGTTGAACTGGGACGGCTTCTCCAACTACTTGGTAATTACCATTGTTGATTACCTCATTGGCCATTTTGACACTGGAAAGTTGAGACTTGAAGATTTTGATGGGTTATTTGAGACCTCTGTGCCAACAAACTGCTGTACCGGTGTTCTCACCTAATTCTTTCTCACTGCGGGAAAGGGATAGAAGAGGTTTAGACTCGGGGTAGGTGTTTAGGCTGAAGGCTCAAGCAACATGCAAATTAAGAATCTTCCAGTTTACTTAAAACGGTGTCTTTTATTAATTTCTATTTGGTTGGAAAAGGGGTTCTGCCCTTTTTTTTCGCAACTACTCTAGATCCTGGATCAGTGGGCTCTGTCACTACGTCTATAAGCCTCTCATATTCCACCTGTATTTCGACCTCCCAGGGTGGACAGCCCCGGGTGAGGGTCCTATAGGGCACGCGGATCCCACCGACCGAGAGAGAAGAACGCTCCTAATGGGTCTAGCGGGTCATAAGAGCTTTTAACGCGCGAGCGATGTGGATTATAGTCAAGGCAATGCCGGGAAAGTCTCGTCTTTCAACCTTAACGGAATTTCGGCAGAGTTTCACTTGCGAGACTGACGTTTTGACTTTTCGGCAATGTTCGAGAAGATAATAGGCATGGGTCGGGTGGTAAAAGCCAGATGACAAAGTGTCACATTGAACTTCGTTGCATACGCTGTGCGTGAGTCAAAGTCGAAGTCAATGCCGGGTCAAGATCTTGCCAATTTTTCCTTGTCGGAATTTCGGCAGACCTCCGCTTGCGCGAAAGATCTTTGGATTTTTGGCACGGACTCGGTCTTGACTCTTACGCATTCCGTGCGGGTCAAGGTCAAAGTCAATACCGGAGTCAAGATCTTGCCAATTTTTCCTTGTCGGAATTTCGGCAGAGCTTCGCTTGTGCGAAGGATCTCGACTTCCGTTATGGACTAAGGTTTGACCTTTATGGGGATATGCAACTGGGCTATATGACACGGACTAAACCAAAAACCAACCAAAAGTCACGATTTTTTTGAAACGTGTGACACGGACTGTGCATTGGTCGACACTGGCTGCCATGGGGAGTTTGGGATGATTCCGTGCGCGTCCGGGAGCATCGTAAGGCTGTCCGTGACTGCAACTGAACAACCACCCCGGGTTTGAAGGACGTGCGTGCAAAGTGTACAGGATATATAAGGTGCGCGTAGTGTGCGGTCTCCTAAAAAATGTTCCTTTTTTGAGTTAAAACAGAGATTTTCAGAAATGTGTTTTAAAGGGAATGATTTTTCGGGACGGGGGAAAAATGCAACAGTTAAGGCACGTAAATTTTTTGGGAGCCCCGGTCAGTCTTGGAACTGAATAGCCCCAAGCTGCCAAGGCTGCCAGATTAACCTCAAATTTGTCCTAGTGGAATTTCCAATGAAGCCGCCCGGCTAGGATCCAAGGAGAATCAAGCCGTACGGCTGCATCAATCAATTTTCCAGGTTTAAATTCTTTTCAGTTTCAGGTTGCTCCCCAAACATTTTAGGCACCTTTCAGCTCCAGAAGGCTTCCTATTCAGTATGTAGAATATGCACAATTCCCAAGAAGCAAGATGCAATGCAAGGCGAAGAAAGAAAAAAGCAAGCACGATAAATGGAATCCGCGATGGGAGGCTAACCCGCTCGAAAGAAAAAAGCTTTCTCTTTTTGTTTTTTCGAAAAGAGATATCAGTACGTGGGATTGTTAGACCATCGTTTATCCCAAGTCTCGGGTTAGGAAGCGATACAGGAAGGTTAATGGTTTCCACCTATATACCGGGTATCATTTTTTATTTTAAAAATGAAAGCTTTCTCCTTCGGGTATCCCCAGCGGAGTCGTCAAACTGTGAATGTGGGGGCCCAAATCTTTTTTTGTGTTTTATTTGGATTCACTTGAGTTTGAAAACATCCGGCTTAATTTGAAAAACGGAGTCGCCACGCCATTTTGATTTCCTCAAAACTTTGAAAAAAAGGAATAAGGGTCCGGAGGTTAAGTTACCCCTTGGGAAGAACGTTTGGCGTTCACCCAAGGTGCCTTGCCGAAGCAAGTCTCCCAAGATCCCATTTTTCGTGCTTGCTTGTGTGCTTTCTTGTGTGCATGTGTTGGAAAGAAGGGGGGGGGGGGAATGTTCCAAGTTGTCTTTCGGACGTATAAACCATTTAGTTGGTTATCGCTCGGGATTCCTTGAATTTTTATGTGTTCGGTACTTTGATCCCGTCCTCGTCTTGGACGTGTGATCATCGCTATTTGACCTTGGGTCTTGCATGATCGAGAGAAGGACTCCCTCTTATGGTCCAAGAGTGAGGTTCTTTAGAAAGGAATATCCTTAGCCCATCAATCCTACATCTTGAGACGATTGAGCTTGTGTAGGGACTATTACGCTCGTCTCAAGTGATGATCGGAGATATAGGGTTCAAGGCTTATTCATTTCTAAAGGGATTATGGAACCTTTAATGGAAGAAACGATGTAAAGATGGGATCTTTACATCGGTCCGCTCCAAAGGATGCATCAAATACCAAAGGGGACTAGGGAAAGGGTATAAAGATTGGATCTTTATGCTCTTCCTATGCTTTTCATGCCTTAGGAAGGTCACTAAGCAATCCTAGGAAAGAGAGATCTAATCATGAGGGACATGAAGGATGCATTCTAGACTAAAATGACATTTTTAATGTAAAAGATGACATTTTGGGTGCAAAGGATGCTTTTTGATGTAAAGAAATGATCTTTAATGCAAAGGATGCAACTTTTATATATAAAAAAAAAGGTTTTAAGTGCAAAGGATGCACCTTTAATGTAAAGAAAACATTTTTAAATGCAAAGGATGCATCTTTATGTATGAAAATGGCATTTTAAGTGCAAAGGATGCATAAAGATGTCATTTTATGAGCAAATGATGCTACTTGGATGCAAAAGGGGGAGGGGTATGATTTACATGCCTAAAGATATGATTTTTGATGACAACGTACCAACTATCAAGAAAATATATAGCAAGGAGCAAGTATATCACATTAATACAAGTATAATGCAAGGTAAGGGGTAGGAGAGGTTGCCAATGGTGGTGTCCTCTTTCTCTTTGAAGTTTTGCCTAGGAAAGGGACCAACTTTGGGAGGTTTTGGTGAGGAGGGAGGTGGTTTTTGCACTTCTCAGCTCTCTGAAATTTCGTGGTGATATTTTGGCAGAGTAATGTTACTTCCAATCCCCCCTAAAATGAATAGAGGAGGTCTCTATTTATAGGCAGTCTGGCAGAGACTAATGAAGCCGTGCGACTTGGGGTTCTTGGCTAATGCAGCCGTGCGGCATTATCCCTTATGACTCAGCACCTTTCTAGAATCATGCAAGGTGGCCTTCTAGAAGGGCATTTCCAGCGAAGGACTACGTGGAATTTTAATTCCTAGCAAGTCCTTCGCCCCTCGAAAGGTTTGGAGAAGTTCCCGAATTGCCCCTGAACTTTAGGAAAGTCCGGGGAATTGCCGGAAAACTTAACCGGAAGGCATGAACCAGATTTGGGTACTTACAACTCCCTCCCATTCTCTTCCCATCCTTCTCTCTGTACCACCTTCAAAACTCCCTCCTTCTGTCCCTGCCTCTTCTTCCTCAGTTCCATACTCCTCTGCTCCCACCCTCACACCAGCCCCCTCACCTTCTCAGTCCAACGCCCATTCCAGCACTTCTCCCTCTCCTCAGCCCTCTGCCGAATGTGATACCTCCCAACCCTCACCTTCTTCTGCTTCTCCTCAGCCACCCCCACCCCCACCTCCACCTCCCCTCCGTACCATCACCACTCGTCTCTCCAATAATATCACCAAGCCCAATCCCAAATATGCTAACCTTGTTTCTCTTTCCACTCCCACTAGCCGGCCTTCCTCAACAAAACAAGCCCTTGCCTCCCCACATTGGAAAGCTGCCATGTGTGAGGAGTTCTCTGATCTTACCAAAAATAATACATGGTCCTTGGTTCCTTCTACCTCCTCCCCAAATATTGTTGGCTGTAAATGGGTCTTCAGGATCAAGTATAACCCAGACAACACAATTCAGAAATACAAGGCCCATCTTGTTGCCAAGGGTTTTCATCAACGCCCTGGCATTGATTACTCGGAAACCTTCAGTCCAGTTGTCAAACCTGTCACGGTTCGACTTCTCTTATCTCTTGCTCTCTCTCATGGTTGGAATATTCGTCAACTTGATATCAATAACGCCTTCTTACAAGGCAATCTCAATGAAACTGTCTTCATGTCCCAACCCCCTGGTTTCATCGACTCCTCTCATCCATCTCATGTGTGTCATCTTCATAAGGCTATCTATGGCCTTAAACAAGCTCCTAGGGCATGGTACATGGAACTCAAAAACTTCCTTTTTTCTTATGGCTTTCACAACTCTATTGCTGATTCCTCTCTCTTTATTTACTCTCAATCTTTTCAAACACTCATTCTCTTGGTCTATGTTGATGACATTATTGTCACTAGTCCCTCTCCCTCCTTCCTTTCTACTTTTATTTCTCAACTTTCTTCTCGTTTCTATCTCAAGGATCTCAGTCCGCTCTCTTATTTTTTAGGAGTTGAAGTCACCCCCAACTCCAATGGTCTTCTTCTATCTCAGTCTAAATATATCTATGACCTCCTCTCTCGTTATAATATGTCTCATTCGAAACCTGCAATCACACCTATGGTCACCTACCCTACCCTTTCCCATCATCCAGTTACCGCTATCTGTGACCCTATTAAGTATCGGGCTATCGTTGGTAGCCTTCAGTACTTATCTATAACCCGCCCTGATATTGCCTTTTCAGTAAATAAACTAGCTCAGTTCATGCAACATCCGCAATCCAAGCATTGGGTTGCCCTCAAGCGATTACTTCGCTATCTTCATGGTACTTTTGATTTTGGCATTCAGCTTTATCACAGCTCTCCATTCACTCTTCATTCATTCTGTGATGCTGATTGGGTCGGCGATAAAGATGACTACATCTCCACCACGGGGTTTATTATATACATTGGCCGAAATCCTATTGTTTGGTCCTCCAAAAAGCAAAAGGCCTTAGCTCGTTCTTCCACCGAGGCTGAGTTTCGTGCCATAGCTGATGCTACAGCTGAGGTTATATGGATTCGCAATCTACTCTCTGAGCTTGGTGTCACTCTTCGCCATACACCAGCCATTTACTGTGACAATCTTAGTGCCACACACTACTCTGCTAACCCCGTGTTCCACTCGAGGATGAAAAATCTAGCTCTTGCCTTCCATTTTGTTAATGAGTAAATACAACAAGGGCACCTACGAGTTCAACACATTTTGGGATCGAATCAACTAGCCGATGCTCTTACAAAGCCTCTTCCTCGTGCTCGGCTTGTCTCTCTTATTTCCAAGATTGGACTTCTTCGCGGATCGTCCATCTTGAGGGATCGTATTAAGGACTCAAATGATACAGAAACCAGCAGCTCAGCACAAGGGGACGAGTCATCCCATTCCAAACCAACTATTCCCCATATGAGGCACGACAGATTCAGAAGGGGCAACAATGGGGACGAGTCATCCTATACAGCACGACTCGTGCCATCAGAATCTGTAGATACACAAATATTCTCCTGATCCTCTTCCATAATTATCCTTACATATTTAGATTAGTGTAAATATATTCATTGTAATCTTCTCATTATTTGTTGTATATCTCTTTACCAAAGATAGATGTATGTACTTGTATATATTCTCTTGATTATCATTAATAAAATCAAGGTCTTTTCCAATATATTGTTTTTCTCTTTATGGTATCAGAGCAGTTTTGATCCTCAACCCTTCCTCCCTCTCTCAAATCGGCTCCCCCAATCCAATCCTAGCACCGCCTCCTTCCTCCAATGGCCATGCCATCCTCCGCCATTCCAAACCCAGCCAAACCAAACTCTCCTCTCATTCTAGTTAATCTCTCTCACTGCATTACTCTCACACCCCTGACCTATCTTCCTTGGGCTGCTCAACTAGAGTTTATCCTCTTTGGCCTTGACTTGTTAAAATTTGTAGATGGCTCTCATCCCTCACCACCTCCTAAAATCACCACCAATAATCAAGAGGCAGACAACCTAGCTTTCACTACCTGGAGCTGCCAAGATCGCCTTCTCCTTGGTGCACTCCTAGGCACCTTAGACACCACTGTCTCACCCCTTGTTCTTCAGGCCAAAACCTCCAATGAAATTTGGACTCTCCTTCGCACCACCTATGCTAACCCATCTAGGGGCCATATCCTTCAAGTTAAGGACAATCTTGATTCCCTAACCAAAACCACCCAAACCATTTCTGAATATATGCACTCCATCAAAAACTGCACCAACAAACTAGCTATCCTTGGGAAACCTATGGACCCCGAAGATATCATTGCCAAAAGACTATGAATCCTACAAACCAGTCATTGATTCTGTCCGAGCCTGTGACCTTCCCATCTCCTTTGAGTCTCTCCATGAAAAACTCATACACCATGAACTCACCCTGAAACAATAAACCCCCTCGCCAACTTTTCCAGCCTCTGCCCATGCTGCCTCCTACCGCCCTAACTCCAATCTCTCTTCCAACCGCATGAACACCAACTTCCCATCTCCACCCAACTTCTCTGCCCCCAATTCTCCTTTTCCGTCTCCACCTCTTCTTCCCACTCCCAACACCCCTTCCTCAAACCCTTTCAAGGGTAAATTCCAATATTGTAGGTACGTAGGACATGTTATCTCTCATTGTAACCGCTTCAAGCCTGACTATCCCGCTGTGGTTTTTCCATCCCTCAATAACTCCCCCAAGCAGTCCCGCCCTATCATCACAAACCAGCCTCAAGCACATACCATCACCACTGCTCAACACTCTCATCCAACCTTTTGGCTCCTTGACAGCGGTGCCACGCATCACCTTACCAATGACCTCACTAACCTCTCCCTACACCACCCGTACAATGGTTGTGACGATGTGATCATTGGCGATGGCTCCTCTCTCCCTATCTCAGATATAGGTTCCTTCACTCTCTCTTCTTCTCACAAAACACTTCATTTCACTAATGTTCTCTATGTTCCTCTTATTTCGCGTAATATTTTATCTGTTTCTCAATTTTGCAAAGATAACAATGCCTTTGTCGAATTCTCACACTCTTCCTTTTTTGTTAAGGATCTCTCGACACATCAAATCCTTCTCCACGGGACAAATGATCATGGAGTCTACCTTTGGCACTCTTCTTCACCAAAAGCTCTCCTTAGAACAGCCGCTTCTACTTTTTCCTGGCATCATCATTTAGGGCACCCTGCTCCCCCTATTATTTCTTTTTTAAATAAACAATTTTCCCTTTCAATTCAGTCTAGTTCGTTTTCCAATTGTAATTCATGCGACATTAATAAAATTCATAAAATGCCCTTTGATGTTTTTTTTTCTTACTTCCACTGCACCTCTTGAAATTGTTTTTTCGGATGTATGGACATCTCCTATACACTCTCACGACAAATTCAAATATTATGTGATATTTTTCGATCATTTCACTAAGTATGTCTGGCTATATCCTCTCAAAAACAAATCTGATACCTTTGCCACATTTAATAGATTCAAAGCTCTTGTTGAAAAATTCTTCAACAAACCCATCCTTCAACTATTCTCTGACAACGGAGGTGAATACCTCAAACTTACAAACTCTCTCACCCAAGATGGCATTTCTCACCTCACTTCTCCTCCTCACACTCCCGAGCACAATGGTTATGCCGAGCGTCGCCATCGTCACATCGTCGAAACTGGCCTTACTCTTCTCACCCATGCCAACCTTCCCTTAAAATTTTGGACATATGCCTTTATTACTGCCAAATATCTAATCAACCGTTTGCCTACATCCACCCTACACAATGACTCACCCTACTTTCGCCTGTTTCGAAAACATCCCAACTATACAAAGCTTCGTTCTTTTGGCTGCCTTTGCTACCCTTGGCTCCGCCCCTACACTCCTCATAAACTCGCTCCCTGCTCCGTTCCATGCATCTTCGTCGATTATTCCCCTACCCAAAGTGCATATTATTGCCTAGACCCCATTTCTAATCGTGTTTATACCTCTCGGCATGTTAAATTTGTCGATGATACCTTCCCATTCCTACCCTTGTCACTCCTAGCCTCAATTCTCCCTCTGTCACTCCATTCCTTTCTCTTCCCATCCTTCTCTCTGTACCACCTACACAACTCCCTCCTTCTGTCCCTGCCCCTTCTTCCTCAGTTCCATACTCCTCTGCTCCCACCCTCACACCAGACCCCTCACCTTCTCAGTCCAACGCCCATTCCAGCACTTCTCCCTCTCCTCAGCCCTCTGCCGAATGTGATACCTCCCAGCCCTCACCTTCTTCTGCTTCTCCTCAGCCACCCCCACCCCCACCTCCACCTCCCCTCCGTACCATCACCACTCGTCTCTCCAATAATATCACCAAGCCCAATCCCAAATATGCTAACCTTGTTTCTCTTTCCACTCCCACTAGCCTGCCTTCCTCATCAAAACAAGCCCTTGCCTCCCCACATTGGAAAGCTGCCATGTGTGAGGAGTTCTCTGCTCTTACCAAAAATAATACATGGTCCTTGGTTCCTTCTACCTCCGCCCCAAATATTGTTGGCTGTAAATGGGTCTTCAGGATCAAGTATAACCCAGACAACACAATTCAGAAATACAAGGCCCGTCTTGTTGCCAAGGGTTTTCATCAACGCCCTGGCATTGATTACTCGGAAACCTTCAGTCCAGTTGTCAAACCTGTCACGGTTCGACTTCTCTTATCTCTTGCTCTCTCTCATGGTTGGAATATTCATCAACTTGATATCAATAACGCCTTCTTACAAGGCAATCTCAATGAAACTGTCTTCATGTCCCAACCCCCTGGTTTCACCGACTCCTCTCATTCATCTCATGTGTGTCATCTTTATAAGGCTATCTATGGCCTTAAACAAACTCCTAGGGCATGGTACATGGAACTCAAAAACTTCCTTGTTTCTTATGGCTTTCACAACTCTATTGCTGATTCCTCTCTCTTTATTTACTCTCAATCTTCTCAAACACTCATTCTCTTGGTCTATGTTGATGACATTATTGTCACTAGTCCCTCTCCCTCTCCCTCCTTCCTTTCTACTTTTATTTCTCACCTTTCTTCTCGTTTCTCTCTCAAGGATCTCAGTCCGCTCTCTTATTTTTTAGGAGTTGAAGTCACCCCCAACTCCAATGGTCTTCTTCTATCTCAGTCTAAATATATCTATGACCTCCTCTCTCGTTATAATATGTCTCATTCGAAACCTGCTATCACACCTATGGTCACCTACCCTACCCTTTCCCATCATTCAGTTACCGCTATCTGTGACCCTAATAAGTATCGGGCTATTGTTGGTAGCCTTCAGTACTTATCTATAACCCGCCCTGATATTGCCTTTTCAGTAAATAAACTAGCTCGGTCCATGCAACATCCGCAATCCAAGCATTGGGTTGCCCTCAAGCGATTACTTCGCTATCTTCATTGTACTTTTGATTTTGGCATTCAACTTTATCACAACTTTCCATTCACTCTTCATTCATTCTGTGATGCTGATTGGGCCGGCGATAAAGATGACTACATCTCCACCACGAGGTTTATTATATACATTGGCCGAAATCCTATTGCTTGGTCCTCCAAGAAGCAAAAGGCCTTAGCTCGTTCTTCCACCGAGGCTGAGTTTCGTGCCATAGCTGATGCTACAGCTGAGGTTATATGGATTCGCAATCTACTCTCTGAGCTTGGTGTCACTCTTCGCCATACACCAGCCATTTACTGTGACAATCTTAGTGCCACACACTACTCTGCCAACCCCGTGTTCCACTCGAGGATGAAAAATCTAGCTCTTGCCTTCCATTTTGTTCATGAGCAAATACAACAAGGGCACCTACGAGTTCAACACATTTCGGGATCGAATCAACTAGCTGATGCTCTTACAAAGCCTCTTCCTCGTGCTCGGCTTGTCTCTCTTATTTCCAAGATTGGACTTCTTCGCGGATCGTCCATCTTGCGGGATCGTATTAAGGACTCAAATGATACAGAAACCAGCAGCTCAGCACAAGGGGATGAGTCGTCCCATTCCAAACCAACTATTCCCCATATGAGGCACGACAGATTCAGAAGGGGCAACAATGGGGACGAGTCGTCCCATACAGCACGACTCGTGCCATCAGAATATGCAGATCACGATCTGCAGATACACAAATCTGCTCCTGATCCTCTTCCATAATTATCCTTACATATTTAGATTAGTGTAAATATATTCATTGTAATCTTCTCATTATTTGTTGTATATCTCTTTACCAAAGATAGATGTATGTACTTGTACATATTCTCTTGATTATCATTAATAAAATCAAGGTCTTTTCCAAACTATTGTTTTTCTCTTTAGAAGGTACAAAGAGAAAAATGAGGGAACGATATGAAGTGATTGAAAATGAGAAGAAGAAAAGGAGAGTTCAGATAATTGATTTTCTTAAACCTCAGCCGCCTTGTGTGCAACCCCGGGAGAAGAAGCAACAGAGAAAGAAACTCCGTTCCCTTAATCTTACTAATTCCGTTTGTTGATTTTTGTATTAAGGACGTGATATATGTAAAGCTGTGTTTTGGAGATATATGTATAGTGCTTATAATCTGTATAAGCAACTTCTTTGTTCCAGTTCATGAAAGAATGAATGAATTTAATTACTTATTTTTCGGTCAATCAAATATTTTCTCCTGTTTTGTTTCCGATTAGATTTCATTGTCTGTCATCAGTGAACAACTCACACTAACACACTTACTCACACTCGGATAAATTCAAGAAAGACTAGTTCTCTGGATTTAATTATACAACATTACTGGATTTCTTGAGATAATAAATAAGTCAGAGGAGGGGAGATGATGGTAACGGAAAGTCTTTGAATTGTTAGGACTGATTGTACAAGAAGATGGTACCTACAAAATTCGTTTTTCTACTGTCGAAGCAACAACGCAGAAGTTCATGACGTGTCCAAACCAATAGATGAATAATATCTACAATAACCAAAGAGCACTTTATGCTTCACTCACCGCAACTGTGTCTAAAACGACACCGCAGTCCGGCTATAATCAGAGGTAGTCGAATCGTAGAGGTCAATTTCTCCATAAGAATCATAGAGGTCCCTGTCGTTATTACCCTTTTGACTTGAGACGGAAGATACTGATTTGTAATTTATACGAGCCAACTGAATGATATTCTCAATCTCTCTCACCACTTCACTCATTCTAGGCCGTTCATCTGATGAGTCTCTGACACATTTCATTGCCAGGTTCACAAACTTGGCCAAACCTACTAGTACGGGATTTGAACCAAGAGCAGGGTCAAGAAGCTCGTGAAGGTCGTATGAGTCATTTAACTTATCTTTTGCCTCCTTCATCTCTTTTACGATGTACCTCCCTTGTTGGATTGGTGCTCTTGCAGTCAAGAGCTCTAATAAGACCACTCCAAAGCTGTAGACATCGCTCTTGTCAGTCAACTGGTTGGTCATGTAGTACTCGGGGTCCATGTATCCCTACATAGAGAAAGACAAATCCAACTTTGAACACAAGGTAAATAAGAAAAAGGAATTATTGGTA
This sequence comes from Adenophora triphylla var. japonica, assembly GCA_022495995.1. Classification (NCBI taxonomy): domain Eukaryota; kingdom Viridiplantae; phylum Streptophyta; class Magnoliopsida; order Asterales; family Campanulaceae; genus Adenophora; species Adenophora triphylla. The sequence continues at coordinate 648,211 of JAFEMH010000579.1, read as the reverse complement.
TTCCTTCTGTCCCAGAATAAATGTCGCAGTTGACTTGTCAACGTTTTTAAGAAAGGTGTTTTACTAGTTTGTACATTGCTTGTACAGTGATAAAATTGCACCAAGTCACTTACCTTAGATATTTATTTTGGGACGAACTGAAATGGAAAGTACGACATTTATTCTGGGACGGTGGGGGTATTATATTAAGATTTGGAGGGTTCAGTCATATCCTTACCAATGTCCCTTTGACTTGAGTGGTGATGTAACCCTTAGCAGAATCTCCAAGAAGCTTGGACAAACCAAAATCAGCAACCTTTGCAATCAAGTGGTCATCCAGGAGGATATTGGTTGACTTAATGTCCCTGTGTATAATGGGCGGATCAGCAAGTTCGTGCAAGTATGACAAGCCTTTAGCTGCATCAAGGGCTATTTCAAGTCTCATTATCCAGTCTAGTTTAACTCCTGACTTGCCTGCATAGAAATGGTGATATACTAAAGATTATTTCCTTAGATATATTCGTAGTACGGAGTGGTTAAAATTTTCTAGGGGTTGCAGAAAAAAATAGAGATAGATTTGGGAAGAAGCCCCCAAGAGCAGAGTACCTGAAAGATTTTCTTTTAAGGTACCATTAGAAATGAATTCATAGACCAGCATTTGTTCTCCTTGTTCGAAACAGAAACCAACGAGGGCAACAACATTTCTATGGTGAATCCTTGAAAGAAGTTCAATTTCAGTTTTGAATTCATTCGCGCCCTGTAATGATCCCTGCTGTGCTCTTTTTATGGCAACTATTTGTCCATTGCTAAGAGTTCCTTTGTAAACCTGCAAAAACAGTACACACTTGGGAATCTGACACTACTTGGAGTACATATAGTTATGAACGAGAAAAGTAAATAATCTTGGAAAAACAAAATAGAGTAGGTTAAGGTAAATATGTGCCTCATGTTCAGCTATCATTGCAGTAAAGCTATATGCAACATCACCAAAAGATTGCACATTTTCCCCAATATTTTTTGAAAGGGGGTGGAGGGGGGTAAATAAATTCTTACTGCTTTATTTGCTTTGCCAAATGGGGGAGGGTTTTCATTTATTCCACTAAACCCCCTGAATTTAAGAAATATCAGGAAAAAATTACACTAGTAAATCTTTTGCTTTCTAAATCAAATGGGACAGCTGCCGCTATTGGTGTAAGGGTGGCTCCGCCCCTGTATGTTCCAAAAGTTAGCCAACATTTAGCTATTAAGAACTTGTTTGACTTTGTTTGACCAATCAACAAATGATGGAAAGAAAGATAGAACATTAGCAATCCTGTTAAACCAGAAAAGATGATGTATAGACGAACCTGCCCGTAGCCCCCAATCCCTATGATATTGCCTTCTGAAAAGTTATTGGTGCATTTGTTTAGCTCTTCAAATGAGAAGCATCTTGCGCCTCTTAACCTAGGCATGCTACCACTGTTTTTCTCGAGCCCCCAGGATGCTTCATTAGCAAGATGTAAAAAGGAAAAATACATTCAAAACATGCAGAAATTTGAGTCGAAATGTTTAATTTGCTTCAAATTCTTGTCTATCATACCAAAAGGATCGCTCTGTTTGATTGCCTTTTCTGCTTTCCTCTTTTGAGAAAGAGCATAAATTCCAGCACCGGCTATTAGTAGCACAAGCACAATGCTACCAACAGTTGCTCCAACAATAATGCCAACGTTCGATGATTTTTTTCCACCTGTATATAATACAAAATAAGTAACTTTATTCTTTTTACATATATAACTACTTATAAATTTACTATAAATAATTAGTACCTGCAAAGCTGTTATAAGTTTCATCAAGAAAGAAAAAGGGACCATAATACTGGAGCGTGAAAAGTTGCCGGTTGAGCAAAGAACCAATTGCAGAGACTGCTGATAGATTGAACCTATCTTGACCATCAGGGAATACTTGCAGTCTATATTGAAGGTACGAATTCATATCGATAACTGCATTACTTAGTGAGATGGAATCTACCGGAAGGTTCCGAGACTGAAAAACATTCATTAGAGTCTCCTGGAGATAACTAAAGTAGCTTGAGTTTTCCAAATTCGAAAAGGAGAAAGAATAGAAGTGCAGGGTTCCTGTGTATGGAAGTCCACATTTGCAGTTGAGACTCATTATTTGATTGGAACTGCAGCGAATGGGAGTACAGTTATTTGGTTGTGGTATATAAGGAGAGATTAGCCTTCCAACTATGCAGAATCTGTCCGATGTTCCAGCTCCACAAATTGGATTATTCGCAAGTCTGCGTAGACGAATAAGAAAATGACACCTGTAAGATTATGATAATGTACAACGCTAGATGCAGTGTGTACAAGTTAGTCTATTTGCTCACGTTAAATTTAGGTTGTATCCTGTTCTTTGACTAAAGCCAGATATGGAGTTGTTCTGCAAATCAAGAGTCATGTTTCTGACATAACTGGTGCCAATATCCAAGGTTCCATTGAGACGGTTGTTCCTAAGTACTCTGTCATTAATAGGAATATAAGTAATGCTATGCTTGTTTATTTATTTGCTGAACTCAAACAATTTTGAGGTACTATTGCTTGAATGTCACATAATACTCACACAGTCTCCAATGAAGGAAGAGTAAAGAGGCTGCTTGGTATATTTCCTTGAATATTTGTGTCTCCCATCAATCTGTCAGTACAAGGTTAACGTATCAAACGAGTGAATATACTTTTGCATGAGTTTTAAACGGTTATTTTAAGTTGTGTGTGTTTGTGTGTGAGAGAGAGAGAGAGATATGTACATTGTAGTCAATGATGGGAGCTCCGTAAACCATGACGGAACACCTGATACGTTGAAATCATTATTGCTCATGTCCCTGCAAATCAAATAACATCGAATCTCACATGTTTTATCATATGGAACACAACAACATTACCCCAGTGCCGCAAAGGCTCCCACCTGCGGTGGGGTAAGGGGGGGGTCAGATGTACGCAGCCTTGCCCCTATATTAAAGCACGGGGAGGCTGTTTCCTGATGACCCACGATGAAAATTGCGTCAAAAATTGCATGGACTGATTGCTGCTTAATAACAAAGAAGTGCAGATAGTTTAGTGAGCCATTTTGCTATATCATATGGAACACAATTAAAGAAATAACTTAGACAAAGAATAACAAATAGTACTCCCCTGTCCCAAAATAAATGTCGCATTTGACTTGTCAACGTTTTTAAGGAATGTGTATTACTTGTTTGTAAAATTATAGTACAATGGTCACATTGCATTGAGTCTATTTCCTTATTTAGAGACATTTATTTGGGACAAATCAAAAAGGAAAGTGACATTTATTATGGGGCGGAGGGAGTGGAAATCATTTCAATCATCAGCTCCATAAACATCATAAACCATAACGACATTCCTGCAAACTTACACATAGCTGAGGAAGTTCATGCCTGTAAGGTCAGGAATAGGTCCAGTGAAATTATTGTGGGACAAATTCCTGAAAATAAATAACCAAATGCCAATTAAATTTAATCGAAATAAACAATACATGCTTCCAAGAAAGAACATAATGCTGAATATGACTACTTACAGCTCTGTGATATTTGTAAGTTCATTGAGAGTTGACAGGACAGGGCCGCTCAATGAATTCCAATCCAGACGCCTTTGGAGATGAGAGTATATAATAATCAGAAATAATTTAAAATTATTGATGAATGCATATATTCATGAGTACGGGACAGAGATGCTTACAGCAGCTCTAAGTTCGTAACAAGTCCCAACGTAGTAGGGATGCTGCCAATTAGTCTGTTGTTGTCTAAGACCCTGCACAGCAGCATTAATTGAAAATTTCAATCTTACAACTACTTTTTCCTATTAAACAGAAATAAAATCTTTGAAATTATGCTATTATAAACTTAATGTATCAAAAGTAATTAGGCATCCCATCTACTTAATTGAATCTGAATATAGAAAAATTGACAGCATACATAGAATTCAGGAAGTGTTCTTAGAAAAGATCAAGACTTTCTCAATGTAGGAAGTAGAAATATAAATCCCATAAGAAATTCGGGTAAGTCATGCATGAGGAATCTATAGTCATACATACAAGTGTATCAGGCTCATATTTGAGCTGAAAAGCCGAGGTGGGATGGTACCAGATAGCTGATTCTGTGCTAAGTGGCTGCGCAAAGGACAGAACAATTGTTAGAAATGTTGATACGTTAAAAGAAATAAATTATCATAAGTTCCTTAACGTGTAAAGAGTAAAACATACAAGTGTCTAGCATTAAGCAGCATATCCAGACCAGGTGTTGTTCCGCTAGAGACTGGAATTGGCCCATTAAGCAAGTTGTCACTTAGATCAAGCCATGAAAGTTTAGATAAGTTGCCTATGGAAGGTGGGATCGGTCCAATAAAGCTGTTATTATTCAGACCTCTGCAAGAATGGAAATAAAAGTTCAATCAGAAAAACTTATATTATGGAAAATGGAAAACATGGTGAACAGAAACAGAAGAATATGTAACAAAAACAGAAACATGATTATGGTACTTGAAAAGCCCTAAGAGACACTTATTCAAGTGTTTCACATTAGTTTTAGCTACTAGCTTCTTTTTTTCTTTTTTTGTTTGTTTTTTTTTTATTTTTTTAAGGAAATCCATGATAAAGAAACATTCTTGAAGGAGATGGATGGAAGTTGGAAATACTTACAAAAATACCAGCTCGCTTAAGGATCCTATTGTATCTGGAATAGGGCCAAAGAAACTGCAGCCAATCAGAATTCTGCATGCATGAAAATGAAGTTCTTCAGATCAAAGGACCATAACATAATTTTTCCCAGCTACATGTAAGGAACAATATGACTTTCTTACAAGGTTGTCAGATTCTTCAAATTCCCAATAGATGACGAAAGAGTTCCTCGCAGGCCCTTGTTATTCGAAAGATCCCTATATATATGCAGAGCCATAGACAGGAATTAATTGACTTTTTAGACTCGTATAATATCACATCATCAAAGCTCAGTTATTTTCTATTCTATTTTATTTTCCAATTTTAAATTCCATATCCTTTGCCTTTCCCTTATCCTTTAGAGGATCCAAACAAAGCTTAGGGGAATTAAAAAAAAAAAAACCAACAACTTACAAATACTGTAATGCAGAAAAAGATGAGATGTCTCCAAAGTCACTACCACTAACACCTGTACCTGCTAAGTTGCTGCCATGGAATTGAATACTTAATATGTAGCACGAAAAAAATATAGTAAAGAAGAAAAGGAAAGATGAGAAAATCACTTACAGGGTGATCACTCTTGAATTGGAGCAGTTAATCCCCGTCCAACGACTGCCGCATGGATCTGAACCCTTCCAGTCAGATGGCAAGTTCTTCCAGGTTGACTTGAGAGCGTTTAGTGCAGCAACTGAGTGAGGAATGAATCATATTCATATTCATCGATCACAGTAAATTTGGTAGATTTGAAGAGTTGAGAAAGTAGAGAATCAATGTAGCTCAGGCATTTTAATGCAGATTACTGAACGATATTATAGACTTCCTAACAGATATATCTTATATTCCCTCTGTTCCATGTAAAGAGTCCACATTTGAAAGCTTGACTTATAAATTTGTACTTTTACGCATTTGTATTGCTTATAAGTTGTACTAACACTATATATTTTCTACAATGTGGAAGAAAACTATCATATTTTGAATATGAAAAAACAAAACTTAATTATTGTAAGTGGACTCTTAAAATGGAACATCCAAAAACCGAACGGTGGACTATTAACGTGGAAGGGGAGATTCGTGAATGACCAATGCAGCCGAATAAAAGTAAGTCGAATGGAGTAATCAGCTTCATACAAGTTAATATTACCATTCCTTCTAAGGTCACACAAGCAACTTCTAGATTTAGTACCAAATGAAGCGTTATATGGAATCAATTTCAGTGAATGCATATTTCTTCTTTTATTTTGTACTTGATAGCATAATATTTGTAATGTAACAATGCATTGTAAGACAATATGAAGTTTTAGTGTCAAACACAAACTCTTTGAATCATTTTCATATTGAACAAGAATTTCAAATATTTAAGAGAGAGAGAGAGAGAGAGAATGTAGTGAAAGATATGCCAAGTAAACCTTAAATGTCTTCACTTCTCTGACATGTCAAGAAATCCCTCTAGCCAGATTGCTGAGGTTTTTCATCTGTTTTAATTTTTTGCATATAAAGTATATTTAGAGTATGTTTGGCAACTTTGGATTTGGAATCTGAAGAAGAAACTCAATTTTGCAGAATTCAAATTGCTCTTCCAATTCCATTCCATGGTTAGAAATAACTACTCCCTCCGTCCCTGAAAGATTGTCTCATTTGTCATTTTGACTTGTCCCAAAAAGTATGTCCCATTTTTAAACTTAGGCATGAATGTTAGTGCAAATCTACTAAGGTACAAGAAGATGAAGCTCTTCCTTAATAATTGCAAAATGTACAACATGACAATCTTTTAGGGACGGAGGGAGTACAAGTTGATACAAATGCAAAGCTAGTAGCCCCCTAGTTAATAGTGTTTTAAGTCTCTATATTCACCAATGCTATGCTAACCCTGTAACGGGATTCTGTATACAATGTGAATCTGCCTTCCATGATCAAGTAGGTTGTCATAAAACTTATTGGCAAAAATTCACCAACAGCAAAATAACAAAATCCCAAAATGGTTTGATTCATGAAAAACATACCAACAAGTTGATGATTAAGAATCGCCCGGTCTGAAACGCAAGCCACAAATAAACCTCAAATCTAGACTGATATCGGATGGAGCATCACAATAAGATAGCACTACCTCCATCCGTCCCAGGATGAATTTCCATTTTTGTTCTTGATTCAAGAAGGAAAAATGGACATTCATTTTGGGTCGGAGGGGGCAATCAGAGAAGTAATATCATTCACTCAAACATACAAGTATTTGATTTAATGAACATATTGAGCATTAGCAAGAAGCTACGGAAAGGGAAAATGAAAAAGCAGCATAAAATCTCACAAACTTACGATCATTCGGGTCAGTCTGTGCAGCTATGCCCAAAATTTGAGTGCTCAGAAACAAGAGCAAAACCATAATCATATTTCTCATCATTTCTCTGATTATTGCACAGCTGATCTATTGCAAAATTTCCAAGAAAACCAAAACCCAGTTCAAATCAAAAGCGGTTGATGAATTCTTCAACAGTAGTCAAATTTAATAAATACACAGCTTCAAACCTAACACAGTTGACTTTTACACAAATATAGAATGGGTCTGATTGCCCTGAGACCTCTCCATTAGAACCTAAACCAATTCTTTATTCGATCATTTTTTTCAGAGTAACCGTCTAATCAATAGTAAAATATTTCCATTGTTTTCTCCTTCCTTGAACCAATGCAATATTTTTAAATTATTTGATTGTATTATGGTTTTTTGGAGGGAGCACCGGAGCCTTGTGCTTTTTGTTTTCTTCTTTGTCGTTAATTACTTTGTAACCTAATCTTGTCTTCTTGTTGGTTCATTTCATTTTTTGTCACTAAAAATATATAAATTGCACCATTGCACTACGATGAGAGCTAGGAGGTCAAAATTGTTCGAGGATAATTAGGTTTTCATAAAAATTTTGTCAAGGTTCAACTTAATTGATCATTATTAAAGTGGGTCAAACTTTTCGGTTGAGAAAAGATCATTTCATTTTGTACGACTATTGTAAACCATATAATTTACCATTTTTGTGTTACCATTTGTGCATTATCCATTATTAATGACATTAGTCGAGCGACAAAGCAAAAAAAAAAAATGAAACCAGCGCAAAATTAGTTTAACTAATTAATACTTTTCCTCAAAAGAGGACAACCTTCAATCTATTGCATAAATATCTTATATTTAAAATAATTACACTAGTAAAAATGTAGTTTTCTTAATTAAAAGCTCCCTCTTTCATTACCTAGCTTCACCTCTGCATTAGCCTTTAATAACTAATTAATCATTTGATCTCCGATAATTACAAATATGGTATACAAAATTGATAGATGTGATCTTGTATTCTAATTCATACTAACAATACATTGTATTACTATACTATACTATACTATACGGGGAGATTATTAAGAACATTAAAATTTGCTCTGAAAGAAAAAAAAAAAATTTAATGCAATATAATTAATGTCCCCTAAATAAATAAAAGTAGGAGTTTAGAGAGGGAGGAAGTAAATTTGATTGTCTTCTTCAAACTTGAAATGAATATAACTACTTAATCAAATAATCGTTGTCAAAGTCCAACTCAGTGGGTGGGAAGTCTCACTCCATTCTCCATTCCATAATAACTTGGGTCAATTTATCTAATGCTTTGTAAAGTGGAAATGAGTTAATAAATTAAGTTATACTCCGGAATGGAATATTATTTTAGTATTTGTAACAATTATAAATAATAGAATACCGATGGAGAGAAAGATTAAGTGACAATATATATATTCCATCTCAAAAAATTACCTAAATCTCTAGGAATAAGAAATATAAACGCCGGAAAATATAAAGTCAAAACTTTGAAATTCAAATGTGGTCGATATCATACAACTTTTCTAATCTTCATTTAACAAGATGTTCAACAAGTTACACACTTAGTACTCATTCGTGACCCATCGATAAAGTCAAGCCTCACCTTCGATTAGCGTTATAGTTCGAATCCTCTATTCACTTATTGGCTTGAGACATCGTAAGAAAAAAAAGTTACACTCTTAAATACTTCGTCTCACTCGAAAAGATAAAAATTTAATTTTAATGATTAATTTGATTAAACTTATTTCAAAATTTATGACAATCTAATCATTCCAACTAAATTAATAAAATAAAAATTGTTTGTGTTAAACTGTTAAAAATACTATCAATAATAAATTTTTAAAAAAATATTAAAGTAATTTAATTGACATCAATGTTTGACCAGGATTTTAATGATGTTTATCATAAAAAAAAGAGTTGTTATGACAAACTAGTTTTTCCATAACATTATGGAAAAACTTGGACCCGGTTTACACACATAACACGCGAGTTAAACCGGTCAACTGGTTCATTAACGAAATAGAACCGCCCTGTACAAAATTAAATCCAACGAACACACACAGTTACGCCGTAAAATCAGAAAAATTCATCGAGTTGAACCACAATTCAATCCAAATCAGTTTGCTTCAATCAATCGAGGTACTATAGCAACCAATGTCAGCTTTTTAATAAAGAATCGATTATCGAGATATCCAGACACTTTTTCATTAGGTTAAGATGATCTTTCATAATGTTGAAAATGAAATTGGTAATAATTTAAATTCTTCATTACTCGAATTGTCAGTACACTCACGAAATTGATTAGTTAACATTATGATTGAATTTTGCAGATAATGATACTGTAATTAATCAAATTCCTCACGCGGTTGAAGTTGATCATGAAACAAGTAAGCTAATATGTAGTACTAGTTCTTGGTTTTCGTGATGCAGTGTCTACCTTTGTAATTGCTTGTATTTTGAATTGTAATGTGCCAACACCGTTATTTCTGTTATGCCATTGCTTGTGTTTTTATTGTGCTAGGGCTTCTGATAAAATGTGTTAACACCTCATTTTTATTTTGCCAGTGCTTGTATTTGTTTCTCATTGACATTGCTTGTGCATATAAGGTGTCAGTGTATACTAATGAATGTGCCAGCACACACGTTTATCTAGCTACGGTATTGTCTTTGTTACTCATTGCCAATGCTTGTGTTTTTAATGTGCCGAGGCTTCTGATAAAATGTGCCAATACCTCTTTTTTCGTTGTGCTAGTGCTTGTGTTTTTTTCTCATTGACATGGATTGTGCATATAAGGTGCTAGTGTATACTAATGAATGTGTAAGCCCACACGTTTATATAGTATTAGTTTGTCTTTGTTATTGTCACTGGTTGTGTTTTTAATGTGATAGGGCTTATAAAATGTGTCAGCACCTCTGTTTTTGTTGTGTGAGTGCATGTGTTTATTTCTCATTGACATTGCTTATACGTATAAGGTGCTAGTGTATACTAATGAATGTACCACCACTTACGCTTATCTAGTAACATTGTTGTCTTTGTTACTCATTGACATTGCTTGTGTTTCAATGTGCCAGGACTTCTTGTATAATGTTCCAACACCTCATTTTTGTTTTGTCAGTGCTTGTGTTTGTTTCTCATTGACATTGATTATATTTATATGGTGCCAGTGTATATTAACGAATGTGTCAGCACCTCAATTCTAATATAATAATGTCTTTAATTTTTGTGCAGCAAGCCATCTTGATTTTACTTCATCTGTGTTCGGGATAAAAGCAAAGACATGGGAATAATTGTATCAAGTGTACAAGAATCATGCCAATGAATTGGGATTTAGCATTAAGATGACAACCTCACGTGTCTTAAAGAAAACATCAATGCCAATAGATAAGTATTTCATGTGTCCATGTCAAGGATACACTAAAATAACAGGAAATGAACTTTGATATTCCACCTCCATTAGAAGTCGGTGAAATTGAGATTCCTTCTCCATTGGAACGAACTGAAAACCCAAAAAGAAAAATGAAGCGACAAAAATCTCCTTCTAAAAGAACAGGTTGCCAAGCTCTCATGAGAGTAAAATTACTAACAAAGGAAGACCTATATTAAGTTTCATGGCACGTACCTGAACACAACCATGAGATGACAAGGTCAGAATGGAACCACATAAAGCAAAGTGAGAGGTCAATATTAGAAGCTAAAGGTAAAATAATAAAACAATTTGAAGAAGATGGCATCAAACCAACTGATGGATATAATGTTTTAGCAAAGACAGCTAGTGGGGAGGAATATGTTGGGCATACAAGGAGAGATCTTATTAATTTCGTACAAAGATTGAGAATTGAAAAAATAGAAATGGGTGATGCATACTGTAGTTGATAGATGAAGCCAAATTAAGGATCAATGATTCTATTATAAAATGCAGTTGGGGGAATAATGTAGACTCAGTACTTTATTTTGGAGATATGGTATGACGAGGGAGGATTATGAATTATATGGGGATGTTGTTGTGTTTGATACAACATATGATACAAATAGATACAATTTTATTTGTGCACCAATAGTCGGGGTTAATAACCACTGGAACATATGGATGTTTGAGTGTGCTTTCTTAACCAATGGAAAGACAGAAATATTTGTTTGGCTTTTCAAAGAATTCATAAAATCAATGGAAGGAAAAGAACAAAAAACAATCTTTACCGATCAAGACTTTTCAATGTCAAAAGTAACTAAAGAGGTAACTTATACTCCCTCCGTCCCACGTGAATGCAAACTTATTTTTATTTTGGTCCGTCTCAAGTAAATGCAAACTTACCAAAATGGAAACAAATTTATTATTTTATATTCACCCTACCCCACCCACTCATTCTCTCTCTTCATTTTTCACCATACAATTTATTCAACTAACCTACTATTAATTCCACTCATTCTCTCTCTTCATTTCCTACCACACATTTTCATTATCTTAATAATATTTCTTAGTTATTGTGCCCAAAAAAATGGTTTACATTCACATGGGACGGAGGGAGTATTTTATTTCCAATTTATTGTTAATAAAAGCCAGTGTATGTTGTTATAAAAGTTTCAGTGATTTTGTACACAATGCTATTATTAATGTGCCAGTGTTTGAGAATATAATTGTCAGTATTAGTATTCATAAGTGCCAGTATTAGTCTTTATATGTGTCAGTGTTTGCCATTTTTTAAGAGAGAGATATAAAATATAATAGATTACTAAATGGAAAACCATTACATACAAAAATACTACACAACTAAATAAAAAGTTACAAAAAGAAAAAAATAAAATAAAGAAAGGACGGTATATGAAAGAACTAAAATACATTATACCCCTGCCCAGAACCACAAGGATTCACAGAAGCTCCACCACATCCTCCATCACCTTTATCAAAGGGCTTCTTCTTACACTTATCCTTTTTGAAAGAAGGAATTTCCACAGGTCTAAACAACTCCACTCCAGATAGTTCTTAAAGTATGTTTCCAAAGCCTTGTGTTTAGCTCAATTGGTAACATTGGAAATACCAGAAGAGGAGTCACTAGAATCAAAGACATGCTAAAGCATTGTTGTTTTGTCCCTGAGACGTTACATACGCCCTATGCAAGGTTGTAGAGGGCATATGTACAACTTCACTGTAGCATTTCAGTCGATTTGAGTGATACGTAGGTGACTAAAATGCAATTTCTTGGTCATTTCACGAAAAGCACTCTTAAACTCATGCTCATCAAAGTCATACTCATCTGAGGGGGTCATTGCCATTAGACATATTGCTAGAAATCAGAAGTGAACTGAATTTAACAAAAGGAAGGGATGTGATTTTGAACTCTATCAAGCCCCTTCATATTTAGAGTGCATATATCTACTAACAAAAATTAATATGTTTGACCAGAGTAGGTGAACTGTAAATGCTTTAACATAAATGAACCCCTATTTCCTAGAATGTTAATATTTGAATTGTTGTCTGTAATATGTTTGACCAAGTTGGTGTTTTGTTAATGTGTTAGTGTTAGTGCCATTGTTTGTATTATTTAGTGCCAGTGTTTGAGATTATAAGTGCCAGTGATTGTATTTATAAGTTCCAGTACTTGTATTCATAGATGTTAGTCTTGTATTTATAGGTGTCAGTGCTTGTATTCATAAGTGTCATTGTTTGTATTCATAGATGTTAGTGCTTGTATATATAGGTGCCAGTGCTTGTATTTCTAAGCGTCAAAGCTGGTGAATTATAAAAGTTTTAACATAAATGAACCCCTATTTCATATACTGTAACCACATCAATAACTCATTTGACTATTAATTTTTGGACTGTTGTATTTAATGGTGTGTAACAGCTTTTTACACTAACAAAAATTTAATATATGTTTGCCAGAATATAATGTGTTTGTTAATTTTTAGACTGTTGTATTATTGATGTATAACAGCTTTTTACTCTGGCACATATTATATGTTCCAATGATATTGTTAAGAAGTGCCAGTGCATGTGGTTATACGGTGTCAATGTTTGTTTTATAAGGGCCAGTGTTAGTCCTAGTGCTAAAACATTATAATGTGTAAGTTCTTGTATTAATAGATGCCAATACTTGTATTTCTAAATGCTAGTGTTAGTCTTTATAATTGTCATTAATTGTCTTTATTTGTGGCAATCCTTGACAATATCATCATGTATTGACAGGTTTTTGAGGGAAGAATAAGACATAGGTAATGCTTGTGACACATTCAACAAAATGTCATAGCACACTTTTAACAACTAAAGACAGATGAAAAATTCAAAAAGGAATTCAACAATTGCTTGAGAGGATGCAGTGATGAGAATGAGTTTCAAAATTGTTGGCATTCAATGGTAGAAGAATATAACATTCATGAGAACGGATGGTTCATCGTGAAATTGTTAATGGCTTAGAAAAGTGAGATGAAACTCAGAATTGTTGTAAATGGATTGACAAAACTAAGAATAACACAACTCATACCAATTCAAAAATAAAATAATTGAGATAATTTAAAGGCAGCGGAAATAATAAAATAAACAAGAGAATAGATTTTTATCAAGTTATATACTCCCTCCGTCCCATTAGTATTAGCACAAACACTGTTTATGCGGGAATTAAGGAATATGATATTTTAATAAAATGTTGTGAGTGTAAAAGAATTAGTGGAGAGAGAATGAGTGGAGGGTGTAATAAATTATAATAGTGTTGTGAGTATTAAAATAATGTAGGAGAGAGAATGAGTGGGGTTGGGTGAATATTTTATTAATATAAAGTTTCCTTTTTGGGAGTGTGCGGATATTAGCGGGACGCCCAAAAAGGAAAGTGTGCTAATATTAGCGGGACGGAGGGAGTATATAAATAAATATATAACTTGATGGGTGCCAAGAGGGCAAGACCTTTCTTAATAATAAGCTTTTGGTACAAGGTCAAAAGTTCCCAAATGATTTTTAATCAATAGCTCAGGGGAACAACTATTCTAGAACACACTCTTTACAAACACAACCTATCTGACACTCAGAAACACTCAAAGAATGAAAGTTATATGGGATAGCTCACTGGTTTTGGACAGTGTGTTGCCAACACATGGGACAACACTGAAGAGCCGTGTTCTATCATGTGCAAATCTCAACTTCTGAATTGGGTGAATGAGAATGTCGAATGCTTGAACTATTTATCGGCTCCTAGAACTTGGAGCCTACTCAAACCAACCAGAAAATCAGCCATGTGATTGATTCCTCAATTTTAGCTCCAACTTCTTGTTTGTTGAAGATTAAGTATTCCTAGGCTTTACCACTTGTACCGCCAAGCATTATGAACCTTATACTCCTTATCTTCAGCTCCCCCTGTGTAGATAACATCCTAATTATGTTTACTTGATCTTAAAAAATCACAATTACACATAAATGTGTAACTTTCTTGTTTCCCATTAGTAAATCACACCTAGTGCCTTTCCCATGACCTGTTCAACCATAGACTGAACAAACTAACAGCTGATATAGATATAATTAGTTATCACTTTGTAAGTTATGAATAATATGTAGTAACTATACTCATATTAAATTGCCAACACGGTGGCAACACATGAGGCAACACCAGTGGCAACACTGGTGTAGCAACACTGGAGACAACACCAATGACAACACATGGTGTAACACTTACAATATCCCCCTTAGTTACACATTTCTTCACAAAATACAAAGTGATGTTCATGCATAAGAATGTTGGTCAAGTAATCCAACAAATATCTCCCCCATAAAATTAAACTCCCCCTCAATCAAAGATTTAGAACAAACCAAACAAAAATTATTATAAACTAACCACTAACATCCCCAAGTTTCAAAGTTTTCAGCAAACCAGCCATTCAAAACATAAATTAAAACAGAAATTGTTTTAAAGCAACAAACCAACAAATGAAAATTATTTTTAAGTCAACCACAAATTCAAGATATCATTTAACCATCAATCCTCGGAAGTTGGATCAGCTCTTGGTCCTTCAGTCCTTCCTTCATTTTCCCCAGCGCTTGCACCACTTAGACCAGCCTCGGTAGATCCATCAACATCACGTCTTTGATCTCCCCCTATTTGGAAGAAATCAAATCTACCATCTGTTCCATATCTGCTCGCATCTCCAGCCACCCTTGCATTAAAGAATCTATATGCTTCATTTTCCTGTGGAAAAAATTGAGTACAATAGAAGCATCAATCATAACTGGTGGAGTGTTGCCTTGAGTGTTGCCTTCACATGGCACAACACTTGGGGCAACACTTGGAGCTGGAGCAGCAGTAGGCTGTGCAGAAATGGCTGGAACCCAAGGGAGATCTATGTGCCTATATCCCTCAATGAAATGCTTGCTGATCTTTTAATATACTGGATTCTCAGTGTAGTAGTCAGCATTCCAAAGGGTTAGAGATTGGAAGGTAAGGACATTGAAGATGAGGGAAGGAAAGAGATATGCGAAGGCTCTCTTTTTCTTTGCCCAAGCAGCTAAGTGTGTAAACACCACTCTCCCAAAGTTCACTCTCTATTTATTCCCCAACTTATATAATAAAGTCACTTGTTCTAGGGTAATAGTATTCCCATTGGCTGTTAGAAGCCAATTTGTAATGCAAAGTTTATGAAGAACACAAAACAGATATGTGAGATGGGTAGCTCTAAAATGATCACTCCACACACTCATCTTCCAACCCGTGAGATAACTAGCCAAGGTATTGGGCTCAATAGCCACACTCTCATCATCAACATTTGGAAGACCATAAGCTCTATTAATCACAGAAGGATTGAAGTCAAAAATGGTTCCTCTCACAAAAATCTTCCCATAGTAAGGAGTATTCCTATCATCTATATCCTCACACAAATGGTCATAAAAATTCCTCACCACACTCTCAACATACTTAGAGACCTTAGTAACCGTTTGGCAAAAAGTTCATATCCTCCAAAATTGATAAATCCCAAAGCTTTTGAACTTAACCACATCAATGTTCCTCTCATTAAGGATCCTCTTTTATGAATCTTGGACCCATTATTCACTATAAAATTCTTCAGATAAAAAGGGAAGTTCATAAAAGCCATAGGATAAATGTTCATGCCTAGAATCTGGAGAAGGAGCAGGAGATACCTCAGGTGTTGCTATGGGTGTGGTGGAGGGTGTGGTACCTTATGTTGTTGTTGTTGTTGCAGCATGTGTTATGGCTGGTGTTGTCTCAAGAGTGGTAACACTTGATACAACACTTCGTTGAGTCCTCTGTTTTTTTTATCAATCTTTGCTGGGCTTGAGCTAGTGGCTCATCAAACTCATCCTCTAACCAGGCATCATCGTCAGAAGAAGAAGATTTTTCCTTGCTTTAAATTTTTCGTTTGAACCCTCCTCAGACGATATCTCTAGAGATGCACTTGATTCATCATCAATGATCTCTACAAGATCATTCGGTGTGTTGGAGGCTGCTCCTCTTGGCTTTGACTGAGTCTTGATACACTCAGATTGGCGCCTACTGCCACCATACCTAGCCTTAGAAGGGGCATCAAGCTATTTCCTCTTCCTTGTCTTCTTGGGGATAGAAAATGTGAGCTCAATAGAAGGAGAGGTTTCAGGAATGATCATTGCGACTGGAGAGGGAGGAGGATTGGACACAACAATTTCCAAGTTTGGTGTTGTGGAAGGTGTTGCTGAAAGTGTTGCCACAGGTGATGTCTCCATAGGAATGGCGACACTTGAGGCAACACTTGAGGGGGCTAATGGAGAAATGTCCATTGGAGAAGCAATTTGGGAATTTTTGGAAGGCCTGGCCATGGCAGTTCGAAGGGAAGAAGAAGATGAAGACGGAAAGGTTTGTTAGAGAGAGACGAAGAGAGAGAGGCGGTGAAGAGAGGTTTAAGAGAAGGTCGGTAATTAAGGAGGAATAGGGAGTAAAAATAGGGGTGATTTGACATCTTAATTAACCAACTCATATTTATCCCTATCTCAACCACTAACAAAATCAATTCGGCTAGTGTTTAATTTGTTTTTATGTTTTTTTATTTTTAAATATATAACAGAAACTAAAAATAATTACTGAAATATCCTAGAATTTTGGATTTTCAAATTTTAAAATTAAGATCAAATAAAGTTTAATCTTCAAAATAATAGAAATTTCATAATTGCATTTAGCTAGAAAAAAATTTAAGGATTTTCATTAAAAACCTTTTGATTTCACCAACTCTAAATATAAGAAAATAGACTTTTTGAAAATCAAAATTTAATTTATAAAAAAAATCCAAAAATAAAAAGAAGAAATAAAAAAAATGTAGCACCTACTAATATGTTGTTAGCAATATTGTGTAAACACATAAGACAACAAATTTGAATGAAATCCTCTTGATATTTATAACACATATGAACTTATCATTTTCTTAGGCAATTTTAAGCAAACTTTACACTTTCTTTATTTAGAAGAAAGCATCTTAGTAGTGAGCTCTGCGCCCCGAGTTTTTATTTTTTTTTAGTAAAGTTTAAAGCTAGATATATTAAGTTTTATACCTTTCAAGTAGGGTACATTATAGTAGCGAGCTCCATATCCCTAATACTTAATATAAAACATATACTTTATAGTCCTGTTTTGGCAAGAAAGCATCGTCGCAGCGAACGCAGTGCCCTGAGTTACTTTAGGAGTATTTAAACAACATTTGCCTTTTTAAATATCAACAATATATAAGTGACTTTGTCACTTTAAGCACAAAGGGGAATTTATCAATATGTTTGACTAAAGTATATACACATACTAGAACAAAAAGGTCAGTAAATGCCACCCATTGGGTTTAAAAAATTACGTATTTTATTAATAGTACACAGTGTTGCTGTCTGTGTTGGCAACACAGACGGCAACACCTTGAGACAGCAGATTATACAAAACATAGACCAAGAGATTTTTTCAAGCTTGAAAATCTTCAAGGGATTTAGTCAAAATATCAGCAAGTTGATGTTTGGTATCAATATTCTCTATTTGGATTAAATCCTTTTCAACTAAATCTCTTAAAAAGTGATGGCGGATATCTATATATTTAGTACGAGAGTGTTGTATGGGGTTTTTGGAAATATTAATTGCGCTTAAATTATCATAGTACATGTTCAAGATATTACTCTCAAGACCATAGTCATCAAGCATATGTTTTAACCATATTAATAGTGAACAACAACTCCCGGCTGCTACATACTCAGATTCAGTGGTCGAGAGAGAGAGAGACACACACAATTTTGCTTGCGACTGTACCATGACACTAGGTTATTACCTAAGAAAAAATAACCCCACTTGTACTTTTTCTATTATCTATATCCCTGCCCAATCAGAGTCACTAAAACCAACTAAGTTGGTATTAGTGTCTTTAGTGAACCAAATTCCTAATTCACTTGTCCCGGATACATACTTAATGATTTTCTTAACAACATTTAGGTGAGAAATTTTAGGATTAGACTGATATCTGGCACACACACCTACGCTGAACATAATGTCGGGACAATTGGCAGTAAGATATAAAAGACTACCTATCATGGATCGATAAAGAGTTGGATCAACATCCTCCCCTCCTTGATCTTTGGCCACCTTAAGTGTTGATCCCATAGGTATTTTTGAACTCTGACACTCTCCAATCCAAACCTTTCTACCAAACTTCTTGTATACTTGCTTTGAGAGATAAAGATATCATCATTTGACTGTTTTACCTGCAATCCCAAGAAATAGTTAAGTTCACCTATCATGCTCATCTCAATAGTTGATGTCATAGCCTCCACAAAATTTTGCAAACAAGTTTTAGATGTGGATTCATAAACTATGTCATCAACATAGATTTGAGCACTGACAAGTTCTTTATTATGCCTTAGAATAAACAACGTCCTATTAGCTTCGCCTCTAACAAATCCATATTCAATTAGAAAACTTTTTAGACGTGCATATCATGCACGTGGAGCTTGTTTCAAGCCATATAAGGCCTTCTCAAGTCTATATACATGATTTGGATGGAATGGGTCTTCAAACCCCTTATGTTGCTCAACATAAATTTCTTTATATAAGTACCCATTCAAGAAGGCTGCTTTAACATCCATTTGGTGTAATGTGATTTTATGGTAACAAGCTATAGCTAAAAGAAGTCTTATTGACTCAATTCTAGCAACAGGTGCAAAGGTCTCGTCATAGTCGATTCCTTCCACCTGTGTATAGCCTTGAGCCACAAGACGGGCTTTGTTACGAACAATATTACCTAATTCATCAGATTTGTTTTTATAAATCCATTTAGTTCCAATTATATTAGTGTGTAAAGGACGAGGAACTAAACACCAAACATTGTTTCGGGTTAATTGTTCAAGCTCTTCTTGCATAGCTTGAATCCAAAAGTTATCTTTTAAAGCTTCAATCACATTTTTAGGCTCAAGACTAGAAATGAAACAGGAGTATTTTACCTTGGAGTATGTGGTGGACATACACACATACCTTACCATATCTCTATAGTTAACCGGCTCCTTATTTCTTGTTCGAACTCCTTCATTAACCTCCCCAATTACTTGAGTAGTGGGATGGTTATTTTTTATTCTTGCTGGAGGGTCTCTCCTGGCCTGTTGATACACCAACTCATTTTCTTCTCCTAAGGCATTATTTCCAGCCACTGTTTCGAAATCATGTGTTGTCATTTCAGAGGCAACACTAGGGGAAACACTTGAATATGTGGTTGTATTGCTTGAACCAATTTCTGTTCCAACAATTTTTTCAGCTTCTTCCAGCAATGTTAATGGCACATCAGTTTTTGTCGAGTTGCACATTTGTTTATTACCAACAAGATAGCAATTATCACTCAATATTATTCCAATCATAACACAAACGTTAGTGTTATCAAAGACTTCACAATTATCCTTATTAAATTTTAACTCCAAATCATCATCACATAATTGGCTAATGCTAATTAGATTAGAAACCAATACATCTACATGCAAGACATTTTTTAAAGGTGGAAAGCCGATGACATCTTGTGTTCCTTTTCCTATTATGTTACTCTTGCCTCCACCTCCACCTCCATAGGTTACTGAGCCTCCAAAAATAGGTTGGTATTCACTCAAGAATGATCTTGTTCTCGTTATGTGATGTGAACAACCACTATCAAAGTACCAAGCAACTGAAACGTTAGTCCTTAAAGCAGTGTAGATAACGTTACATTTCAGATTAGTTTTGGGAAACCAAACCTTTTTTGAAATTCTGTTCTTCTGTCCTATTGTGTTATCTCGAGTGTTGTCTTGAGAATTTGACAACACTTGTGAACTGAACATTTTCTTTTGAAGAATAAAATATTTTGATTTGTTGTGTCCATTTTTGTGACACTCAAAGGTATGATCATAAATATTACTAGAAGAACTACCTTTTTCCTTAACATGATCTTTTACAAAACTAGTCTTACTTAACATTAAACAAGGTAGAAGTACTATTTTCTAGTGATTCTTGGAACCTAATACCTGCTTTGAGAGGCTTACTCAAGTTAAGTATCACATCCAGTTTAGAGGTACTCGTATTGAGCTTCTTAAAGGTTGATTCGGCTAGGTTGAGCTTGGCCTTGAGTTTATCAAGATCTGCATCCTTCCTAGTGAGTTGAATCTCTAGCCAAGTCAAGGAGTCCTTAAGCTCATGATTCTCTTTTGTCAAGAATACCACCATCTTGTTCTCCTTTTTCCATTCTATGAGAAGAGACTCATAGAGACCTTTTAATTCATTAATGAGCTCATCTTTGCCAAGCTCATCCTCTAATGAATTATCTATATTAAGACTAACAGAACCATGAAAGCATATATCATTAGAAGAATTTAATGAATCATACCTGCTAAGTGTTGTGTCAAGTATTGTCATGTGTTGGACAACACTTGAGGCAACACATCCTGACGATGACATAAGTGTTGTGTCATGTGTTGTCATATGCTGGACAACACTCGAGGCAATACATCCTGACGAAGACAGATCCTCCACTGTGGCCAACATAACTACTTGTTCAAGGTTTTCACCTTTTTCAGTTTCTTCCTCCTCTTTATCACTAAGAGACACCCACATATTTTTGCCGGCCTTTCTTAAGGTGTTTGCACATTCATTAGCATAGTGACCCCAACCAGAAGAAGCATGACATTGAATGGATTCAATGTATTTGGGGTCAGATCTGGACTTCTCTGAGGATGCTCTTCTTAGTGATGTGTCTCTTTGGTTCGGAGGAATGGCTCTCTTGGGAATAAAACTATGCACTTTGGATTGTTGATTCCTAGCTTTAACTTGCACATTGTTAAACTTTCTAATCATAGAATTATATTTTTTAGCAAGTAAAGCTACACTAGTATTCTCATCTAATTCCTCGAAGGCTTCATCTTCATCGTACACTATTGTGTCCGAAGATTTGACTTTTAAGGCAATATTTTTGCCTTTTGAAGCTTCAGTTTGTTCATTGAGATTTAATTCAAAAAATTTCTTATGATCATCAAGGAATTAATATCCATAGTTGAAAGATTATGGGCCTCTTCAATGGCAAAAACATTAAAATTAAAACATTCGGAAAGAGTACGAATAGCTTTTGAAACAAGTTGTTTGTTAGTAAAAGGTTCTCCTAATATTTGACACTCATTTGAAATATCAATCAACTTTTCAAAATAAGAAGAAATATCTTTGTTTTCACCCATTCTTAATCTTTCAAACCTACTAGTGAGACCCCTAAGCTTTGTTTCTCTGATACTACCATCACCTTCACAAAATCTTTGTAAAGTATCCCATGCGTCTTTTGCAGTGGGACTATTTTGAATGAGTTTGAACATATGCATGTCAACCCATTCATAGATGGCATTTAGTGCCTTTTCATTGAAACTAGCTAGATTATTCTCTTCATTTGTCCATTCGGATTCAGGTTTGACTTGAACGTCACCATCTTTATCCGGAGGAAGCAATGGAAGTGAATAACAATTTATTACAGATCGCCAAGCTCGAAGATCAATTGATTTGATATGCGAGCGAAGACGAATCTTCCAGTACACATAATTTGACCCATCTAAAATAGGAAGCCTCTTTTGATTAGGATTAGCAGGATCATAAGCCATGACTAATGGATCAAAACACTTAGTATGTCAAGTGTTAGGCTCTGATAGCAATTGAAATTGTCAATGGCTTAGAAAAGTGAGATGAAACTCACAAGTGTTGTTAATAGTTGTGACAACACTAAGAACATCACAACTCACACCAATTCAAACATAGAATAACTGAGATAATTTAAAGGCAGGGGAAATAATAAAATAAACATAAGAGAATAGATTTTTACCAAGTTATATATATAAATAAATATATAACATGATGGGTGCTAGGAGGGCACGACCTTTCTTAATAATAAGCTTTTGGTACAAGGTCAAAAGTTCCCTGATGACTTTCAATCAATAGCATAGGGGAACAACTATTCTAGAATACACTCTTTATAAACACAACCTATCTAACACTTAGAAACACTTGAAGAATGAAAGTTATATGGGATAGCTCACTGGTTTTGGACAGTGTGTTGCCAACACATGGGGCAACACTGAAGAGCCGTGTCTTATCTTGTGCAAATCTCAACTTCTGAATTGGGTGAATGATAATGTCGAATGCTTGCACTATTTATAGGCTCCTAGAACTTGGATCCTACTCAAACCAACCAGAAAATCAGTCATGTGATTGATTCCTCAATTTTAGCTCCAATTTCTTGTTTGTTGAAGACTTAGTCTTCCTAGGCTTTACCACTTGTATCGCCAAGCATTATGAACCTTGTACTCCTTATCTTCAGCTCCCCCTATGTAGATAACATCCTACCAATTTTTACTTGATCTTCAAAATTACACATAAATGTGAAACTTTCTTGTTTCCCATTCGTAAATCACGCCTAGTGCCTTTCCCATGACCTGTTCAACAATAGACTGACCAAACTAATAGCTGATATAGATATAATTAGTTATCACTTTGTAATTTATGAATAATATGTAGTAACTATACTCATATTAAATTGTCAACACGGTGCCAACACATGAGGCAACAATGGTGTAGCAACACTGGAGACAACACCAATGGTAACACTTGGTGTAACACTTACAAATCGTTTATATAGCTTAAGAGAGAAATGTTGTACAACATTGAGAGTAAAGATTTCGTCTCAGCTGGCATAATATCTTCACAAAGGTGTGAGAGCACAAATCATGTCATATGTTTCAAAGCAAATAGAAGCACATCTCTAACATAATTCTTTGATATATTCAACGAGACAGTAAAACATTAGAGAATTACAGAACAACGAATGAAATTTGATTCCAAACTCAAAGTATCGCACATAAATACATGGCGGTTTGAAAAAACATGCAAGGGAGGTTTGCACGGCAGAAATATTCAAATTTTTTGATAATGAGATCAAGGCTGATTTTACTACAAAGTATAATCTTTGATTTTGCATAAATGAAAACAACAAGTTGTTCGATGTTGCTCATGAGAACAAAACATAAAAGTTTGAAAGAATACTCTTTACGCGAAGTAATGAAGCAATAATTGTCAAACGTACATGCAATCATTTCAATGAGGTTGGTTGGTTGTACTTTCATTGCATTAAGGTTCTCAACTTGACAAATGTCGATTGGATACCAGAAGAGTACATACAAAAAAGGTGAACAAAGACTGTCAAATCAAGTGTATGAGATAAAACATATCAAGGAATATCTACTACTCCAATCGAGCAAAATAATTCAATCCCTTAAAAACAACAAATGGCAAAAATGTACTACGACTTGATGGATGACATGTCATGAAAACAATAATGCAAGAAAATTTCTAGAAGATGGGTTCAATAGAGATACACTACTAATACAAGAATTAATTTCTGGAAAGGTACTAGATGTTGAACTAACAACAAGTGAAAATAATAGTGTTTTTACAAGCACAACATTCAGTGCTCTTGTTTGTGTAAATACAAAAAGGTAGAAAATGAAAACCTAAAACAAATCTTGAACGAAGAAAACCAATTACTAATGAGTGGTTCGAAGACTCTAAATAAACACTTGATTTGATATATTTGTAAATAAATTTATGGTGTTTTAAGAATGTTATAACTGATGGTAGTGTAATTTTTTAGTGGTTGTTGATTTTTGAAGTTCAGGTATATGTATAGTGCTAGTGTTAGTTTTATAAAATGGCAGGTGCTTTGTTTTAGTGGTACCAGTGTTTGTTTTTTGAAGTATCAGCACATTATTTTATGCTTTTATTGTGTCAGTGTTTTTAACTGATGTGACAGCGTTCTTTAATCAATGTGTCAGTGTTTGTTATTGAATGTACCAGTGTTCATTTTTGTATAAGAGTAAATATTGAACTAGTGCAAATATTTCATGCACCTCTGTTTCTGTTGTGCCAGTGATTGTGTTTGTTTCTAATTGACATGGCTTGTGCATATAAGGTACCGATGTATACCAATGAATGTGCCATCACACACGTTTATATAGTAATAAGTGCCTATTTTATAGGTACTTATATCATCATATTTCTATGATTTAACTTAGTTTTAATTCTTATTTTATTATTTTATAGCATTATTTTACGGATATTATGTTTGGGTTGTGTTTTGTGGTTGAAACAGAAATTCAAGTTATTTTGTACATAATTCGGCTTGGGATATTACTTATGAAGTATATTGGACGTTATTTGGGTGATCGAGGATGGAGACGGAGCTTTCTATGTCAGAAAAAGACAAAAGGGGCATCTTCAGAATAGGCATGGCCATGCAAAGAATTGAAGACCAAACAAAAACTTCTGTTCCAGAATTTTACTTCTGCGTGCCCATGTCAAGAATAGGCACATGGCCATGCAAAGTGAAAAGTGCCTATTTTAAAAAGGTGCCTTTTGGAAAAGCATTTTAGGAAGAGTATTAACTTTTTGATCTTGGTCTTATAAATAGATATTGTTTTGGCCAGATTTAGACATTCAGGTTTTACTGTAAACATACTCTAGCAAAATATTTACTCCATAAAACATCATAATTCTCAAATCATCATAGGTTCTTGAGAATTTCTTTTGTGTTCTTGAGTTTGTCAACGATTGAAGTAATACAAGTATTGAAGGTTCTTTTCCAGGCATTGTCTCGCCTACAAATATCAAGACTAGGTATCTCTTTCCTTCATCTTTATTCTATACTTATTATATATTTAATTATGCTTAGAAAGTCAATGGCTTGTGAGTAATTCTCCCTTTTCTTGCGGACGGAAACTCAACAATTTTGTAGTTCATCTATGTAAATCATGTTCATCCTTCTTTCTACCATGTCTTAATCAATTCTTTTCTTATTATTTCCAATGCCTACGAATATGAAGACATCCATATTTGTATGAATCCTAGTTAATCAAAATAAGTAATTAGCTGTGAATCTCACTACAAGAAAAACGGCAGTTACCGACGGAAAAATCCGTCACTAAATGCCAAAAATCCGTCACTAAATCAATTTAGTGACGGATTTTAGACGTAAAAAATCCAATTTTAAAACGTGCGTCACTAAATTTTTCGACGGATTACTGACGGTTCTCAATCAGATTTAGTGACGGAAATTTCCGTCACTAACGTTTTAAAATCCGTCGGTAATTTGGTGAAATAAACGACCAATTTAAAGCATTATGCCGACAGATTAGTGACGGAAAATTCCGTCGCTATTTAAACGGTCGTTTTATTTTTTGGACCATTTTCGTGACGGATTATCGACGGATTATTCCGTCGTTATTTAAATGGTCATTTTATTTTTTTGGACCATTTTAGTGACGCATTATCGACAGATCATTCCGTCGCTATTTAAATGGCCGTTTTATTTTTTGGACCAATTTAGTGACGGATTATCGACGGATCATTCCGTCGCTAAAATTTATTCCAAATTTTCCCAATTTTATTAATATTTTTAAATTTTCTTTTTTCAATATTTTTTATTTTTGATATATCAAATTACCGACGGATATTTTCGTCGCTAATTTGATATTTTTTATTAAATATATATATATATATATATATATATATATATATATATATATATATATATATATATATATATATATATATATATATATATATATATATATATATATATATATTAATATATTTTTAAAAATATATATATATATTTATTCTCAAATCAAACCCTCAACTTTTTTTATTCTCAAATTAGTCCCATAACATTTTTTATTCTCAAAATAGTCACTAAACTTTATTTATATTCAAATCAATCCTTGCATTTTTCAAAAGTTCACTTTGCTCCACCACCATCCACAACCAACACAAATCAAACAAAAGTTTGTACAAATCGAAATAAAACACAAAATACGTTAAAATGAACAAATCAAAATCGAAATATGAACAAATCGAGAGAGAGAGATGTAGAGGGAGTAATATGAACAAATCAAAAGAAATTTGGGTTAAGAAGCTAGAAGAGAGTGCAATATATAAAGCCATCAATCATAGAGAATGTTGAAGTACAAAAAATGCCCATGTTTATTCTTTGTTTGTATCTGAGTGAAGGCATGGGTATATTTTGGGATTATTAGGGGTACTATTACGGCCATTAGTCAGTTATTTTCATGCTCTCGATATGTGATCAACTCTCAAACGGTTGTTGAGAAGATGAAAGTATAAAATTAATGGGGACATCAGTTCCAAGTCCTGCCATTTGCTTGTTAGAAAGAAATGGGTGAGATGAGTTTCCACAGTTCAAAACAGCTAAAAAAGAGTGGTCCAGAAGAAGAATTTCATAAGAGGCCCGTGAATATATTTTTGCTTTGTCCTTTATCACTGGGCAGATTATGAACTTTAATCTATACTCTCCGTCCCGGAGAAATATAAACAATATTAATTCCTCCACAGCGCCTATACACCTTAAATTCCTCCACAGCGCCTCCTTCGCGGCGGCGATTAATCTCTTTCACACACGACATTCTCTACTTCTAAAGACTTAGAAATCAGAGTGTTAAAAGCCATATCCTTATCAAACACCCCACCACTGTTCCTGAAACCTCTGGACACAACAAGGGAGGCATTACGAACCCACGGCACCGAAACCGTAAATGCCAATCCAGAACCTTCTTCATCAGATGCCAATAAAACATCCTTGTACGATTTGCATATTCGCGAGACATATTTTCCCATTGGCAAAATAGATGGAAATGATGATTCATCTGAAAGATCAGTGTATGCGTGAAGGTTGACCACCACTGTACCATGCTCGGGATGAAGCCGTTTTTCAAGGGCCCGGAGAAATGGGGAATATGGGTCCCACAGTTTGGGTGAAATTCGTCGTCTCTTGTTCCGCTTTGTCTTCTCCGGTGACCGTTGTTCCTGTGCTTTCCGATACGTCCATGACCGGCGCTCACGTTGCCGTCGTCGCCAGATCTGAGGGAGGGAGACGAAAAGGGAGATGGAGTAGAGAGAGAAAGTGTGTGTGTGTGAGAGAGAGGGTGTGTGTGTGTGACTGAGAAGAGAAAGTGTGTGGGTGTGTGTGAGGAGTATATAATATTAAAAAAGAAATATGTATATATAATGATGAATTAGGACCATTGAATTTGAGTGAGATTAATGGTATAGATTGATTTGTTGATAATCCATGTGAATATTAAAGGGCCAATCAAATGAAAGTGTGTTTTTGTTTTTATGGGATGAATTTGGACCATTGGATGTGATGCATTTAATGGTGAAGATGTTGCTTGGATAATGATCCATGTGAATATTTGTATTTCTTCATGATTATAATAATTAATAAAAATAATTAATAATAATAATAATAATTTAAACTATAAAATAATATTATGCCTAATATCAATAATAATAATATTTATTATCAATAATATTTATTAATGAATTATTAATTATATAATTGATTAATTAATTAATATTAATTATATAAACAGTAATAATATTAATAATAGTACTAATAATAATTAGTAATTTTTATTATTTTTTATTGACTAGGAAAAAATATTTTAGACTTTTTTTATTACTGAAATTTACAAAAAGTTATCTAAAATATTTACATGCTTTTATTTGATTTACCCAAAATTTTAATTAAAGTGGTATGTCTAATATCAATTTTTTTAAATAATTTTCTTAAAATAATTTTTTTGAAAAAAACTTTCTTACTAAAAAAAAGTCTAAAAAATTTATCTATATTCAAAAAAAAATAAAAAAAATACTCATAGTGCAGGATATTGTCTGTCCCTCATTTATTTAGTTAATTTCTAACTTATTTTTTATAATTTTTTTTAAAAAACTTCCTTACCAAAAAAAGTCTAAAAAAACTTTCTTACTAAAAAAAGTCTAAAACATTTCTCTCTATAGGGTATAGGGTATACCCTATAGAATATAGGGTATAGGGTATAGAGTATAGGGTATAACCTATAGGGTATAGGGTATACCCTATAGAGTATAGGGTATAGGATATAGAGTATAGGGTATAGGGTATATCCTATAGAGTATAGGGTATAGGGTATACCCTATAAAGTATAGGGTATAGGGTATAGAGTATAGGGTATAGGGTATACCCTATAGAGTATAGGGTATAAGGTATACCCTATAGGATATAGGGTATATGGTATAGAGTATAGGGTATACGATATACGGTATAGGGTATAGGGTATAGGGTATAGAGTATAGGGTATATGGTATAGGGTATAGGGTATACCATATAGGGTATACCCTATAGAGTATAGGGTATAGGGTATAGAGTATAGGGTATAGGGTATACCATATAGGGTATACCCTATAGAGTATAGGGCATAGGATATAGGGTATACCTTATACCCTATCGGGTATAGGGTATAGAGTATAGGGTATAGGGTATACCCTATAGGGTATAGGGTATACCCTATAGAGTATAGGGTATAGGGTATACCCTATAGAGTATAGGGTATAAGGTATAGAGTATAGGGTATAGGGTATACCCTATAGAGTATAGGGTATAGGGTATACCCTTTAGAGTATAGGGTATAGGGTATACCCTATACCTTATCGGGTATAGGGTATACCCTATAGGATATAAGGTATAGGGTATAGAGTATAGGGTATAGGGTATACGGTATAGGGTATACCCTATACCCTATCGGGTATAGGGTATACCCTATACCATATCGGGTATAGGGTATACCCTATAGGATATAGGGTATAGGGTATAGAGTATAGGGTATAGGATATACCCTATAGGGTATAGGGTATACCCTATAGGGTATACCCTATATAGTATAGGGTATAGGGTATAGGGTATACCCTATACGGTATACCCTATACCCTATACTCTATACCTTATACCCTATATCCTATACCATATACCCTATATCCTATACCCTACACCCTATATAGTATACACTATACCCTATACCCTATACTCTATACCCTATACCTTATACCCTATATCCTATACCCTATACCCTATATGGTATACCCTATACCCTATACCCTACACCCTATACACTATATACTATACCATATACACTATATACTATACCCTATACCCTAAATGTATAGTTTTTTTTATTTTTTATGAATATAAATAAATATTTTGGACGTTTTTTAGTATTGAAGTTTTTTTCAAAAAGTTATATGAAAAAACTTGGAAAAAAATAAATAAATGAAAGTATAATAAAGAAATCAGGGACGGATAAATTTTTTTAATTTTTATATATAAATGTATATTTTTTTTATTTTTTATGAATATAAATAAATATTTTGGACATTTTTTAGTATTGAAGTTTTTTTAAAAAAGTTATATAAAAAAATTTAAAAAATTAATAAACAAATGAAAGTATAATAAAGAAATCAGGGACGGGTAAAATTCTTTAATTTTTATTTATAAATGTATAGTTTTTTTTTTATTTTTTATGAATATAAATAAATATATTGGACATTTTTTAGCATTAAAGTTTTTTTAAAAAAAGTTATATAAAAAAGTTAGATAAAAAATAAACAAATGAAAGTATAATAAAAAAATCAGGGACGGGTAAAATTCTTTAATTTTTTTATTTATAAATGTATAGTTTTTTTATTTGTAAAAAAATTCACTACTAACCAACATCTCAAATAATTTTATTTATCAAAAAAAAATATAAAAAATTAAAAAAGTTTATATGTTATTGTCCGTCCCTCTTCTATTATATACTTTTATTTCTTTAAAATTTCTTAACTTTTTTATATAAATAATCCGTCACTAATCCGTCGCTAACTTAAAATATAAATTTAATAATTATTTTGAATAATTTAGCAACGACTGAAATCCGTCGGTAATAATATGTAATTAATTTACCGACGGATTATAATCCGTCGGTAATTAAATCCGTCACTAATCCGTCGCTAACCTAAAATATAAATTTAATAATTATTTTAAATAATTTAGCAACGACTCAAATCCGTCAGCAATAATATGTAATTGATTTACCGACGGATTTTAATCCGTCGGTAATCAAATTCGTCACTAATCCGTCGCTAACCTAAAATATAAATTTAATAATTATTTTAAATAATTTACCGACGGATTTTAATCCGTCGGTAATTAATTCCGTCACTAATCCGTCACTAACCTAAAATATAAATTTTATGTTTATTTTAAATAATTTAGCAACGACTCAAATCCGTCGGTAATATTATGTAATTAATTTATCGACGGATTTTAATCCGTCGGTAATTAAATCCGTCACTAATCCGTCGCTAACCTAAAATATAAATTTAATATTTGTTTTAAATATTTTAGCAACGACTCAAATCCGTCAGTAAAAATATCCGTCGCCATTCCGTCACAAATTCGTCGGTAAAAAAGTGCGCAAATTTTTGGCGCCAAAATGGTGACGGATTAGAGACGAAATGGACTCCGTCGGCATATCCGTCACTAAATCCGTCGGTAATCTCGTCCTAATTTCGTTTTTTGTTTTTCACCCCAGGTCGTTGCTATTCCGTCGCTAATCCGTCGGTATTAGTGACGGATTTATTTCCGTCACTAATTTTCGTCAGTATCTGTCAATTTTCTTGTAGTGTCTTGATTAACAAAATCATATGAATTGAACTAGACACCATTAATCACAAGAGTAGATTAATTGTCTAGGGATGACCCTTGGTGGAAAATATGTGGATTTTATATAACTTAATGGGTTTTGACTAATGTACGAAACCGTCAATAGAAAGGCCGTGTTAGTTTTAAAATACGCGTGATATATCTTAATCGTGAGAAGTTAGCACAACTTAGCGTATCATCCTTGAATTATGACATGAAACTTATTTAATAAAAACATGATTTACATACTTATTACATATTGTTTGAATCTCATTCCCAAAAATATTTTCATCACAAGAAGTTCAATCTAAATTTGAGTAGCGTTTGCTTTATTTCTAGTATTTACAACAACAATTTCTCCTCCCAAAATTATTTTATTATAAATCTTAATTTAAAGCATACATTAATAAATAGTACATTGTACTCGTGTGATTCGACCCGCGTTTGTCATTTCTATATTACATTTACACTGTGTACTTGTAGAATAAACAAGCCATTAGATTTTAGGCTTAACAAGTTTTTAGCGCCGTTGTCGGGGAAAACGATACTATTTAGTGTTTGCTTTTATTGATTTATATATATATATATTTTTTTTAACTATTCTTCCAGATTTTTCTGTGAGTATTTCTTTAGGTATTTTTGGTGTATATGAAAAAAACCCAAAAAATTCTTGAAGAATTTGATCTGGAGCACGAGAGAACATTTCGTGAAAGACTAAGAAGATGGAAAGAAATACTAGATCGCAAGATGAGAGAACCAGAAACTCCGGCAAGAACACTCCGGGATTTCGTCAATCCAAGTACTCTGGGTACTAGATCACCAATAGTTATGACAAATGCTGATGTGACCAACTTTGAAATAAAGCCGAAATTACTACACATGGTTTTAAAGAACCAAATCAGGGATCGGCTTTTGAAACCCTATCTCCATGTTCAAACGTTTTGGAGTATTGTAGCACCACGAGAATTCAAGGTTTCACACCGGAAGTGATAAAGATGCGCCTATTTCCATTCTCATTAAAGGATAAGGTAAAACAATGGTTAAACTCAGTCCCGCCGAATTGTTTGACAACATGGGACCAAGTGCAAGTAGCCTTTTTTGGCCGTTTCTTCCCCATACAAAACCGCTTAAATCCGGACTAAAATCACAAACTTAAGCCAAAGGGGAGACGAATCACTCTACGATGCTTGAGAGAGGTATAAGGAACT
Source organism: Adenophora triphylla var. japonica (assembly GCA_022495995.1). Lineage (NCBI taxonomy): Eukaryota > Viridiplantae > Streptophyta > Magnoliopsida > Asterales > Campanulaceae > Adenophora > Adenophora triphylla. The sequence goes on along the minus strand of JAFEMH010000579.1, from coordinate 615,933 downwards.
CCTAAGGATGTGTCCCCACCATGGTCTAGAGAAATGGTTGATTGCGCACACCTTCTACAATAGTCTCTCTTTTAAAACAAGAGAGTCGATTGATGCCGCTGCAGTAGGTGCATTGATAAACAAAGTTGTAGATGAAGCATATGAATTGATCGAGAACATTGAATTGAACCATTATCAATGGTCAAACGAGAGGGGTCAACCGCAAGGAGCTCCAGGTAAGTATAATGTTGATACCTTAACTATGTTGTCCTCTAAGGTCGATATGCTTCTTAAAAAATTTGAAAATCTGAATATGAATCTGGTGGCAAACATTAATCTTGCTTGTGAACTATGTGGCCAAACTCACATAGTATGGAGGGTTGTAAACAACTTGACATTACCTCTAATGAACAGTTAAATTATGTTAACTCCTCTAGATAAAAGGGTGGTATGTATTCAAACACATATAATCCAGAATGGAGAAACCATCCCAATTTTTCCTATAGGAGTAACAACTTTTCAAATCCACAACCTTCTACACAAACTCAACCACAGAGATTCACAAAAAAAAGACTTTTAATGGTAATCCTATTGCTTTTCCCCCTAAATCAAAATTGGATCTTATCATGAATTTTATTGTTGAAACAAAAACTGCACAAGAGAATATCAATAATGAGTTTAGGAAATGCTTCAAACAATTGAATGTTAGGTTTGATAATTTAGCCGCCCACAATAAAATGCTTGAAAATCAACAAGCTCAACATGACATCACTCCTCATAGACCACAAGGGAGTTTTCACGGTCAACCGCAAAGGCCCGATGAGCATGTTAATATGGTAATCACTAGGAGTGGAAAGGAATTGATAGATCCCTCTCTAAAAGTGAAAAATATCAAGCCTAATGAGAAAAACCATAGTCCAACCCCACTGATGATTGAAACTATTGAAGAGGTAAAAAAGGGGAAGGAATCCCTTATTCCATCTAGAACTTATGTCACACCAATACCATACCCCCAAAGGTTTGTTCAGGCAAAATTAGATATGCAATTTTCTAAGTTTCTAGATGTGTTAAAATAATTTATATCAATATTCCTTTTACCGTTGCATTGTAACAAATGCCCTCTTATGATTTTTTTTAAAAGATATTCTTTCAAACAAAAGGAAATTAGAGAAATATGGGACCGTCATTTTGGCAGAAGATGTTAGTTCCGTTTTGCAAAGAAACTTCCTCCAAAACTTACAGATCCCGACACTTTCTCTATTTCATGTAGCATCGGTAAGTGTAATATTGATAATACAATGCTTGATCTTGGGGCTAGTGTTAGCCTATTACCACTTTCTGTTAGTGAAAAACTTGGTGTGGGGGAACTCAACCCCACCACCATTTATCTTCAACTGCCAGATAATTAATCATCCCTGTCGACTTTTTTATTCTTGAGATGGAGGAATACTATCATATTCCCGTCATTTTTGGAAGACAATTCCTTGCTACCGCTGAAGCAATTATTGATGTTAAAAATGGTAAGCTCTCTTTGAATGTCGGGGAAGAGAAGGTTGAGTTCAATTTATCAAAATTAATGAAAAATCCTAGTCTAAAGAATCCTTGCCATGAAGTTAACATACTTGAAGGTTGTAACAAGGAATTTCATAATCAACAATTTAAGGACTTAGATTGTGATGTGTTCAAAATTCCATGTATCCTAATGCTAACCTTATAGCAAAAATAAGAACATCAAATTTGAAAAATTAAAGGCAAAAAGTAGGGCACCGGAAAAGGGAAGCGCGCCGAGATGGCGCATGTCAATGATTATAAACAGTCAATGCTGTCAACAACCGGTACGATTCAGGGACAATGTCAATAGTACAACTGTGCGCAATAAAAAAACACGTGAAATCAAAATTTGGGAACATAAGTTTCTGCCTTCAAATAAGATCCAAGCACGACCATGTTGTACCAAAAACCTCTACCATGCCGTAAAGCAAAAAAAAAAAAAAAAAACAAACAAACAAAACCAAACCCCATACTTGCCTCTCCACTAGACACAACCCCTACCAAAAGTCAAGTCTTTGCCAAATTTTCACCCCGTTATTCTCTTTTTCGGCTCACCCTCTCTCTCAAATCCCCTTCTAACCTCCGCCTCCCACCTCCATAAATCACCCAATTTCTCCGTTAAATCTGGCCTAATAAACTCACTCCACCATTTTTCTTCCTCTAACTTCAAAAAATTTCAGATTATCGAGGAATTTGCACTCAAGGTTGATACTTTCGAAATATTTCAAGCAAATAAACAAAGAAGAAGCTAGGATTAGAAGTTTGGAAGCCATTCAAGTGAAAATTTCTACACCAAATTTCGAGTAAAATCAAATCCTTTATACTCCCTCTGTCCCTGAAAGATTGTCCCATTTGCCATTTTGACTTGTCCCAAAAAGTATGTCCCTTAACTTTTATTATTTTCGTAGCTAAATCGTGTTTAGCTACGGATTTGTTCCGTAGCTATTCCGTGGGTGCAGGTTTGTCGCTAAATTGGGCGTCGCTATTTTGTAGCTATTTTAGAGACGGATATATTCGTCTCTAATTTAGAGACAGATATGGCCGTCTCTAAATTAGAGACAGATATGTCCGTCTCTAAATTAGAGACAGATATGTCTGTGTCTAAATTAGCTACAGATATGACCGTCTACGGATTAGCGACAGATTTTTTCGTCTCTATTTAAATTCTCGTTTTATTTTCGAACCATTTTAGCGACGAATATTTCTGTAGCTAAATTGATATTTTAAAAAAAAAAAATTAAATATATATTTAAAAATATATATTAATATATTTTAAATATATAAATATATATATATATATATATATATTAAAATATATAAATATATATTCTTAAATATATATTAAATCGACCACTTACCTTTTTTTTTCAAATCAGTCCCTTAACTTTTATTATTTTCATATCAGTCACTTAACATTTATTATTATCAAATCAGTCCCCTAAATTTCTTTTATACTCAAATAGTCCTCACAACTTCCACCACCGATAACCACCGATCACCACCAATCACCACCAACAACCACCAACAACCACCGGCGACCAATCAACCAACGAATCTGAAAAAATACAAATTATCATACTAGGTTTCCAAAATATTGAATCTTTACAAAATCACCAAAAAATTCAAAATCAAAATCCAACCAAACCGAAATACGAGTTTCCAAGGCAAAATCGAAATCAAAACACCAAAATACTGGGTATATAAATCACAAGCAAACCCAAATCGGATCCAGGTTTTGATTTAGATCAAGAGAGAGAGAGAGAGAGAGAGAGAGTTTACAACCATTGACGAATTGAACGGCCATAGCCCTCGCCGGAAATCCTTTGCTTCAAATGCTGTTCGGATTGATAATGTCGCCGTAGGAAAATAGAGAGGGAGGCGTATTGTGAGTGACGGAGGGCGAAGGAAATGGAGAAAGAGAGAGAGTGACGGTGGGCGAAGATGACCGTGGCTGTGGTGGCGCCGGAGGACGGCGACGGAGGTGAAGAGACGGTGAGGGAGACGGCGGAGGGCTGAGACGGAGAGAGAGAGGAAAGGGTGCGGCGTTGCGAGAGGAGTTTACGTTTTCTAAATGAAGAGAGAGAGTGAGAAATGAAGAGAGAAATAGAGAGAGGGAGGGAGTAAGTGGGTTTGGTTAAATTATTTTGGGCCTTTGGATTGAATGGATTGAAGGGTCGAGATCTTGCTTGGCTCTCGATCCAGTGAAATTTTTAAATCCAATCAAACAATCTCACATCTCATACTTATATTTATTTCACACTATATTATACACTAACTAAAATATTTATGCCTAATATTAAAAATAATAATATTTATTATTAATAATATTTATTAATAAATTATTAATTATATAATTGATTAATTAATTAATATTAATATAAAATATATAAACAATAATAATATTAATACTAGTATTAATAATAACTAGTAATTTTTATTATTTTTTATTGAAAAGGAAAAAATATTTTAAATTTTTTTTATTACTGAAATTTACAAAAAGTTATCTAAAATATTTACATGCTTTTATTTGATTTACCCAAAATTTTAGTTATAGTAGTTATAGTAGTATGCCTAATATCAAAAAATAATATTAATAATAACTAGTAATAATACATAATATCAAAAATAATAATGTTATTAAATAATAATGTTATTAATTAATAATAAGACTAATAATGATATTATTGTGAAAATGGTATACGGGTACCTTGTTTATTTTTTTTTTAATTTTTTTCTACATTCTAATTAATATTAAAAGTGTTTTTCATCTTTATGACTTTCCTCAAAATCCAAATGGAAATTGAGTTACAAATATGTGCCATTATTTAGGGGTTTTAGGGTTTTATGTGTCCCGATCTTGTGAAAATGGTATACGGCTACCTCGTTTATTTTTTTTAAATTTTTTTCTACATTCTAAATGACATTTAAAGTGTTTTTCATCTTTATGACTTTCCTCAAAATCCAAATGAAAATTGAGTTACAAATATGTGTCATTATGTAGGGTTTTAAGGAATGTGTCCCGATCTTGTGAAAATGGTATACGGCTACCTCGTTTATTTTTTTTTTAATTTTTTTCTAAATTCTAAATGACATTTAAAGTGTTTTTCATCTTTATGACTTTCCTCAAAATCCAAATGGAAATTGAGTTACAAATATGTGCCATTATTTAGGGGTTTTAGGATTTTATGTGTCCCGATCTTGTGAAAATGGTATACGGCTACCTCGTTTATTTTTTTAAATTTTTTTCTACATTCTAAATGACATTTAAAGTGTTTTTCATCTCTATGACTTTCCTCAAAATCCAAATGGAAATTGAGTTACAAATATGTGCCATTATGTAGGGTTTTAAGGAATGTGTCCCGATCTTGTGAAAATGGTATACGGCTACCTCGTTTATTTTTTTTTAATTTTTTTCTACATTCTAAATGACATTTAAAGTGTTTTTCATCTTTATGACTTTCCTCAAAATCCAAATGAAAATTGAGTTACAAATATGTGCCATTATTTAGGGTTTTTAGGGTTTTATGTGTCCCGATCTTGTGAAAATGGTATACGGCTACCTCGTTTATTTTTTAAAATTTTTTTCTACATTCTAAATGACATTTAAAGTGTTTTTCATCTTTATGACTTTCCTCAAAATCCAAATGGAAATTGAGTTACAAATATGTGCCATTATTTAGGGTTTTTAGGGTTTTATGTGTCCCGTTCTTGTGAAAATGATATACGGCTACCTCGTTTATTTTTTTTTATTTTTTTCTACATTCTAAATGACATTTAAAGTGTTTTTCATCTCTATGACTTTCCTCAAAATCCAAATGGAAATTGAGTTACAAATATGTGCCATTATTTAGGGGTTTTAGGGTTTTATGTGTCCCGATCTTGTGAAAATGGTATACGGCTACCTCGTTTATTTTTTTTAAATTTTTTTATACATTCTAAATGACATTTAAAGTGTTTTTCATCTTTATGACTTTCCTCAAAATCCAAATGGAAATTGAGTTACAAATATGTGCCATTATGTAGGGTTTTAAGGAATGTGTCCCGATCTTGTGAAAATGGTATACGGCTACCTCGTTTATTTTTTTAAAATTTTTTTCTACATTCTAAATGACATTTAAAGTGTTTTTCATCTCTATGACTTTCCTCAAAATCCAAATGGAAATTGAGTTACAAATATGTGCCATTATTTAGGGTTTTAAGGAATGTGTCCCGTTCTTGTGAAAATGATATACGGCTACCTCGTTTTTTTTTTTTTTCTACATTCTAAATGACATTTAAAATGTTTTTCATCTTTATGACTTTCCTCAAAATCCAAATGGAAATTGAGTTACAAATATGTCCCATTATTTTGGGTTTTAAGGAATGTGTCCCGTTCTTGTGAAAATGATATACGGCTACCTCGTTTATTTTTTTTTTAATTTTTTTCTACATTCTAAATGACATTTAAAGTGTTTTTCATCTTTATGACTTTCCTCAAAATCCAAATGGAAATTGAGTTACAAATATGTGCCATTATTTAGGGGTTTTAGGGTTTTATGTGTCCCGATCTTGTGAAAATGGTATACGGCTACCTCGTTTATTTTTTTTAAATTTTTTTCTACATTCTAAATGACATTTAAAGTGTTTTTCATCTTTATTACTTTTCTAAAAATCCAAATGGAAATTGAGTTACAAATATGTGCCATTATGTAGGGTTTTTAGGAATGTGTCCCGATCTTGTGAAAATGGTATACGGCTACCTCGTTTATTTTTTTTAATTTTTTTCTACATTCTAAATGACATTTAAAGTGTTTTTCATCGTTATGACTTTCCTCAAAATCCAAATGGAAATTGAGTTACAAATATGTGCCATTATGTAGGGTTTTAAGGAATGTGTCCCGATCTTGTGAAAATGGTATACGGCTATCTCGTTTATTTTTTTTTAATTTTTTTCTACATTCTAAATGACATTTAAAGTGTTTTTCATCTTTATGACTTTCCTCAAAATCCAAATGGAAATTGAGTTACAAATATGTGCCATTATGTAGGGTTTTAGGAATGTGTCCCGATCTTGTGAAAATGGTATACGGCTACCTCGTTTATTTTTTTTAAATTTTTTTCTACATTCTAAATGACATTTAAAGTGTTTTTCATCTTTATGACTTTCCTCAAAATCCAAATGGAAACTGAGTTACAAATATGTGCCATTATGTAGGGTTTTAAGGAATGTGTCCCGATCTTGTGAAAATGGTATGCGGCTACCCTATATTTATTTTTTATTTTTTAAAAAAATTTTATTGACTAAAAAACAATATTTTTGCCTTTGTTAATCAGTGGTTTTTTTTAGAAAAAGTTATAGAAAAAAAGATAGAAAAAAACTAAACAAATGAAAGTATATAGAAGAAAAGTCAAAAGAGGGACGGACTACCCTATATTTATTTTTTATTTTTTTAAAAAATTTTATTGACTAGAAAACAATATTTTAGCCTTTGTTAATCAGTGGTTTTTTTTAGAAAAAGTTATAGAAAAAAGATAGAAAAACTAAACAAATGAAAGTATATAGAAGAAAAGTCAAAAGAGGGACGGACTACCCTTTATTTATTTTTTATTTTTTAAAAAAATTTTTATTGACTAGAAAACAATATTTTAGCCTTTGTTAATCAGTGGTTTTTTTTAGAAAAAGTTATAGAAAAAAAGATAGAAAAAAACTAAACAAATGAAAGTATATAGAAGAAAAGTCAAAAGAGGGACGGACTACCCTATATTTATTTTTTATTTTTTTAAAAAATTTTTATTGACTAGAAAACAATATTTTAGCCTTTGTTAATCAGTGGTTTTTTTTAGAAAAAGTTATAGAAAAAAAGATAGAAAAAAACTAAATAAATGAAAGTATATAGAAGAAAAGTCAAAAGAGGGACGGACTACCCTATATTTATTTTTTATTTTTTTAAAATTTTTTTATTGACTAGAAAACAATATTTTAGCCTTTGTTAATCAGTGATTTTTTTTAGAAAAAGTTATAGAAAAAAAGATAGAAAAAAACTAAACAAATGAAAGTATATAGAAGAAAAGTCAAATTTAGAGACGGATACTAAATCTGTCTCTAAATTTTAGAGACAGATGTTGAATCTGTCACTAAATTAGAGACGGATTCAAAAATCTGTCTCTAAATTAGAGACGGGTTAAAATCTGTCTCTAAAGTTTAGAGACGGATTCTGAATTTGTCTCTAATTTAGAGACGGATTCGAACGTCTCTAATTTAGAGACGAATTCTTAATCTGTCTCTAATTTAGAGACGGATTCTGAATCTGTCTCTATTTTAGAGACAGATACAAAACCCGTCTCTAAAATTTAGAGACGGAATCTGAATCCGTTTCTAAATTAGAGACGGAATCAGATTCCGTCACTAAATTAGAGACGGATTCGGATTCCGTCTCTGATTTAGAGACGGATTCGGATTCCGTCTCTGAATTAGAGACGGATTCATATTCCGTCTCTGAATTAGAGACGGAATCTGAATCCGTCTCTAATTTAGAGACGGAATCCGAATCCGTCTCTGATTTTTGGTTCTGTCTCTAATCTGTCGCCAAATTAGCTACGGATTCCGTCCGTCTCTAAATTTCCGTCTCTAAATCCGGTTTTCCTTGTAGTGATAATTGTAAAATGTACAAGAGTTTAATCTTTTAGGGAAGGAGGGAGTACTTTTTTGAATTGGGTTGTGATAGTTATTGTTATTCTTTGTTATATCATGGAGGGTAGAGGAAAGAGGAAAACTACATCTTATACATAAAAGAAAACCTATATATCAAATAGATTCCTCAAGGAACCCCAGTATTATTTTGGACTTAAAAAATTGAGAATAATGTTTATCTCAAGTGTGGGTAAGGAAAACTATTTGTCTTATTTTGTTTTTTATTTTATTTTTTTGCTTTTTCATGTTAGTTTGTACATGTTTCAATTATGTTATTTTCAATGTATGCTTATTAATTAGTTAGTGCATTTTTCTATTAAACAAAAAAAAATCCCCAATGATGATATTGCGTACGATTCTTCCTAAAAATGATGGTTGCCTTAGTAAATCATCTTTTTCCCTTTATTCATATCTTTTATCATTGGAATAATTTAAAAGAAGAAACTAAGAGTACATTGAAAAATGAATGAAAATTTATAAATTAGTATAAGGTTAATATAATTTACCAAGCAAAGCATTGTCCATTTATGAAAGTTTTGGATCATTGGATAATTGGATGCTTCTTATGGGGTGTACAACTCGGGATTTTGATTTTGATTCCTTTTAGGCACTAATATCTTTGTGCACTATTTGAATCACTACCTACCTTCACTTCATCCGTCTCATCTTTTCTATTATCAAGGCTAGTTAATAATTGATGTAATATATTTATCTTATCGCTAAATTCATGACATTGTAAGTCGGCGTAATTAGCTCTTATTGATATAAGATAATTAAAAGAAACACATACATCTTGCTACAATATTATTATAATCATAAAGCTCTCCACTCAAAAATTAAATTAAGTGAAATGTTGCAATAAAAAGCAAGATGTATTGTGATACTTTTTGAAAATCTTTAAAAACTTGTGTCATAAATCCTTTTTAAAGATGATTCATACTTATTAGCCTTGATTATCATTACATTCACCACTTCCATTTTGTGAATGGTACATTAGATCAATCTCATTTGATGAAACATACAAGCGTAAACACATTCTTTACCAAACACTTAAGGAGTGAAATTCTTAAGAGTCCATTCATTTGATCCAAAATTTTATTTTTATCACTAAATCATTATATGCTTAGTAATTTTATTAGTGTTATATGAATTTATACTTTTTGATTACTTTCTAATGTCCTCTTAAGACCTTTCTCTTGAATTTTTCAAACTATGAAAAATATATGAATCAATGGATAGGAAACGATTTTCTAAGGCAACTAAGTAATATCTTATCACATATCTAATTTTTGAGACATATGTCTCACTTCTTTCCCTTTTTTTTTTTAATCACCATTGCATTCTTCCTCGTTTTCTATAATTTGCTCTTAAACTTGCTTGAGGACAAGAAAGGATTTAGTGTGGTGGATTTGATAAGTGTCCATTTTATAGGTACTTATAGCATCATATTTCTATAATTTAACTTTGTTTTAATTCATACTTTATTATTTTATAGCATTATTTTGCGGATATTATTTTTGGGTTGTGTTTTGTGGTTGAAATAGAAATTCAAGGTATTTTGTGCATAATTCGGCATGGAACGTTACTTATGAAGTATAGCGAACGTTATTTGGGTGATCGAGGATGAAGACGAAGCTTTCTACGGTAGAAAAAAACAAAAAAGGGGCATTTTCAGGATTGGCATGGCCACGCACATAAAGCAACCTGACCATGCGAAGGATTGAAGACCAAACAACAACTTCTGTTGTTCCAGAAATTTACTTCTGCATGGGCATGCCAAGAATAGGCACATGGCCATGCAAAGTGAAAAGTGCCGATTTTAAAAAGGTGCTTTACGGAAAGCATTTGAGGAAGAGTCTTAACTTTTGGCTCTTTAGATTATAAATAGGCATTGTTTAGGTCAGATTTAGACATTCAGATTTTATTATAAACATAGTTTAGCAATATATTTACTCTATAAAACATCATAATTCTCAAATCATCATAGATTCTTGAGAATTTATTTTGTGATTTTTATTTTGTCAACGATTGAAGTAATACAAATATTGAAGATTCTTTCCCGATCATTGTCTCTCCTACAATTATCAAGACTAAGTATCTCTTTCCTTCAACTTTATTCTATACTTATTACTTGTTTAATTATGCTTAAAAATCAATGGCTTGTGAGTAATCCTCCCTTTTCTTGGGGACGGAAACTTAACAATTTTGTATTTCATCTATGTAAATCATGTTCATCCTTATTTCTATCACGTATAAATCAATTCTTTTCTTATTATTTTCAATGCCTACGAATATGAATACGTACATATTTGTATGAATCCTAGTTAATCAAGAGGAGTAATTAGCAGTGAATGTTGATTAACAGAACCATATGAATTGAATTAGAATCCATTAATCACGAGAGTAGATTAATTTTATAGGAATGATCCTTCGGTGGAAAATACATGAATTTTATATAACTTAATGGGTTTTGACTAATGTACAAACCATCGAGAGAAAGACCGTGTTAGTTTTAAAATACGTGTGATATGCTTAATCGTGAGAAATTAGCACAATTTAGCGTATAATCCTTGAATTATGTCATGAAACTTATTTCATAAAAATATGATTTACATACTTGAATACATATTGTTTGAATCTCATTCCCAAGAATATTTTCATCATAAGAAGTTCAATCTAAATTTGAGTAGCGTTTGCATTATTTCTAGTATTCACAACAATAATTTATCCCACTAAAATTATTTTAATATAAATCTTAATTTAAAGCATACATTATTAATAGTACATTGTCCTTTTGGGATTCGACTCGCATTTGTCGTTTCTATACTAGATCTACACCGTGCACTTGCAGAATAAACAAACCGTTAGATTTTATGCTTAACATCTAGTATCAGTGCCAAGGATACGCTAAAGGAACATGAAATTCAATTTTTCTTGCTTCTTTTATGCATTAATAAACAAAAATACACAACTACTCATAAACAAAAAAACAAAAAAAAAACTACAAACAAAAATTTTTGTTTTTAGATTTCCTATTAAAGTATTTATTTTCAGCTTCTTTTTGCTTCTTCTTGCTTCTTCTTGCTTCTTCATTTCTTCTTATTCTTCTTTCTTATTCTTCTTTTCTTCTTCTTTATTCTCTTCTTCTTTATTTTTCAAGGTTGCTCTTTTATCACTAGAAAATAAATCTAATTGAAGCAATAAACTTTGTCTTGCGCAGTTAATATCACAGAGAAATAAAGATGATAGAATTTCAGCCCTTATACGCAGTCTTGATGATTGATCACACAACTCAGGATTATGAGTAAACTGCTCTATTAAATTGTCTAATTTCAACCATTAAGTATACTGCACAATCTTAGTTACCGTTATTTTCCTCAAAATCCATTCACACGGGATGTGCTCAAACTTGAACTTCAACACATATACAGCACTTGGAAGCTTTATTAATTCCAAGAAGTGTCTAAATGGTGCTTACTACAGATATAAAAAAATCAACAAAATTAAGAAAATATTTACTAACTATAAAAATAAAATCAATAAAAAAATATTATCATGCTATAGGCAAGTTTTGGCATGTTCTCTCTCTTATGATCATTCATTGGTAAGTTGTCAAAATACGGAAATGTTTGTGTCTTAGTATTGACAACATAAAGTGTGTAATGGCCACTTCTTTTGTTACCGGTGTGTAAGGGCAAGAAGAACTGCAAATAGTAACATTTATTAAATTGGATAGTCAGTGCAAGTGTTTAATAGTGTCAATGCTTTTTTTGATGTACCAGTACATGTGTTTCAAAGTGCTAGTGCATATGTTTCATAGTGCCAGTGTTTGACTTTTGATGTACCAGTGTATGTGATTTAATATAACAGTATTTGGGTTTCATAATGCAAGTGCTTGTGATTTAGCGTGTGCCATTAGAAAATTCCAGTGCATACCAATTTAACTTCTTTCGAATCAAAATGTTCAAAATGAAATCAAGCTCAACCCAATGCATCAAAACTTCTATAATTTCTTCACCATCTTTATGCACAATTTCTTGAGGATTTTGCTTTGTATGTTGTACCCATGCAGCCTGTATAACACATTAATAACATCAAATTAAAAAGTGGGCACAAATATAATTTAATTAACAAAAAATCATAGATAGAGAACTTATACAATGACTTAGCCCGATTATAAACTTCTGCATTGTACCATACTTTCGCTCCAAATTATTGAGAAGTAAAGTTCAACACTCAATGGTATTTGCAGTTATTTCCCTATCTTCTTTAATTCTTACAATATCTTCAGGTACCAAGTTGTGGACCATTGTATATATAGGATGACGTTCGGTATAAAAGAAAAAAAACAAAAATTAGTAAATGCCAGCACATACATTTATAAGGTGCCAGTGTTTGTGTTCATAAGTGCCAGGTGTAGTGATGGTGAATTTTTTTACATCTGGAGTCGCCACTTATTATTTATTGATGGAAACACTAAGAAAAACCTTTTTAAATTAATTTCAAGAGATTCAAGGGTTCGGGGGTTAAGTTATGGAATGGGTAGGTCAATGAGCATCCATTCCACCTAATCCGAAGATTAGTCTTGCTAACTGGGTGTTATTAATCTAATCAATTCAAGGAACAATAAGAAGAAATAAATAAATCCTAATTAATTTATTAATTAGGAATGTCGGATCGTATGCTTCGAGATCGCCTCCATTGATTGAAGGGACTCTAAGCTAATCCTTTTGATAGGATTACACTACTCTAAAATCAATAGAGGGATTGAGAAGAGAAATGGAAGTTAAAGGATGATTACCTTTTGGACGAGTCTTGAATTCGGCAGAGTTTCGACTCAATCCTAGATTCGAATCTTGATGCGAACAGAGTTTCGACTCAATCCTTGACTTGAATCTCGATGTTTGTTGATCAACAAGGTTGATAAACAAACTTTAGGTGATTTTGGGTGATTTTGTAGAAATCTTTCAGGGAGAGAAATCCACAAAGTGTGTGTGTATTGTGTTTTCAATTGGGGATCGGGGACCTCTGAAATACTGAAAGTCATCAAGTATTTATAGGGGATGAATGACTTGGTCACCAAGATAGGATTCCACCCAAGGAAGGTTCTAGAACTCAAATATCATTGGATATCCGGATTGGATGAGATTTATCAAGAAAAGAGGTTGAAACGGAGAAGGAAAGTGATTCTGCACATCCTACAAAGGGGTTGTCTCGCGCGAGACACGTATGTCCCACGCGGGACAACTAGTCATTTGACCATTTTGTCCTCTTTAGTTATTCCGTTAGTCAAATAGGTCCAAAACTAACGAGGTTAGTTAGAAACTTAACAAAACATGACGAAACTGATATGCTTTCATCAAAACACAAAAGAGAGATGAAGAGTAGTGTAATCACGAATTATTGGTTCAGAATGGGGTGTCTACAGAGCCCCTCGGCGACAAGACTTATGGAAGAAGTCATGTCGTCGATAGAAAAGACATCATTCTGAACACTGGAATGGTCGTGCCGCACGGCTGCCTACGTATCTCTATCGGAAAATCAGACCAAAACGCAGTTCGACTCCAAAACACGAAAAGGATTCTTTAGGTATTTTGAACATTATTTTTGAAAATCGAGGAGATTTTATTTTGAAAAGGCAAATTCATACTGAGGAATCAAATCATGACCCAATTCTGAAGATACCTGTTTGTCTGAAGATTCGCCTGTCTGGGCTCCAAACCTGCGGGAAAAGATGTTAGAAAATAAAGGTTTACTTGTCCAGTCCTTTGCATTCGAATGGTTTGTCTTTTGAGGCTGGAGTGAGGTGACGATCCTGGAGATTCGGGACTGAGCTTTTGTTGAGGTGACGATCCTGGTGATTCGGGACCAAGCTTTTGTTGAGGTGACGATCCTGGCGATTCAAGACCGGGCTTTTGTTGGGGTGACGATCCTGGCGATTCAGGACTGAGCTTTTGTTGAGGTGAGTATTTGACATACTAACCCTGGATGCTTGACACACCTAATTGGTGACGATCCTGGCGATTCAGGACCGGGCTTTTGTTGGTGACGATCCTGGCGATTCAAGATCGAGTTTTTTGTTGAGGTGAGTATTTGACATACTAACCCTAGATGCTTGACACACCTAATTGGTGACGATCCTGGCGATTCAGGACCGGGCTTTTTTGTTGGTGAGTACTCAACATACTACCTATAGATGCTTGACACGCCTAATTGGTGACGATCCTGGCGATTCAGGACCAGGCTTTTGTTGGTGACGATCCTGGCAATTCAAGACCGGGCTTTTGGTTAGAATATGCTTGACGCATGGCACTTGATGTGATGGATGCTTGACGCGATAAAGATGCTTGACGTTTTAAGAGGTGCTTGACGCACATGTCTGATCTAATTCTTGAAAGTAGGCACTTGACATGCTTTATGCATTTTAATTCCTGCAAGAGGGTTAGTGAAAGCATTTGCATAACAACATATATTCACTTAAGCATTTTTTTGTTCAAGACGATCAATGTGCACTCGACTCCAAGAATCAGCGGGGAGAATGAGTTCTATTATGTGAGAATTGAAAATCGTTTGTGTGATTTAGATTTTGGTTCAGAAGACCAACTCGTGAGGTCCATCTAAAAATCGAATGAGACAATCGTCTAATAGTTTTTCATTGAGATAACCCAAGTTCAACGCTAAGTTTCAGGATACTTTAGGAATTTTTTCGTTGTCTTAGGACTTCTTCATCGTCAAGCCCTAAGTTTCTCATGTGATGATCATTGGCTGAACGAGGTCTAAACCACTCTAATGGCTTTTGCTATGTAGAACTTATGTTGCCTAATCCAAAGCGCGTATTATCCAAGGCTTCTCTTGACTCTAAGCCCCAAGACTTCTTGTATGCTGTAGATTACTTCGTGAATAGGCTTGTGAGGCTGTGTGAATTGATGAAGGATGGCCTCCTTTTTCCCTTTGAAAATTTTTCTTTCTTAGTGACGCACCCTGGTTTTTGCCTAGACCGCCCTTTTGGGTTTTCAATCTAGCGGGCATCTCTTTTGCGTCTTTTGTTTTTGTGCTCTAACTTTTGCCTAGGTCCCTCTTTACGAGTTTTTCAACCTAGCGAGCCACTTTTTTAAAAAAAGTATGAGATCTCAAGTTTAGTTGAGGAGAGACGGACTCTATTTTTTGGAAGGTGATCCAAGCATTGACTCTTTTTGGGGGAGTATATTCTCTAATGATGAGAGTGAGAAGCAAAAAGGGGAAAGCTCCTAATGCAGATTTGATTACTCTTGAGAGTTTAAGTAGGGATTGACTGGGGGAGGAAAGGTTAGAAAGCCCCAGTTTTGATGCTTGGATTTCAAGAGTGTGTATGAGAATGGCTAAGAGGAAGCCCCTAGACTCAACAAAGAATGCTACATGGCTTAAAGATCTAGAAAAGTTGTTCTACCTTTAATGGACCTTGCATCATCTAGAAATTTCTTAACGAGTTTGAAAAGAAAGCCAATCATTAGTACGACTTAAGGCTAAACATTTCTCTTTATGAATGGATGTTGAAAGTCTTCTTTATTTGCGTTGCCACTCAGGCTTCATTGTAAGAGGATGTTGAGGAATCCTCTTTTCTTCGTTGGTATCACTTGATTCTTTTTCTTTGTGGGAGAGTCCTTATTGCCTTTTTTGAAATTCCATCTTCGTTGTGGGGTAATGAAGGCTTGAGAGATTTTTCTTTTCTCTTTTTTTTTTGTACTCTCAAAGTCTTGAATTGAGTAGCCCCACTCTTCTTGGGATGAATGTTGGTAGCAGCGCCTTTGGCTTCCTTCGTTTGTTGACCTTCGACTTTCAACAGGAGTAATGTTTAGCTTTAAACCTTCTAATGATAGTTTTCATTTTAAACTTCTTAAGAAGTTTCTATTTTTTCGTGACGATTTAAGGAATCAGGGTCCACTATTCGGCATAGATCAAATGATACTCATAAAGAAACAACTCTTGGAAAAGTGTTTAGGATAAAGAGATAACTTTTATTGATAAGAAAATTCGAAACAGACTCGATAGTTCACTTGACACAAACTAGAGAGGATAGAGATGGACTAGAATGATAGACCGAATCTTCGAGAACATACTAGGAAGTTGTCCTAATCTATATATTTTTTTATTTTTTTTTCAAAGGAAAAAGGGAGAGGACAATCGGAGCCCCAAGGTGGTGATGCTTCAGTTGATCTTGCCGGCTTCATACAAGTCTTGGATGGCATCCCTCAAATTATAGCAATTGTTGGTGTCATGACCACTAAACTGATGGTAATCGCAGAATTTGTCGTGGTCCCAATCTTTTCTCATTTTCTTAGGATGATAGTCTTCTATTAGCTTCAATTTTCCTTGGCTTACTAGATCATCGAACATTTTCTTAAGAGTAGTCTCACCAAAATCATGATAGGTACGACCAGTGCTCCCCTTTGTTGGACGATTCTCCATTTCTGAATTCTTTCTAAGACGGATCAATTCATCAATTCTAATGCCCGATTTATGGAGCTCGAGGAAACTAGGGAAGTAATTGCCGACATGCTTCTCTTGGTACTCTTCGCGGAGACATTAAAGTAGGATATGAATTTTTTCTTCTAGGCTTGGCCTATCAATGATTTCAGTCAGTTTGGTCCTCCATCTTTTGACGAAGTCTAATAATGACTCATTTTGTTGTTTCTTAGTTTGCTCAAGGTCTCTCCTAGAAGTGCGGTAGGTAGTGTTGTCCTCAAATTGTTCTTGGAAGGCCCGACTAGCGAGTGGCCAATCAAACCTTGTGGAGAGTGGAAAGGTCATGTATCAATCTCTAGCATCACCATCAAGGGTTTGAGGGAAGCATTGAACTAGAAAGTTGTCATCGACACCCATAAGTAGCATGGCCCAAGAGTAAGTTTCCAAGTGGGTTTTTGGACAAGTAGTGCCATTGAATTTCGCAATGTCGGGTGTTTTGTATTTTCTAGGAAGTTTTGACATGGACTGACCAAGAGTGTCATGGTCGATAGAGAGCGAGGCTCCCTTTCTCACATTGAGTGATGCGAGTTTCTTTTCTAGCATTGCCATGGTAAGGGGTTCGTTCTTGCTTTTCCCCTTGTTTACTTTCTTGGAAGTGTCAATCTCATTGTCAGAGGAGGAAGATGATGAGCTAGGCTCATACTTCTTTTTCTTGCCTTTGCGGTGGCTTTTAGCCTTCTTGGTGTATGATACTTCATCATCGAAAGAGACCCTATTTTCTTTCTTCTTTGAGCTTAATTCGGCCATTTTTAGTTTCATGGCCCGGAGTTCATCAACCATGGCTTTCATTTCTCCGGCTTGGATTCTCCTTTCAAGTTCTAATTGGGCCTCCATTTCACCAGCTTGGGCTTGTATCATTTCTTCATATCGAGTCCTTTGATCCTCAATTTCCTTCTTGAGTGCTTCGGGATTCATCGTGTTGAAAGGAAATTGAATTTCTAACGTTGAAGAGGTAATGGAGCTTGACGACCTTAGAGATGAACTAGAGATATCCCAACGAAGCGTCTTTTAGAATATTAGCCCCAAACGATCCTAGGTGGAGAAAAGGATGATGGTTAAAATTACCTCACGAGCAATTTTTTTTTGATGTTTTATTTTTATTAGAGATGGATTTTTGACTCAAGGAGGGAGTGCACATCGATTATCAATCACAAATACAAATTCTGCAAATAAAGTCTCGCGCGAGACAAGGTCGTCTCGCACGAGACAACCATTCGGAGGATGAATATTTTTTTCTTTTTATTTCCTAAATTCATGGTCGGACGGACAAAGATCCGTTTTCTATCTAGGATCCTAGGTAAAACTTGCAGGCATACATAATTCGAACCAAACCTAGGGACTCAGTAATTGACCATTCTTTGTAAAATAAAGCCATGTAAAATCATTTTTCAAGAAGAATTTTTTTTCTTTTAAAGGAACTTCCGAAAGGGTCATTTTGAAGGGACTTTTTTCGAAGGGACTTTTCCGAGTCCTTCTTTATGGTTAATTTCATATAGCTTTATTTTGGTCAAAGACAAGAAAAATTACCGAGTCAAAATCGATCGGTCACGAAGTGATCCTAGAAAATATTCTACATGACATGTGGCGATGCAGGGCTGGAAGGCTAGGCTCCCCGTGATATGACAATCTAGGTGGATTGAATACGCGGAGTGGGATGATCCAACTTCGGAGAGACCGGCGATTAGGTGGTTACCGTCATCCGTCCTTAGTGTGGGTCCCGGGTTTATCAAGGGTTATGTAGTGCAATGACAGATATAGCATGAGTGCGCGTGTGTGAGTGTACATCTAGGTGATAGAGAAAATAGAGATTTTTTTTTGAAAATAAAAAGAAAGCAGATAATGGCCGCACCAAGTGGTTGCCTACGTTTCTCCCAAATTTGGGGAGACTCGGGTCGTCATAGTTCCACATAAAAAGTAGAGAGAGAGAGAGAGAGAGAGAGAGAGAGAGAGAGAGAGAGAGAGAGAGAGAGAGAGAGAGAGAGAGAGAGAGAGAGAGAGAATTAAATTAATTAATTACAAAGCCCGAGTCAACCGATGACCGGTAAAAATTAAAATAATCTAATCTCACGCAAGTATATAGTTCAAGTAATTAATAATTACTCTACCCTGCAAAATAAAATTAATACAAGCAAAATAGAAATAATAATTTATTTTGACTTTTCTGAATTTTTAAAACTTTTCTGTAAGTTTATATATATATACATACATGTGGACAAAAGTCAACTGCCAAAAGTTCCCTTTTTTTTCTTGGTGATTGGTCAACTTTTGAAAAGTCAACAACCAAGGGTTTTGTTTTTGTTTTTGTGCACCGCCAAACAAACTATTCTAACCGCATATTAGTTTCGCGCGGGACAACTCTGTCCCGCTGGACAAGCAGTCTGAATAAAATTTGTTATTGACCAAAATAGTGCATAAAAATTCCAAAAATTTCAGAAAAATCAGATTTCAAACTGAAAATTGAAAAGATTAATAACATCCAATTGTAACGCAAGTCTAACTCTCTTAATATATGTCCCCAGCGGAGTCGCCACTATAGGGATGGTGAATTTTTTTACATCCGGAGTCGCCACTTATTATTTATTGATGAAAAACAATAAGAAAACCTTTTAAAATTAATTTCAAGAGATTCAAGGGTTCGGGGGTTAAGTTATGGAATGGGTAGGTCAAGGAGCATCCATTCCACCCAATCCGAAGATTGGTCTTGCTAACCGGGTGTTATTAATCTAATCAATTCAAAGAACAATAAGAAGAAATAAATAAATCCTAATTAATTTATTAATTAGGAATGTCGGATCGTATGCTTCAAGATCGTCTCCATTGATTGAAGGGACTCTGGGCTAATCTCTTTGATAGGATTACACTACTCTAAAATCAATAGAGGGATTGAGAAGAGAAACGGAAGTTAAAGGATGATTACCTTTTGGACGAGTCTTGAATTCGGTAGAGTTTCGACTCAATCCTAGATTCGAATCTTGATGCGGACAGAGTTTCGACTCAATCCTTGACTTGAATCTCGATGTTTGTTGATCAACAAGGTTGATAAACAAACTTTAGGTGATTTAGGGTGATTTTGTAGGAATCTTTCAGGGAGAGAAATCCACAAAGTGTGTGTGTATTGTGTGTTTTCGATCGGGGATCGAGGACCTCTGAAATACTGAAAGTCATCAAGTATTTATAGGGGATGAATGACTTGGTCACCAAGATAGGATTCCACCCAAGGAAGGTTCTAGAACTCAAATATCATTGGATACCCGGATTGGATGAGATTTATCAAGAAAAGAGTTTGAAACGGAGAAGGAAAGTGATTCTGCACATCCTATAGAGGGGTTGTCTCGCGCGAGACACGTATGTCCCGCGCGGGACAACTAGTCATTTGACCATTTTATCCTCTTCAGTTATTCCGTTAGTCAGTTAGGTCCAAAACTAACGAGGTTAGTTAGAAACTTAACGAAACATGATGAAACTGATATGCTTTCATCAAAACACAAAAGAGAGATGAAGAGTAGTGTAATCATGAATTATTGGTTCAGAATGGGGTGTCTACACCAGCACATACCTTTGTAAAGTGCTGGTACATTATTTACTGTTTGAGTGCCACTGTTTGTGTTAATAAGTGCCAGTGTTTGTGTTAATAAGTGTTAATGTTATATAAATAAAGTTTACCCCTTGAGATTTTTTGAAAAGTATGAAGACATGCATGTGTCAACAACCTTCTTCCTCATCTTCAACATTGATCGAAACACATCAGGGTAGTTAATCATAAACTGTGAACAATAAACAACTTTCTCGTTAGCCCCTCTACAAATCAACAAGTACCCTATGTCAAACATCTCATAAGCACTCCTAACGCAAATTTCATTTATATTTTTAACCAGATCTCCAATTTCTTTCTCAGTCTGTTCGCTATCATCTTCTTCATCTTATTCTACTTCTTCTTCTTCTTCTTCTTCTTCTTCTTCTTCTTCTTCTTCTTCTTCTTCTTCTTCCTTTTTCTCTTGTTTACTTTTCTTCTTCTTCACCTTTTTCTTGTTCTTCTTTCTTTTTCTCTTGTTCATTTTTTCTTTTTGATCTATCGGACGCAAATTCTCGTGAACTACTTCTTGGTCTTGTCCAATATCTTCTCGTGTTTCCTCTCCAAGTGAATGCTAAGATAAAAGGTCAAATGACGGAGTTGAAAATTTTCTTTTTTCCCCATATTATCCTTTGTTTTCAAAAGTTCTGAAACAATTTTATCAACCTCAAAAAAATCTTCATCATCAAAAATATCTTCTTCTTCCTCCTCTTTCTCCTTGTCCTCTTCTGCATTATTTTTCTTATACTTCTTGATAAGTTTAAGTTTTTCTATATGTGCCTGTACTGCATTATCAAGGTCATTCCTAAATAAAACCCATGATTTTTTAGCAACCTGCATCACATAAAATAGTAATAACAAAGTAAGAATTAGTGCAATGGTGAAAGTGCATGCAAATGATGGTGCTTGTGTAAGTGTTTCATACTGCCAGTACAGGCAAATAATTGTGCCAGTGTATGTGTTTAATAGTACCTGTGCAGGTCTATCACAATGCCAGTGTAAGTGTTTTATAGCGCCAGTGTAAGCATTTCATAGTGTCAGTACTTACATCATTTGATTCTGCATTGCTCTCCTTTGCAGCACTTTCAATCCTAAATAGAACATATTTTTCAGGAAACTAATCATCCTAACCAACAAAATCATCTTCAAGTGTACTTATAGGATAAAAATCATTTTCTGAAAAATTAAATGTCCCCACCCAACTTTAGCTTCAGAATCAATCCTCAATTTAAATTTCTTCCATTCCAATGTTGAATCATAGGGCGAACAGTCAATGCTTTCATCCCTTGAAATGGAAATCTATGTAGGTAAGCAATCACAAGAGCATTACACATCCACTATAGTTCTTTGATTTCTTATCAGGTAGCTTAAACCTCCCAACACCCTCACATAGTTTATCCAACACATATTTACACTAATCAAACTTTCTTATATGTGACACATCTTCTACGAGGCTTAAAAGGTACACATCAATAGTTTTTGTAACTACTGGAGCAAGAAAACTTCCACAAATAAGCGTCTAAATTCATCCCCACCTTCATATAAATAACTCAGAAATGTGTTCCACTAGTTTATACGCAAGAAGACCATCTTTAGTGTGTCCAAATTCTTTATGATACCACCTTCTCAGTTCCATATTTTGACTAGATGATTGATTTACCGTTTCATTTGCAACATTCTTAGTTAGACAAAACATATCAAATACATCTGAAGTTGTAATAAGATATTCTTTCGACGAATCAATTCTTTGTATCCTTGTTATCGGTTCAAATCTTTCAACAAGAAACTGCACAATCCTAAGCGGCAATACCTTAATCTCAAGATCCAACAAGGAACCAAAACCAATTGCCTTAACATCTCTCTTCTAATCAGGACTTAAACTAAGCTCAACGAGACTTTTAGAAGTACAAGAGTGTTCAATTATATCACCCATCTTTTTACTAATATTATCAAAATCATCAGCATCCCCATCCCTTTTACGCTTTGAGGATTTTGCTGGAACTAAAAAATATAAAAAAAAAAACATTACATAGTGCTTGAAAATAATTGTGAAAATTGCAATTTATAGTGCTAACACATGCGTTTAATTACTGCTATGTGTTTGAGCCTAAACATCATTCAAACAGAATAACATCAAAATCACCGGTCTATATCACCATCAGTAGGTGGAATAGGTGTGACTTAGATGGAAATGTGTATGAGAGATGAAAAGTTCATCAAATACCAAAGTAATTTCATAGTTCAAGTACCATAGTTTCAAAGTGCCAACACCACAGTTTCATAGGTGCCAACATCATAGTTTTAAAGAAACCAACACCAAAGTTTCAAAGTGTCAACACCATAGTTTCAAAGATGTCAGCACTACAGTTTCAAAGGTGCCAGCACAAAAGTTTCATAGTGCCAGCACACGTGTTTGTGTGGTGTTCATCAATATCAATGTATTGAATATATCAAGAGTACTAGTACATGCATCTAAACATGCTAGTATCATTATTTCATTCATGTTAGTACATTTAGAGTGTAAATATATAGTTAAATGTGAGTGTCAAAATGATGAAATGAAACAAATGAAGTTCAAATGACATAAATTTCTAACAGTCATTGTTTAGGTCAAATTTGAGCAATTCAACTTCTTAAAGAATAAATGGGGCACAATTGAATAAGACAATGTAAATTCAAGATGTCGACAAGAAATTTAACGAGGAAAACCCTTGAACAGCTTGTTCGCCGGCATAAAACCTCGAAAAGGTGGAATTTTATTAGTATGGAGATGGTAGTGAACGGATGATCAGTACAAAATTATGTTGCTAAGAGAACTGATGTGTGTGTGTGTATATATGTGTTCATCTATTTAAATTACAAAGGATGGTAACGGTATCAACCAAGTAAATGCAATCCCTCCTTGTGCGCCTAGAATCTCGCAGGAGGTTACTGATGCAGTCCACTTATCCGTTGCTGAGTAAATATTGTTGAAGACGTTTGTTTGACTTGGTCCATCAAGCTTTGCAAAACGTTTCCTACAATGTCGCCATCCAGTCATCTTGAACGGAGCGGATAGTCTATAAGGTTATACTGCTAAGATGACGTTTCAAGATGTGACATGCTGATGTAGTTTTATATCCTGAACAATTGCCCCTGAATTTTTGGAATATCTCAAAGGTATAAATTTGAATTTCAAAAATTCTATCTCTAACCGCCTGGTTGCAGATCTTGGAAGGCGATATGTTCTGCTTGGTTCACGGATGGTGCATGGCTTAAATTGAGGTAAGGATTAGCATGAAATCCGCCAAAGAAGATAAACCTTCTCTATATATACGGTATGAAGATGTTGAGGACTTTATCAAATAATCAAGAAAGACAAAATGTCTTTCGGTAAGTCTTCTTTAATATTACCTCTTAACTTCTCGTATACATCATAATGTTTACCATCTTCTTTTCAGTTGTCCATTCAAAGCCCAAGTTTGCTGCGAAAGCTTTGGTCGCCAAATACAAGGGAAGGACTAGTGAAGACATGCATCCTGCACCCAAGTTGGAGCTTGGGAACGCCTCAGGAATAAAGAGAAGGAGACAAGGGAAGAATGAAATAGAAGAAGTGGGCTCCAATGAAGATGTGTTAGAGACTAAGGTATAGCACTTCTTTCTCTTTCATTTTCGTACCTGTAAGTACCCCAAACTGGATCGCTCTCCATCCAAGCATACGACAAAACCAGGGGCAAACTTCCGGAGGTCATAACTCCTTCATACGAACTCCGATTGAGACGTGCCATATATGGTTGGAAAGCTCTCGACGAGAACTAGCTTGCCATCACAATTACAAAATGTGGAAAAGCATGGAAGTCCGTACGGACCTCTTTGCTCCTAGACATCATAATTGCGAAATCCGCTTAAAGTCCACGAGATTCCCTCAAATCCCGGAGAACATCATTACCCCCCCCCCTACATGGTTGGTCCGTACGGACCTCTTTGAATGCCTAGTTGGTACGTACAGACCTCTTTGCAAAGGAGACATCATCATTCCAGAATATTCTCAATTATCACAGATTCCCTCAAATCGAGGAAAACCAAAAAACTAGATTACCTAGAAGGTCCGTACGGACCTTCTTGCAGTTTTCTGGAACTATAAATAGAGGGCTCCCCCTCCCTCATTTTCACACATTTCCCTCTTCTCTCCTCTCCCCCAGCCTTCAGGCTCCCCTCTAAGACCCTTCGGGGCACTCCCGGCCCCTTTCGGATCCTTCTGAGGCCTTCCGAGCCCCCTTGCGGTGCTCCGAAGCCTCCCCGAGCGCTCCCGCGACGCTCCCGCGCTGCCCCGAGGAACTCTCGAGGTACTCTGAGGCCCCTCGTGGTACTCCGAGGCCTTGCCTGGTCTTTCCCGAGGCGTCCCGGCTCTTTTCGAGTCAAACCGGCGATCCCAAACCACGCCGAACCTCTGCCCGAATCCAACCAACGATTCCAACGCACGCCGAACCTCTGCCCGAATCCAACCAACGATTCCAACGCACGCCGAACCTCTGCCCGAGTGATCCCTGCGATCCCAACGCACGCCGAAACTCTGTCCGCAGACAACCGGCCCCTTTTCCGAAGCAATCTCGGTCCGTACCGGAACACTATTTCGTCCTCAAACACTATTTCCCTGCGGAAGACAGACACGAACCAACATTGGTAAGGCTTCCTTCCTATACTATTTCAATACATTTCAATAAAGCAGTGTACAATGTAGACATCCGACACAGCATGCATTTTTAAAAGCACATACACACACACACACAACAGTTAAAGAATATTAGGGGTATCCAAAAGACTCGTTTTACGAGGCGACTCGAGTGAGCTCTAAGATTCTCCACTGATCATGTTGATCACCTTGGTTGGGACTGGAGGATTTGGTGGGTTTTCTGCCTGTGTCTCTTGATTGCCGTTCCGTCCACGTCTCTTGCCCAGTAGTTCTTTGAGGAAACCCTTGGATAAGAGGTGGCTAATTTCCTTCCTTAGGGCAATGCAATTCTCAGTGGTATGTTCAAAATCTTCGTGGTAGGCACACCATTTAGATTTGTCTTTCCAACCAGAGCCTTTATCAGACTTCTTGGGCCATCTTGCCTTCTCTCCAAGGTTGTCCAGGGCGTGTATGAGTCCTGCAATGTCAACAGAGAAACAGTAGTCATCTATTTTGGGGTAAGGTAATTCATCTTCGTTAGTATTATCAATAACAGCATTAATGCTAGAGTGATCAGTTTTAGAGTAGGGTTTGCCCCTATTAGATTTAGATTGGGATGTCTCCATTTTGCCGCCCGAATGTTCGGGAGTAACTGTTCTCTTAGATGCTTTTTCTTGCAGCAACTTTTCTTCTTTCAGCCTAATGAATTTTATGGCTCTCGTCCTGACTTCCTCGAGTCTCTTGCAAGGAGTCATTACTAATTCCTCATAATAAGGGGAATCTTTCTTGAGTCCCATCCTGAAGGCCTCTGTTGCGGTAGACATATCCATGTTGGGGATGTCGACAGCTTCTTTGTTAAACCTGCTCAGGTAGTCTTTCAAGGATTCGTCAGGCTATTGAACAATCCTGTATAAATCACTGGTTAGTTTTTCAAAGACTCTATTACAAGAAAATTGATTAGTAAACATGTTAATAAGTTGAGCGTAGGATCCAATAGAGCCTAGAGGTTGGTTGATGAGCCAACGTAGGGCTGCCCCAGACAAGGTGGACCCAAACCCCCTACATAGGCAGGCTTCCTAGACTTGCAAGGGGATATGAATCACATCCATCTTCTCTTGGTACAAGGCAATGTGTTCCAAAGGATCGGTCGTCCCATCATACTGCTTCATGTGTGGAACAGTGAATTTTTTCGGTATCACCATGTTGGCGATAGCGGGACTAAATCGTGACTCGTTGTAACAAGTTGGAGAGGCTTGATGGTATGGCAGGGTTATCCCCGGCACATTCATCACCATTTCCCTTAACTCATGTAACTGCCTGTTCATTGCATTTCCTGCATCAGGGTTAGCAGCAGCATAAAAAGTATTAAAATCAATTTGAGGGTTAACACTCCCTGTTGGTCCAGGAGGAATGGGTGTCACGCAAGCTGTTGCAGTGGATTGGCTAGCTTCGGGATTGATGATCACACTATCAGTGGATGCACTGATCATTGGTATGAATCCTACGTTATCAGTCAGTACCCCTGTGTGAGCCTCCTGGGTTGGATTGGAGAGAACATGCTGGCGCCTCAGTTCGGCCATTGTATCTGTCAAGCTGGACAGGACATCCGTCGGAATCACTTGCGTAGGTGCTCCAAAGGATCCTCCCATTCTTTGACCCATACTGGTGGAGGCACCAAAATTTTGGCCTGAAGTAGCTGTCCCGACAGTGGCTCCTACTGAAGTTATTGCCGATGACATTCCGGTAGACATCTTGAGGATTTTTAATCAATCAAAAGACCAATGATTTCCACAGACGGCGCCAAATTGTTTAGGTCAAATTCGAGCAATTCAACTTCTTAAAGAATAAATGGGGCACAATGGAATAAGACAATGCAAATTCAAGATGTCGACAAGAAATTTAACGAGGAAAGCCCTTGAACAACTTGTTCGTCGGCATAAAACCTTGGAAAGGTGGAATTTTATTAGTATGGAGATGGTAGTGAACGGATGATCAGTACAAAATTATGTTGCTAAGAGAACTGATGTGTGTGTGTGTATACATGTGTTCATCTATTTAAATTACAAAGGATGGTAATAGTATCAACCAAGTAAATGCAATCCCTCCTTGTACGCCTAGAATCTCGCAGGAGGTTACTGATGCAGTCCACTTATCCGTTGCTGAGTAATATTGTTGAAGACGTTTGTTTGACTTGGTCCATCAAGCTTTGCAAAACAGTTCCTACAATGTCGCCTTCCAGTCATCTTGAACGGAGCGGATAGTCGATCAGGTTGTACTGCTATGATGACGTTTCAAGATGTGACATGCTGCTGTAGGTTTTTACCCCGAACAGTCACTACAAATTTTTCAAGTAGAAAACTAGGTTTTCTAACATAGACTACACTTTAAAGTTTAGAATAACACAATCATGTTAAATCAAAGTACAAATTCAAGTTCGGAATAACGGAATCAAAGTTCAAATCATACCTTCATTCAGGAACTTGCTCCTGATTTCTCTGGTTGCTTTGCTCATGACTTCAAAATACTAGACAGAATCGACGAATAACAGGTCGGAAAGATGAATGTATGGACGCAATCACCGAAGAACAAGTCGGAGATATCGATTTCCCGGCAACAATTGATTCAAAATGACGAATGAACTTCGTCGAAATGAGTTGTAGGAAAGAAAACGCGGACAGAAAATACGTTTTTTATTAATTTCACAAAAACGCATTTTTTGTGAGATTTTAGCAAAAATTAAATATTGAAAAATACTATGATAACAGATTTTAAAAATTATTAGGATAACTAAATTGACATTCATTGTTTGGTAAGAATTCAATCACGTTGATCTTCAAAATTAAAATAAAGTGGGTCTATCTTTTCATTTTCAAACAGATAAAATGTGAATTAAGATATTGAGTTAAGAAGATTTAAAATAATTTACAATTGAATCCACATTAGTTTAGTTTAGTCTAAAAAATAATAGTCTAACTGATGTCAAGGTATATAGTATATAGTTTGTACATTGTACAAGTGTACAATAATACTCCCTCCGTCCCTAAATGTTTGTCCCATTTCCCCTTTTCATTTGTTCCAAAAAGTTAGTCTCATTTTCAAAATTAAAGCTTCAAAATCACTAAATTTTCAAAACTTGTAACATTTAGTGACGGAGTATTACATAACGGCGATGTAGATTATCAATAATTTTCAAAGCGTTCGTAAAAATAATCAAAATTAAAGCTTCAAAATCACTAAATTAAAATGTTTGAAAAGTCAAATGGGACAAACATTTAGGGACGGAGGGAGTAATAAATTACACCAAGTCTCTTTTCTTAGTATAATGATAAAATTACATTAAGTCAGTTTTCTTATTTAAAAATACAAAAATTATTTTGTGAGGAAGCAAAATAAAAAGTGTGACTTTCCTATTTATTCTATAACAGAGGAGTATAAAGTACCTACTCCGTCCCAATTTATATTTCATCGTTTTTGTGGGGCACAACAATTATGAAAAATGGTGAATGTGAAAGAGGTTGCGAGTAAAATAAGTGACTGGCATTAACAAATGAGACTCATAATTTAAGTGCGCGAGTGAGATTGATAAGTGACCTAAATTTTTTGCCATTTTAAGAAAGGTGAAACTTGTAACTAACGGGAGGGAGTATGAATTAAGAAATTGAGTTGGTAAGAATATTCCAAAACAATATACAATTGAATCCAAATTACTTGACTTTATACTTTAAGTTGCTCCTTTGGTGACCATAAGGTCACGGGTTCGAACCTTGGCGAACAGCCTCTTGGCAATTGTCAGGGGAAGGCTTTAGCAAATGGTTCCCTCTCCCAACCCCCGCTTGGCGGGGAGCGCTTGGCGCACCGGGGTTTGCCCTTTTTATGGAGATAGAAAACATTCGCTTTCATTTTCTAACCCAGCAATCCAAAAATCTTGCTCATGTTTTATGATTTATGCAATTTTCAAAAAAAAGAATAATTACCATATTATCAACATTGTTCTAATTTTTGTATCAACAAGCCTAACAAGATCAAAACCAAAGCCAACAACACAAGTTCAGAACCAACAGAAAAATACACAAATATGTTCATTCTTGTTCATGATCAAAATCATTTTTTCACTTGGGCTCCGGTTTCGAAGGAGGGTAGGCCCCACTATACGCGAAGAGACTTTCATTACTGTTATAAGGATGTTCATTCCCTTTCCCTCCATCTGTATAAGTAGCTGAAGTCGTACCTGATTCAGCATTAGGGTTAAAGCCAGCTGATTCCATGATGTTCTCTAACTCCTTCACAACCTCACTCATTGGTGGCCTTTGACTTCCCGTTTCTTCCACACACCTCAATGCCACGTCAACGTATTTCTCTAACCCTTTTAGTTGCATGCTCACAGCAAGGGTTGTGTCGAGGATTTCTTGGAGGTTGTATAAAACTTTGGTCTTGTCCATTGCTTGCTTCACTTCTCGGACAATGTATTTTCCTTTCTCTATTGGACTTCTACCGGTAATCAGTTCTAGCATTACCACTCCAAAGCTGTATACATCGCTCTTTTCAGTCAATTGGTTTGTCATGTAGTATTCTGGATCCATGTAGCCCTGAACCAATTTAAAACATATTTGTAAATGATAAAAGTGTTATATACATTGTCGAGCCTTTCTCTAGCATATGAAGCTTTTAAATGAGTTGGTTTTAAAAAAAAATGGGTTTTTTATCGATTGATAACTTACTCTATTACAGTAGTGACACTAAGAAAGTGCAATCTACCATGGCTGGGGATTGAACCCTTGACCTTCCGTTTAGAAAGGTATATCTGATGCTGTTTGAGCTAAAGTTCTTTGGCATGTTGGTAACTTAACAGTTAACATAGTATCAGAGCCATGACTTGGCAGAACTAGGATTCAAATTATCCCTCTTGCATTTATCATAGATAGTCATCTATACGAGTTGGTAGCTTAACAATGTTGAATGGGGTCCGGTCATTTTTAAGATTCATTTTCGTTGTTTCAAGTGTAAGGTTAGAGTAAGATTTGAAGGGAAGTTGACTAACCATTGTTCCTTTGACTTGAGTGGTGATGTGAGTCCTGTCCGGGTCACCCATAGGTTTTGAGAGACCAAAATCAGCAACTTTTGCATTCAAACGTTCATCGAGCAAGATGTTATTGGATTTGATGTCCCTATGTATGATGGGAGGATCAGCAAGGTCATGTAAATATTGCAGACCTCTTGCTGAACCAAGGGTTATTTTAAGTCTTCTCATCCAATCCAACCTGATTCCTGTCCTTCCTGTTAAAAATAATAATATTATTAATAATAATAAGGGATTCTCTTAACGCGTAATCAATCTGTTAACAGCGGAGAATTTATTTCAGATGTTGTTAAGAGTATAGAAGAAAGTACCTGAAAGACTATCTTTTAATGTACCATTTGGTATAAACTCATAGACCAGCATTTGTTCACCTTCATCGAAACAGAAACCAACAAGGCTGACGACATTCTTGTGATGAACCCTTGAGAGAAGCTCGATCTCTGTTTTAAACTCGAGACCACCCTGAGTTGATCCTTGTTGAGCTCTTTTAATGGCAACTAACTGTCCACTAGGAAGAGTTCCTCTATATACCTACATAGATAAAAGCCTTCATTCAGCATTCTGAGAAATACAAGTATTCTTTGAAAGCCACAAGTATTCATGAAAAAGAAAAAAGTAGAATTTTGATTCAATTAGCGTATTATACGAATCGTTATATTTCTGGTAATACGGGGGAATGAAACTAACCATCCCATAACCACCAGCTCCGATATTGTTGGTTTCTGAAAAGTTATTGGTGCATTTCTTGAGCTCATCAAAGGAAAAACTTCTTGCTCCTTTTAACTGAGGAACGCCACCACTGCCTTTGTTTGTGTCCCATAATGCTGTGTCAAGGTAAGATACTAACTCAGTTGCGAACCAAATTAACTAACATGAATTTTGTCTTGTTTAAGGATGATGTCTCTTGTGTCTTACCAAAAGGACTGTTTTTCTTGTCAGCTCTTTCAGCTCTTCCTTTCTGACGGAAAGCATAAATTCCTGCAATGACTAGCAACAGCAGAAGAACGCAACCACCCACTACTGCTCCGATGATAATACCCATATTAGATGACGACTTGTGTCCTGCTTGATCTGGATAATATACACGAGTATTATTTATATGCAGTAAGATAAAACTCTCCTGATAGTAGCTCTTCACTTAGCCTCTCTATAGACTTCCCTCTATGAGGACTTTTTCTTAATAGGCAATGTAAATAAAAAAAGGGGAAAAAGATTGAAAATTTATCTCAGTAATATGAAATATTGAAGATTACCTGCAAAGAAATCGTAGTTGTTGCCAATGAAAAAGTAAGGTCCAAAAGTATGAGGAGGTTTATAAGTTTGGTTGCTAAGCACAAACCCAATTGCAGTAACCCCTGTACGATTGAAACGTTCTTGGCCCGAGGGGAAAACCTCCAAGGTAAGAACAAGGTAGTCATCAAGATTCTTGGTTGGTTTACTCAATGAGACAGAATCCACTGGTAGCTGAAGAGCTCGAGCAGAAGTCATAAGTGAGTTCTGAAGAGATGCATAAATACTCGAGTTTCCCAGGTCAGAGAAAGATGGAGCTCTGAAATTCAACGTGCCCGTATAGGGATATGCACATTTACAAGTTGGACTGGCAATTTGATCAGATGAAGTGCAGGAGGTAGGCAGACAATTCTCGGAAGGTGTTGAGTATGTGTTATTAGATTGTGTAGGAAGACTGCAATATCTTTCTGCCCCTCCTGATTCTGTACAGATTGGATTTCCCACCAGTCTAGGGAAAATAAAATTAAAAAAATTAGCAAATCTTATGATGTGATAATTAACCGAACTATAAGAAATAAAACTCCCAAGATCTTACATTAGATCAGAAGTGTATCCACGTCCTTGAACAAAACCAGTAATTAGATTGCTCTGCATATCGACTAGCTGAAGTTGGGTGCTATGCGTGGCCCCAAAATCCAAGGTTCCGTTAAGCTGGTTGTTTCTTAGTACACTGCACATATTTTCATGAGTTATATATATACACACACAGTCTGCATATATGTATATATATATGTATATACTCACTGTAAATATTTTCATGAGTTATAAGTAGGTAAAACGTAAAGCTTGTTTAAATTTGAACAACTTTAGACTTCATCAGCTTATATATATGTATAGACTCACACAGTCTGTAGCTGAGGAATGCTGAAGAACTCAGGAGGTACTTGTCCTCGAAGTTGTGTCTTTTGCATCTTCCTGCCATTATTACAAATTCAATGAATCATTTTTCATAATAAATTATAAGAAACTTAGCGTACAGAAGAAAGACTTACAGTGTTGTTAAAGATTGTAATGTCGAAAACCATGTAGGAACAACTGAGGGGCTAAAAGTGTTATTGCTTATATCCCTGTCATGACATTAAAAAAAAAAATCTTAGTAAATAATAGTTCAAGGACTAAATTTTCATTTAGTTTCTGAAGTTTATAGAGCCTTTTCGACTTACAGATAGTTGAGTAAACTCATGCCAGAGAGATCAGGCAAGGAGCCAGTCAACCTATTGTTGGACAGGAACCTTAAAGAACGTAAAATGAAAATGATGTTAAGATTCAACCATAAAGGGCTAAAACATTCACAAAGTTTCAGAACTAGTTGCTACTTACAGTTCATTTACATGGCTAAGGTTGCTGAAGCTTGATGGAACAGATCCACTCAATTGATTCCTATCAAGCCGTCTGATGTGGATAAAAATTTCTTGATCAATAATTGCATAGTATATCCGAGATAAGAAAAAGAAAAATATGGAACATATTACTAAGAGTAAGATATAAAGATACTCACAATACTTCTAAGGTACCAACAAGTCCAAATGTTGAAGGAATTTCACCAGTAAGTTGATTGTTTTCGAAAAGCCTGCTCAAATAAATACATGTAATTATACATAGATTAGCAACTATCATTATATCACAAATGTAGAATATGTAGAAATAATCCATTTTTCCAGTAAATTAGCAATTATCAAGATGATTTGTGACGTACACATGGATCAGGGTCATGTTTGCATTGAAAAGCTGAGGTGGGATTGCACCCGAAAGCTGATTCTTTCCAAAATGACTGTAATCATGAACAAGAATTGGGGTCTTAGTTAGTTAGTTACTCTGGTAGAAATAAAGAGGGCGACGTGAATGACAGGGAAATTGTACATACAAATGCTTTGTCTTAACCAGTAAATCAAGACCAGGGCTTATCCCATTGGAAACAGGTATTGGTCCAGAGAGCCTATTATCAGCTAGATCCAACCAATAAAGATTTTCAAGATTACCAATGGAAGGAGGTATTGGTCCAGTGAAGCCATTGGAATTCAAAGACCTGCAGAGTAGAAGCATTGAAAAATTTCAGATGAGCATTTTCAAAATAAATATCCCAAAAGAAACTGTATAAAATAAAATCAAACTCCTTACAGAAAAGTCAACTCTGTCAGGGATCCTATCGTGCTTGGAATCGGACCACTAAAACCACAACCAACCAGGATCCTGAAAAAGAAGCATTTGAGCAGAAAAAAAATATATTAGATGGCCTTATAAGAGAATAGATTAAAGTAGAAATGAAAAACTCCTTACAAGTTTGTTAACTTCTTCAAATTCCCAATTTGTGGTGTAAGAGGTCCAGTCAAACCTGGATTGTATGACAAATCCCTACATGAACATGTAATTGCATAAGAGAAGTTTTCTATGCTTTCCATTGTTGCAACTAAAATGATTAGACATGAACATACAGAATCTGCAATTCAGTTAACTGCTGGATGTCACCTGAGAGCTCACCAGTCAAACGCATACTCGATAAAGTTCTGCAATTGAAAGTAATAAAGTCAATTATTATCGAATTCGAGTTAAGAGATCATATGCAACCAGATAAGGTGGGGTTAGCTCACATCGAGGTTACACGAGAGTCAGTGCACCCAATTCCATCCCAGCCATCTCCACATGGATCAGAACCAACCCAATTGGGAGGTGTATTCTGCCAAACGCCCTTGAGGGATTGTAGAATTGTAACTGCACCATGAACAAAGCTTCATTTAAAATAAAAAATGGAAAACCCAATATCATGTAAGTCAATGCTACTGAAATATTTATCTATATTATCCTCAAAAGCCAAACATACATATTAATTTGCTAATCAAAAGTACAAGTAATAGGAGATAAAGAGTTCCAAAACATTAGCATCAAAATTTGGTTTAATTGGGTACCCCAAAAAGCACAAATCATGACATATAACAGCTAAATGAATGATTCATAAACTGAAAAAAACTCCGAAAAAAGTTGAGCTTACGATCAGTCTGGGCAGAAGTAACCAAAAAATGGATGGATATAAACACAAGAAACTGCCCAGCTCTTTGTATCATCATATCTCAAGCCAAAACCATATAGCAGAAGCTATGTAAATGGTGGCTTTTTCCTAACTTCAAACCCTAAAACCAATTTGGAGATGAATTTAGTTTCTTATTGAAACTATTGTGAGATTGTCTTTTGTTGTTGTTGTTGGGGTTACAATTGACTTGTTCCCACAACACATCCAGAGGTGCAACAAAAATAATATTCAGCAGGCTACAGCTTGACAACAACTAGCAAACCAAACATGTCTTAAATTTCAAACCCACAATCCTCCTTTTTTTTCCTTTCTCTGCTATTATTAATCAATGAATAAATAATTTGTGGACAACAAATTGTGACATTCTCCCTGTCTCAATAGTGTTTATAGTTTTTCTAGTAAAGTTAGGAAGTTGACATTTATATATACTCCCTCCGTCCCATTAATAACTTCACCTTTTGCCATTTTGGGTGTCCCATTTAAAGCTTCACCTTTCCTTTTTTGGCAAAGAATCTTTACTATTCCAGCCACTCATTCTCTCTCCTATTTTACTATTACACTCACAACATTTTTCAAATTTACTATTTCCTCCACTCATTCTCTCTCCTATTTTACTATTACACTCACAACATTTTCTCCACCCTTAATTTGCGTGCCCGGCCAAAAAGGGTGAACTAATTACTGGGACGGAGGAAGTATACTTTTACAAACTGTATATGTGAACGATTTTACTATTCTGTATTGTTAGTGAACATCAAAATAAAATAATTGGCATAGGAACATGCATTACTCCATTACAAATATAATGTTTATTTTCAATTTAAGGGGCATTCTAAAAATGTTAACTTTTCATAACATTCAATGGGAAAGATGTATATTCTTTCTATCCACTTTTTTAACATTTAGTTTTACAAGTATATACTGAAATGTGAAATAAAAAATGGTAAAAAATCATTTAGGGACAGTTTTTTAGAAACTAGACATTCATTTTGAGGCAAAATTTTCTAGAAGACAGACATTCATTGTGATTTTTCTTGTATTACGAAGAAATAAACACTCATATAGGAAATTTTAGACAAGCAATTACCTTGTTTGCATTTGTGGTTTTGTGAGTGGTCCTTTTTCTTATTTTCACTTTCTTTCATTTTAGACCTATTTTTTTCAATCCATCTATTTTTAAATTCTTCACACAACAATTACAAAATCATAAAGGAAAAAAAAATGCAAATCCAAATCAAAATATGGACCAATTATGTTTTAAAAGTGCTCAATTTGTGACATGTAGGAGCATAATATAGACTGCATACCAAAGACCACGACTCCACTTTTGAAATCTATGGCCAATGGGGTTTTTTAAATATTCATTGAATTTTCCAAATACATAAACAAAATAGTGGTTTATTAATGGAAAACTAACCCTAGATTATAAGTGTTCTTCGTATGGCCACGGCTCCATTTTTGAAATCTATGGCCAATGGGGTTTTTTAAATATTCATTGAATTTTCCAAATACGTAAACAAAATAGTAGTTTATTAATGGTAAACCAACCCTAGATTATAAGTGTTCTTCGTAACTTTATTAGGAATGGTTCAATGTCCCTTTTGCAAGTTGGATGTGAATATGACCTCCAAGTTGAAATTTATATCATAATGGGCCCATTTTGTATGCTTATCCCTAGCACTATATGCTATTAGTGGAGTAAAATATAAATTTTCTGAGCATATACTCCTTACTACTTCGCAGTTGACATGTCAAACTTTTTAAAAGATGTGTTTTAGTTGTTGTACATTGCTTGTACCATGATAAATTTGCACTAAGACTATTTCCTTATTTAGAAACGCGGCACTAATTTTGGTTAAGACAAAAAAGGTGACGGAGGGGAGGGAGTAAGTAGAATACAATAGATAAATGCAGGATCTATGTTTGGAACAGGAAAATTGACTCTTTCAATAGAATTTACCTTGGGTTATAAAAAGCAAAAAGTGTCAGTTTCTATCTAGGGTCAGTTTCATACAATTAAGAAGCATTCAAATGAAAGGTGCCCAGTTGGTGGAGTATAATAAATGGGAACATGGCTTGAAGAGTTTTGAGAAGGTAGGTGTGAATATAATGGGAGTAGGTCATCCTTTGGATGGATGTGTGTTTGACTATGTCTTCATGCATATATCTAATATTAAACAAGTCATAATAGCATACATGTTGCACTGTAGGTGCATTTAGTTTAATTTTTGTTTTTATTATTATTAATGATTTTAAGAGAAAAGTACCATTTTCGTTGCTAAAGTACTTTAAGTTTTACCTTTTCGTCCCTAAACAATTTTTTTTACCTTTTCATCCTTGACCTATCGTTTTAAGGATGATGTAGTCCCTCCAGTTAACGGGCGTTTAATAATCCGTTAAATTCGCTGATGTGTCATAGTGATATGGCATTTTAGCTTACGTGGCATACCGATGAGGTTATGTTGATATTTCTGTAAATTATAGGGGGCAAAATGTAATAAAAATCAAAACACTCACACCCCCCACACTTTCTCTCTCTCTACTTTCTCTCTCTCTCCACCCTACCCATCTCCGGCAACCCATCAACAAAAGCACACGCAACCCCCTTCCCAATAGCCGCCCCAACGCCTCCTGCCCAACTTCCTCCTCCTCCGTCGTTTCCAATCCCAGCACCGTTCCTCGTCTCTCCGCCAAACCACCATGTTCACAGCCACCACACCGCCGCAACCATATCCCACCACCGCCACTCTGCACTGCCACCACCACCACCACCCACCACCACCTTCTTACAATAACACCAATTTTTTCTAAATACTCACTAATTTATTATACTTGTCTTAATTATAAGTAATAATTTTAATATTTTATATTATTTATAATAAATTATAAATTTTATTTATAATTTATTCCTTAACACCTCCACACCCACCATCAGCCACCATCACCACATCAACATCATCACCACCACTATCAACGCCAAATCAATCACACAACTGTCACCATCCCTAGTACCACTACCAACAATAATCGCAACCCATTAAAAAATCACCAAATAAAATTCAACGTTTCTTTAAAGCAAAATAACCATGTTTCTGTTATTTACTTTGTGTAGACACAACACGTTCTTGACCAACCACCATGCTCACCATTGTAACCCATTTCACCTTCAACAACCCAGAAACACCGTCACTTCAACTACAACACCAAAAAATCACCAATGAATTCAACCCGCCATCACCAACCTCCCCCTGCTGTTGTCGTCGCCGCCACTCCCATCGCCGCCTACCAAGAAAGTAGCAGCAAAAGAATACCAGATCTGGACTCCCCTCAAGAAAACGAAGCCATCGCCACCAAAATCAGCCTCATCGGACCTAAGATGAGCCGCCAATCACCACCGTCAAATCCGTCGGCCTCCTTCATTCACCGGCGAAACTCCGACACGACAAACGAACATAGAACGTCACAGAATGATGCGCGTCTCCATGACGAAACTAATGGTGTAAAAAACACCATTATCGGCCTAAAACTTGACACCGACTACCTTTCTCCGGCGACCTGGCCGGTTTCAATGGAGAAGAGAATGGGTAGGGTACGAGGAGACAGACGAGAAAGGGGGACAGTGAGGGGTGATTTCGAGGAGATGGGGATGATAAACCCGGCGTTTCAGATCCTATGGGCAGGCGACATGTGATGGTGGTGGTTGCCGGTTGGGGTGTTGGCGGTGGAGAAAGAGGTATGAGGAAGTGAAGAGAAGAAGAAGAAGAAACGCAGAGAGAGAGAGAGAGATTGAGGGATTTGGAAATTTTTGATTAAAACCCTTTAGTTTATCATTTTGCAATTTTACCCTTCAAATATCCATATCAGCAAACATTACCTAATAATGATTTCACGTAAACAAAAATGCCATATCACTATGACACATCAGCGAGTTTAACGGATTATTAAACACCCGTTAACTGGAGGGACTGTCAAGGATTAAAAGGTAAAAAAAATTGTTTAGGGATGAAAAGGTAAAACTTAAAGTACTTTAGGGACGAAAATGTACTTTTCTCATAATTTTAAACACAGGATTCAGATATCATAGTGTCAACTACAGAAAATTCTACGGATCCACTTGGGCTAGTTAAAGAGAAAACAAAATTAAGACATGCTCGACCTTCAAATAAAAAACTAGCCTAGTAAGGTTAGTACAACCCAAAAGATTTACATGCAATGCTAAATCCCGCACCAAAGTTAGAAAACGAAAAAAAAACTGAGGGCATAAATGATAGAACGGGTCCAAAGTCTGGGGTCATTCACACATTGGGGTCCAGTGCTTCAATTTCATCAATTTGAGGGTCAGGGTTGCACAATTTCATCAATATGAGGTTTTCTAAAGAATCGTTAAAAATGGGTTAAATCACCATGCGTCCTTGCATGATCAAAATGGTTGACATGAAACTAATAGTAGTTTATAAAGGGATCAAATGAATATTCATAAATTTAAAGGGTTAAAAGAATAAATTCTTTTTCTTCATTCAAATAGACCAACCAACATGGCTGCAGCCTGCAATAAACCTTAACCCAAATCAGCATTGGAGTGGAAAAATTATTACCAGCAAATTCATTTCCATATTGAGGTGAGATCATTGATTCCCAGGATGAAAATTATTTCTCTTCAGATTCCTCAAATTTCTCTCTGATGAATGACAAATATCAGATTTCGTTCAATTGGAAGAAGCTCCTTCATGTCGCCGGGAAATTGGTCGGAAGGCTGCTTACCAACTGGTTCAAATCCCTTCAAGCCCTCACTTGCAGACAGGGGACGGAGGATTTGGTTGCGACCCTGACACCAGCTGTTGTTCTATTGAAACTAGTCTTTGACCTCCTTCCCGGCGAAATTGAAGATTTTGATTTGGGGTTAATTTCTTCTTTTGGTGGAAATTGACTGGGGGTTTTGAAGATTTTGATAGCTGAGTGCGCAGCCGCCATGGTTATGGAAGAAGCAGGTATCGTAACTCACTTCGGGGAGTGAAGTTGCAGCAGCTGACTGACCCCATATTGATGAAATTGTGGTTTGTGACGGTGGTGGTGGTTGGCTGGCGGTGCATATGGTCATGGTCATTGTAGTGGTGGTAGTGGTGGTGGTGGTGGTGGTGGTGGTGGTGGTGGTGGTGGGTGGTGTATGTTTGGAGTTGGGTGTCTTTGAGTTTTTGATATTGATAATTGGAAAAGAATTTAATTTTTTGACCATAGAAAATTAAGAATATCCATTTGGCCCCTTTAAGTTATAATTCAGATTTTCCCTTTCAAAAAAAAAAAAAGAGTATTATTTTGTTCTTATACATGCATTTAACTTAATTTTATTTTGAGAATATTGTTAAAAAACTTGTGAACTTTGGGCTTCAAATTTATGAAACATAAATATATAGGGTCTCAATATACGAAATGACACACATATTTTGAACTACTCCCTCCCTCCGTCACATTACATACAAAGGCATAAACCCAAAAAAATAAAATTATACTTGTTTATTAATTTATTAATAAGACTTATTTGTTATACTCATATCATCTATTAACTTATTATTCTCTATCACTTATTCACTTCTATTCAATTTTTCATATTCGCAACACTTACTTCATTATATAATTTTTTTAATTTTTATGCAAAATTTATTTTATTTATAAAATGGGAAGGAGGGAGTATATTTTGTCACGTTCCCAAAATTAATGGTCACAGCCTCACAGGTAGGATTGTTATTGAGTCTATTAGAGATGAGTTCAAGTCAAAACAAAAATTCTTTTCTTTTTTCCAAAATATCATGTTATTATAACATGATAAGGCTCAAAATGGGCAGAACGTTTGCAATATGAGTTTGATATTTTAATTTTGTTAATTTTTGGTCATATGAGTTTGATATTTTAATTTTGTCAATTTTTGTTATGAATGTTCAAAATTTACCTGACAGAAATTGTGCTTATCAGTAATCCTCCACGTGGCAGGACCAATCACCTGGCTTCTTGACCTGAAATCAGAACCCACGACTAGCCGGATGTGTCTCCGGCGAAGACACTCGGGCGTGAGAGTAAGATAACGGTATATATAGCTCAAAATGTATTGAATAATGAATTCAAATAACAAAATGACAGTTACCTTTGCACCGTCGGTGGTGATGATGTATTTATAGGTGATGGTTGTTGTATTTTTGGTGGAGCGATATATGCTCCGAGATTCTAGCGGCAGTTACTTGTCGTGAGAACGTGCCTGAAACTGTCCCTGATTTATAGGGATGCGGTTATGGAAAGATTTGACCATGTACGTCCACATCTGTTAGATCGACACTTGGTGGTTAGGTCGAGGTCGCCATTTGTGGAATGGTCGACCTGACTGGCGGGTAGAGCATGGTTCGTACCCGAATTAGAGCTTGGATAGTGGGGTCGGACTAAGTTAGGTCGGGACCCATTAGGTCGGACCATGGACCTAGTCGACTGATACTTGAGATGGGCTTTGGGCCTCGCTCTGATTGGGCCAGGCTCATTGAGAATGTGGGAGTCAAGGCTGTCTGTAATTGGGCTTTACCCGCTGGTCCCAACTCGACGCTTTCGGTATGTTCAGTGGCCCCCAACTTTCGAGTTGACTTTGTCGACTTGGAAGTTAAGGAGATCTTTGACAAGAATTGCTTTACTCGCAGGTCGAAACTCGCGATGAAGTTTAGTCGACTATGATGACGTGGCACAATCCTGAACGTTGACAATAAACGGTCGGAGATGAAGGAGCGCCGTTTTCCGTCATCATTACTGTTTTGACGCTTGGTAGTCTTTCTCGAAAACTGCTTCGGATTTTAATTTTGGAAAACTAATTTTGAATTTCTTTTTCCTTTCCAAATTTAGGAAAATATAAATACTCAGAATTCCCTTCAGATTCGAATTCCTATCGTCTCCAAACTCTGAGAATCTCCGGCGAAAATAGCGAAGAAGCATTTGAGTTAAATTGGGCCACCGTCTCCCGTAATGCTTGACTTCCTACTCCGACATTTACGAAGGTATTTTTCTCCTATTCTTCCTTTAGGGCTTTAATTTATGTTCTGTCTTTACTTCCGCCATGGCTAGGACCTTTAGTAGCGAACCAGGGGCATGGTATGGCTACTGCACTGTTAATCGTAGGGTGTATAAGAACGTGAACGGTGAGTGGAGAGAGATGTCCTTGAATGAATGTACTTCCGTCTTGACCAGGTGGGAATTGAATTTCAGTGAAATAGGTTTGCCCATTGTAGGGGACGTTGAAAACCTGGTAGTCGATGATTCAAATGTCGTCCCTTTCCATCTATTCCATGAACTGCTCGACCATATCACCTTGTTTTATGTTAGGGATGTCCACAAACCCTCTTTCCTTAGGAATAGAATAGGCTTTCCAGGGGAGTCTAGGTCGCCCTTAAGTAGGTCGGCCCGAAATTGTTCATAGGTCGACTCCTGTTTCTCCTTCTTCTTGTACAGATATGGCGACTCAGGAAGGAAACGCTGCCTCAACTTCTTCCAGCCCTCGGATAGTAGATGCTTTTGGGTCATCTGTGGTGCCTGGGAAGAATGAGAGAGGCTACATCCCTCAAGGGCCATTGCGGGGAAAGAAAAACTTACCCTCTAGGTATGGCTTGATCTGGGATTTCTGTGAGGTAAGTAAGGAAGATTATAGGGTGACCATTTACACTCAGAAGGAGTTTATGAAATTGTTTAGGTCATCATTCACCAAGGACGCCACTAGGGTAGCCTTCTTCTATGGTCAATTCGTAGCCGGCCTCAGGTTGCCTCTTGATCCCTTTATAAATGAGTTTTTAGAATGTGCAAATTCCCTTCCCCTTCAGCTCGGAGCCAATACTTGTAGGGTCCTTGTGTGCTTTGCTATGGTGTGCAGATTCCTGGGGTATGAACTTTGCATGAGAGTGTTCAAAGAATTTTTCTGTATTAAGTATAGCGGGGATGACCTGAGCATCAGCACCCCTTCTAAACCCAAGTCTCCCAAACTTTTTACCAACCTTCCCAGCAAGCACAGTGGATGGAACTCTCATGTAGTGGTGGTAGAGAGCAGATTAGGATGAGAATTCCCATTGCCCAACGATGAAACAGAAACCATTGATGAGAGGGACTATTGGGAGCCATCCTGGCATCTTAACTTGTATAAGACTTTGTGTCGATTAGTTGAGAGAAGGCCCATCAGCTGGGAGAGTCTGCTCACCACCAAGTATAATTTCATCCAGGCTGGGATGATGTCTGGAGATGGAGTAGTGGAGCCCCTTATTCCAGTGTTGAGAGGCCAAATATATCCTGACTGGATTACTCATTCTCTGGGGAGATTTGGAGATATGTGTCAACTTTGCAAGAAGACAGAAAACTACTGCAAGGATAATGGGGAGCACGCCGGTGGTAAGATCTCCTCATTCTGCAACCCTTTACTCGTCTATTGCCTGCTTGTCGATCTGACAACATAATAGATCATTTGTATTGTGTCCCTCTTTTAGCTCGTCATTTGTTAGCTCGCATATAAGATAATTGAGTCGCACATAGTTTGCTCGTACATAGAACTTCTGCTCGTATGTAGAACTTTCGTATGTCGATCTAACACTTTGTTATTTTTGACTTTGTTGCAGTTTTAACCCCCGACCAAGAGGCTAACATGGGTCGTATCATTGGCGTTTCTGATAAGAAGAAGGCAAAGAAAGCTCATGGAACTGCTAATGCTCGAGCTCATAGGCAGAGGGAGGCTTCGGTAAGGACCAGCCTGCTGTCAAAGGATAACATTGGGATGGTGCCAATGGAGGGAGTTGAGGAGGATGATCTTCTAAGAAGTGATACCCAATCTGTGGATGTCAACGAAGGAGGTGACGAGTCCTCTAGGTCAGTCAAAGCAAGCTTGAGCTCCGATCCAATTCAGGACGTCAATGATGGGACCTCTGGAGCTGACAAAGTAGGAGCCAGTCCCTTGGACGTTGTAGACATTGATGATGACGACATGGAGGTGGATGCTGATGATCAACCTCTGAGGACTAAGAGGTTGCGATCTGATAAGGGGAAAGTTGTTCTCTCGAGCCAATTCCTTCCACCAACTATCTCGGGCCAATCTCCTCCACCAGCTTCCTCTCGCCCAACTCCAGAGTCTCTCGAGGATCAAATGAGGAGGCTGAGTGACGTGCCTCCTCTTACTGGGATCAACAGTTTAAGTCGACGTTATCCTGACATGAGTTTGGGCCAGGTAGGGGTGTAAGTGGTTTAGCTCAAACCGCGGTTTGAGACCGAACCGAGCTAAACCACATGGTTTAGCTCGGTTTTTAATTTTATGTGGTTTAGCTCGATTTGAAAAATTCCCAAACCGGTCGGTTCGGTTTAGCTTGCGGTCTGAGTGCACCAAGCCGAACCGAGCCGAACCGAGCTAAACCGTTGAAGCCGTTAAACCGAGCTATGGAACCGAACCGTCAAACCGAGCTATGAAACCGAGCTATGGAACCGAGCTATGAAACCGATCTAACTTAAATTTTAATCCTGTCCATCCATTCATAATAAAATTAATCTAAACCCTTCATTTTCTCAAATGAGCAACTTTATTCATACTCTGATAGCTTGTTGCATGAAAAGCATTGCAATGAGCTGAGCCGGAAATAACTCTCCACCACACGAGTAAATCCGTTTTATAATGGAGCAAGACCCTAAGACAACTAGTAAGAACGGAAGATTGCGGTCCCAAACACATACCACGATGATGAAAAGCAAAACCAACAATATTTAAGGAAGTAGCTAACCAAATAGAATTGGGTTTAATTGTTTTTCACGAGATGCTTTATTATGAGGAATGGTACTTTTTGATAATGTTGGTTTGTAATTTTTATCTAGTATATTTGTATTATACTCTAAACATATTTTTAAGAATGTTATTTGTTGATTTCTATTTGTCTTCTAAGTAATTAAGTTGTTGCTTTGAAATGTGGTTTGGACCGCGGTTTGAACCGCGTTTTGAACCGTATAATCAAACCGCGGTTTAGACCGAGCTAAACCGAATCATGGCGGTTTAGCTTAGCTCGGTTTAAAGTTTTTTGTGGTTTAGCTCGGTTTGGAATTTCTCCAAACCGATACTAGCGGTTTAGCTCCAAAATTTCCCCAAACCGAGCTAAACCGAACCGTTTACACCCCTAGGGCCAGGTCGTGG
Source organism: Adenophora triphylla var. japonica (assembly GCA_022495995.1). Lineage (NCBI taxonomy): Eukaryota > Viridiplantae > Streptophyta > Magnoliopsida > Asterales > Campanulaceae > Adenophora > Adenophora triphylla. The sequence continues at coordinate 571,443 of JAFEMH010000579.1, read as the reverse complement.
TCAGGAGGGCCATCGATGTCGACCTCCTGGCTCATTTTGCTGATAAGGGGATTACCCCTGAAGAATTCTCTTCTCGCTCTGGGATGATTCAATGCGAGGTAATTTTTCACTTTCTCTTTCATTCTAGTCGCTTATTCCTTTACTCGATCCACTTAAATTACGAGCTAACACATCTTTTGAAATGTAGAATCTTACCATGGTCGAGCAAGTGAAAAGCTCTTGGAGAGCCTCCATTGAGAGGGAGAGGCAAGCCCTTCAAGATTATTCCAAAAAGGCTAAGGAGCTTGCGGATATGAAGGAGAAGTATAACGATCTGGACAACTCGTACGAAGCCAATGAGGCGGTGAAGACCAAGGCCCTATCCGACCTTGAAGCTGCAAAATCCAAGCTCAAGGAGGTGGAGGCGGAGAAGGATGCTGAGAAGAAGGAGCTGGAGAAGACCAAGACTGAGTTGGCAACAGTTAACAAACTTTTGAAGGAGAAAGATACCTTCTTGTTCGAGCTGAATGAAGATCATCGGCGAGCACGGGTGAAGTGGGAAGAAGACCTTCAAGCTGCCGTTGCTACTGCTGCTAAGGATGCTGCTGAAGCTGCTGTTGATAAGGAGGGAGATGAGTACTACAATGCCATCGTGGCCAAGGCGCAGGACTTTCTTGAGGTCGGCAAGAGGCACATGGCGCGTCGAGCAATAGTGGACTCGACATCTACTGTCACCCTCGAGCAGCTAGCTCGTTGGTTCTCTGAGCCTCAATACGACATGGTAGCTTGAGGCGGTCATTCACTCGTGCCTTATCTAGAAAATGACTTGGCTTTCATTGCTCAAGAGGACGAGGAGGATAAATGCGAGCCTTGGGTGGCCCCCGAGATTGATGAGAGGAATCTTGATGTTGTTCTACAAGAGCTTGATGATGCTGACGCCATGGAGGAAGACACTGAGCGAGTGTATTCAGAGTCGGGTAAACCCTTGGGCCTCCAGCAACAAGAAGAAGATGGGGAGGGTCGAGCTGCTATTGACGACCAAACTGATGCCGGCCAAGACTCTTGAATCAATCACTTGAATTGTAATGAACAAGTTTCAAACAGTATTTTTGTTTTTTGCTTCAACATTGTCTGAATGCCTTGGCCCAGTTTTTGGGAGGCATAGAAACATGTAATTATTTTTTGCAAGTCTTAGCCCGCTTTTTGGGAGACTCATAATCATAGCCGACTTTTGATTTCTGAATGTTGTATGTTTTCCATTTCATCGTGTATGTCGAGCTAGATGTAGTAGTACAAATGGGTCAACTTAAGCCTAGGGTCGACTTAATCTTTGATGATTTAGTCGACCTCAGAGTTGTATAGCTTTTTGCGAACGAGATTGACTAAGAGTCGAACCTGCTCGTACTAATGAAACTGACCAAGGGTCGAGTTAATTAGAACGAAGTCGATTAGGAATCGGACTTGTTAAATAAGCAAAGCTGATTAAGAATCGAGCTAATTGGAACAGACTGACTAAGAGTCGAGTTTGTTAGGACGAAATCGACTTAAGAGTCTAACTTGTTTAAATGAACGAAGCTGATTAAGAATCGAGCTTGTTAGAACAGACTGACTAAGAGTCGAGTTTGTTAGAACGAAGTCGACTAAGAGTCGGACTTGTTAGATCAACAAAGCTGATTAAGAATCGAGCTTGTTAAAACGAAGCTGACTAAGAGTCGAGCTTGTTAGGGTTAATGTAACACTATGTTTGATCGAATAAACAGCGCTTTTTATTGAAGTAGGGAACAAGCTTACATCAATTTGAAACTAGAACTAGAACAAACTTCAAGTGTTGCGAACTGAACTAACTTTTTGAGCTCCAATTTAAGAAACCGAACTAGAAGTAGTACTTGATCAAGTGAGTAGCATGCCAAGGATGTTTCAACTCGTCTCCTCCGGGATGAGCTATCATGTAGGTTCCTTCCTTGACGACTCGAGTGACTATGTAAGGACCTTCCCAGTTGGGAGACAGTTTATTTTGCTGAGTTCTTCTTCCCGTTGCTTCAATCTTTCTCAACACATGGTCTCCTACTTGGAATGATCTTGCCTTGACCTTCTTGTCGTGATAACTTTTAGTTCGCTGCTTGTAGTTGACCATTCGAAGGTAAGCTGTATCTCGCTTCTCGTCGACTAGATCTAAGTCGATCAATCTGTTGATGTCATTCTGCTCCTGATTGAAGAAAGTCACTCTAGCAGTAGGAAATCTGAGCTCAGCAGGTGCCATGGCCTCTGATCCATATGTGAGAGCAAAAGGGGTTTCCCCCGTAGGCCCCGAGTGGTTGTACGAACTGCCCAAAGAGCAAGGGGGAGTTCGTCCAACCAATTGTTACGTCGACCTACGAGACCTGTCTTGAGCAAAGATAGAACAAGTTTATTTGCTGCCTCAGCTTGCCCATTTCCTTGAGGATAGGCAACAGAAGATTGCCAATGCTTGATTCCTACCCGATTCATCTCTGCTTCGAAGGCTCTGAGAAGCTGCTCGTTGTCGACACTATGGCTCGAGGAAAACCAAATCGACACCAAATGAAATCGTGAATGAAGTTGATAGCATTCTCCTCTGTGATGCGAGCTAATGGTTTGGCCTCAACCCATTTAGTGAAGTAGTCTATGGCAACGATCACATACTTGCAGTTTCCCCGAGCGGGAGGGAAGGGTCCAATCAAGTCGACACCCCACATGTCAAATGGCCAAGCTGCAATTACTAGGGTCTGCTCGGTTGTAGGCATATGAGGTAATTTGGCAAATCTTTGGCATTGATCACATTGTTGAACAAAGTTATGAGTATCAGCTCTCATGTGTGGCCAGTAGTACCCCAAAGTGATTAACTTGTCAGCAAGGGTCCTGGCCCCCGGGTGTCCGCCACAAATCCCACTGTGTACTTCATGTATCAATAGGGCGACCTCTTGAGGGTGGATGCACTTCAGCAATGGTCGAGTGTAGGATCTTCTGAACAAGTCGCCTCCTTGAATAACATACCTTGGAGCTTTCTTTTTGATAGCTCGTGCTTTCTTCTCGTCACCAGGCAACTCGCCACTTTCTAAGTATGCCTTCATTTCTTCGATCCAACACTTCTCATAAACCCAATTTCTTGAGGGATCATCTATGCATTGAATTTTTACCCTTTCATAAGCTGGATTTTTGAGGAAAGAGATGGGCTCATCATGTGGCTCATCTGAAGTAGCTAATTTCGAGAGGAGGTCGGCTAGCTCGTTGTCTTCCCGTCCAATCCTCTGAATCTCCCAGAATTCCAAGTCTTTTATCAACTCCTTCACCAGGTCGCAGTATTTGATTAGAGTGGAACTAAGCACTTCGTACTCGCCTTTGACCTGGTTGACTATCAGTTGTGAATCACAATAAGCCATGATCTTAGTCGCTCCAAAACACTTGGCGTACTCTATAGCTGCTATCAAGGCTTCGTATTCAGCTTCGTTGTTGGAAGCATCAAACTTGAACCTTAGTGGATTCTTCGTACACCGTCCCGCATTCTTGCTCGATCAAGACAATCCAGCTCCACTAACATTCTTTGTCGATGACCCGTCCGAGTAGACCTTCCAACAATCGTCGGGTAGATTAATAGCGACTTGGGACTCTGGCTCTTTTCCTTTAGCCTTTTCCTTTGGAGCTCGCTGCTCGTTGTCTTCCTTGGTGAACGTAAGCTCGACCAAGAAGTCTGCTAGAGCTTGAGCCTTCAGTGCCTTTCGAGGTCGATACTCAATGTCAAATTCAGTAAGGGCAATGGACCAATTGAGTAGTCGACTTGAACTCTCCGGCTTGTGTAATATCTTTCTCAGGGGCGCATTAGTCAGCACCACGATAGGGTGAGCCAAGAAATAAGCTCGCAGCTTCCTTGAAGCTACGACTAGAGCATAGGCGACCTTCTCAGCATTGTAATACCTGCTCTCCACATCTGATAAGGCTTTGCTGATGTAGTATACTGGCTTTTGAAGCCTTTCATCTTCTCTAATCAAGACTGCTGCTACTGACTTGTCTCCTACAGATAGATATACGAACAAGGTTTCACCAGTGGTCGGGCTACTCAGGAGAGGTGGAGTAGCGAGGTAATCCTTCAGCTGTTGGAACGACGAATGGCATTCGGTCGTCCATTCAAAAATTTTCGTCCCCTCAATGCTTTGAAGAAGGGGAGAGACCTCTCTGTGACTTTGATATGAAGCGACCAAGAGCCGCTACCCTTCCGTTAAGTCGCCGCATCTCTTTGACACCGGTAGGGGCTTTCATGTCGACTAAAGCCTTTATTTTTCTGGATTAGCTTCTATACCTCGCTGAGATACCATAAATCCAAGGAACTTTCCAGCCTACACCAAAGACACACTTGCTAGGGTTGAGCTTCATGTCGTTTGCTCTTAAATTGGCGAACGTTTCCTTTAGGTCGACCACGTGACGTCCAGTCTTTGTTTTGATGACCATATCGTCGACGTAAGCCTCCATGTTTCGGCCAATTTTAGAAGCAAAGACTTTGTTCACCATTCTTTGATAAGTCGCCCTGCATTCTTCAATCCAAAGGGCATCATGTTGTAGCAATAGATGCCTCCAGTTTGAAATGCCGTCTTGACTATGTCATCCTCATGCATCTTAATCTGGTGGTACCCTGAGTAAGCGTCGAGGAAACTGAGGGTTGAGTGACCAGCAATGGAATCGACTAGTTTGTCAATTCTAGGAAGAGGATAGCTGTCCTTCGGGCAAGCAAGATTTAAAGTGGTGAAGTCGACACACATCCGCCATTTGCCATTTGATTTCTTCACCATGACCACGTTGGCCAACCACGTTGTATGAGTGGCCTCCTTGATTATCCCTGCACTCAAAAGTTTTTGTACCTCAGTTTTAATAGCCTCTTCCTTGTCACGAGCAAAACTTCTCAACTTTTGGGGTCTAGGCTTTATGGTCGGGTTAACTTCAAGTCTGTGAACGGCGACCTCTTCCTTGATTCCCCTCATGTCCTCTACTCTCCATGCGAAGACATCATTGCTCTCCTTAAGTAGCTCGATTATTTCCAGCCTTTCTTCAGCTGACAACTGTTTCCCAATTTGAATTTTTTGGTCGGGGTAGGAAGGGTTGGTGATCACTGACTCTAGCTCGTCCACAGCTTCCAGTTCTGGACCATCCCTGAATTGCAAGGTTTCGATGATGATCTCCCTCACTTTTTGCCTTTCCTTGGCCCCCAGGTGTGGAGCCTCCTCTGCTATCATATCATCCGGCTTATCCGCAACCTCGCTGGTGGTGGTGGTGGCCCCCGAGTTATTGTCGATCTGGAGGCATAGGTTGCCTATGAGGACTTGGTCGACCATAACTACATCTGAATCGACCTCTGTGGTGTTAGAGTGACGTGTCGACTCAAGCATGACCTCGTCATTTGAGCGATAGGTCGACTCTTCCACGTCGGTGATTGTTGACAGTCGAGTAGTTTTGGTGACTGATTGAGACAGCTTTAAATAACCATCTGCCGTCTCAATTTCTAGCTCTCTCTTCTTTCTTTCCTGAAGAACATGGTCCAGGTAGGCTCGAGCTGTGCCTTGTACGCAGCCTACTCCAGCGGGTGTGGGGAACTTGACTCGCTGATGAGGTATCGACGCCACCATTCCAAGAGCGACCTGACCAGGAATACCAAGTATAGCGGCATAGTCACTGTTTACATCAATCACAATAAATTGTACCTTCGATACGACCCTGAGGGGGTGTTGGCCTAGGTCGACGTCGAGCTCTATCTGGCCTTTAGCATCAACTCGATGGTTGGTGAAGCCTTCCAACCTGCCATCATATCTTTCCAACTGCTCGTCATTAAGACCCATCTCTTTGAAAGTCTTGTAGAACAAAATATCTTTGCAGGCCCCCGTGTCGACTAAGAGTCTGCTCGTCGTACATCCGTCTATGAGACCTGGGATGACGAGAACTTGCTCCCTAGCCGCCATGTTAGTTGCCAATTCATGGGGGTAGAAGCTGATGGCCTCATCTCTGACATTTCTTCTGGGAGGCACATGTGGGGCTTTATTTAGTTGAAAGATCTTGTGCTTGATGGCAGTGTTACTTGCTTGCTCTGTAATGACCCCCAGATTCAATCTAAGTTGCCTCGGTCCCTGTTGTCCACCTGCTGGCTGCTCGCCTCCATCAGCTTGAGGTCTTTTCACATATGCGTCGAGTCTCCCCTGCTCGACCATTCTTTGGATGATTCGCTTCAAACCCAAGCAATCCTCTGTGAGATGTCCTGTGTCTTTGTGATAATCACAGTACTTGTTGTTGTCCCTTCTGAACTTGTTTCCTGGGTTCATTGGGGCAGGTGGAGCCAACTCGACGGCATTCATGATTTCTGTTCGACTCACCGTAAGGGGAGTGAAAGCCTCAGGTACCTTCTCTGTGGCCCTAGTCCTGTTTTTTCCATTCTTATTATTTCCTCCATTCTTGTTGGGGTCCTTCTTATCATCGACGACCTCAGTCTTGGGGCTCTTACCATTCTTCTTCTCTTTCCTTTCCTCAGCAAGAGCGACGTTGTACACCTTCTCAAACAACTCCTGTCGAGTTGTTACTGTACGAACTGTGAGTTCATAATCCATGTCTGCCGAGGAAATACCGTTTCGGAAGCAATTGATGACTTCCCTATCAGTGAGGTCCTCCTCTATCTTATCAACCATTTCCTTGAACTTGGTGAAGTAGCTCATCGAGCTTTCATTTTTGGCCTGTACCAAGTTGTTCAGATCAGTGACAGTCACTTTCCGAGCTCCAGCAGTCGAGAAGCGATCTAGGAACTTTGTCCTGAAGCATGTCCAAGTGGTGATGCTACCAGCGGCCAAACCATTGAACCAAGTTAAGGCTGCCCCAGTGAGTGTGCTTAGGAGAGCTTTGCACATATTGTCATCCTCATTGGCGACAAAACACATTGTGGCTTCCAGATGTGCTATATGACTCTTTGCATTGGTCGACCCCGAATACTTCTCCAGAAGAGGCAACCTGAAAGTAGGAGGAGGTCGACTATCTCTGATTTCCTTGGATAGAGGTCGAAGAGCAAAGTCAATTCGTTCGACCTTTCCAATCTCCTTTTTCTTCTCCTCCTCCCATTGTTCGAACTTCTTTTTCATCAACAACGACTCTCTAGCGTCGGGTCTTTCATCTCCTGCAGGGGGAACAACATTTGACCTTTGACCTTCGCTTCTGGGGGGAGTTACCTGCCTACTCCTCCTGTCTCTGTGAGAATGAACCCTCTCTGATCGAACTGGAGATCTTTGCCCGTCATTCCTTTGTGGCGACCTGCGCCTATCATCTCTGGTAGGCGACCTGCGCCTATTACTCCCGAATGGCGACCTGCGCCTCTCGTCTCTGATAGGCGACCTGCGCCCATTCCTGTCCCTATGGGATCCTGATCTTGGTGTCCGGGCAGGGGAAACACGTCTGTTTCTATTGGCGGTTAATTGTGTCCTCAAATCTGATTGAGCCTCCTGCTCCCTATTCTGGGTGAGGCTAGCCCTTAAGTCATTACTCGGCACATGGATAGGTGACTGAGGTCGGACTACCATCCTTTGATCACCATTTTGACCCACACCTTCATTGGGCCTAACACCTCTGGTCTGCTGCCTGTTTGAGGTTTGAGAGGAAGCCACCCTCTCTGATCTTACATCCGCTTTCTCAGCCTCCTCCATTGCCAACAGTTCGGCCAGAATCTGGGCTCGTTCCAGCAACATTTCCTTCATGCTCAATGGGTTGGATGAGGGACCTGCCCTATTTCCAACATTCACCTGAGCAGTTGGACGTTTGGGGGGAGGTGGAGCTCCTTGTCCCTCCATGTGTCTTTTCCCCCTTCTCGTATCTGGCAATCCCCTGCCATCCACAACACTGGTAGAGCGCGTTGCTCTACCATGAGGGCAATTTGGTGGGGGAGGAGGCAGATTTGCATTTTCAACATTGGTGTTGAGATTTCCAGCGTTCATATTGTTGTTATTGTTCACTTCTTCGAACTCTTCAGAGGCGTCTGCGACATGCCCGTCTGGAGTCACCATTGTTGTAGGTTGATGAAATTTTCGAGGTCAAGTGAAAGCACAGTTCCCGGCAATGGAACCAAACTGATGCTGCAGGAATTGTGCTTATCAGTAATCCTCCACGTGGCAGGACCAATCACCTGGCTTCTTGACCTGAAATCAGAACCCACGACTAGCCGGATGTGTCTCCGGCGAAGACACTCGGGCGTGAGAGTAAGATAACGGTATATATAGCTCAAAATGTATTGAATAATGAATTCAAATAACAAAATGGCAGTTACCTTTGCACCGTCGGTGGTGATGATGTATTTATAGGTGATGGTTGTTGTATTTTTGGTGGAGCGATATGTGCTCCGAGATTCTAGCGGCAGTTACTTGTCGTGAGAACGTGCCTGAAACTGTCCCTGATTTATAGGGATGCGGTTATGGAAAGATTTGACCATGTACGTCCACATCTGTTAGGTCGACACTTGGTGGTTAGGTCGAGGTCGCCATTTGTGGAATGGTCGACCTGACTGGCGGGTAGAGCATGGTTCGTACCCGAATTAGAGCTTGGATAGTGGGGTCGGACTAAGTTAGGTCGGGACCCATTAGGTCGGACCATGGACCTAGTCGACTGATACTTGAGATGGGCTTTGGGCCTCGCTCTGATTGGGCCAGGCTCATTGAGAATGTGGGAGTCAAGGCTGTCTGTAATTGGGCTTTACCCGCTGGTCCCAACTCGACGCTTTCGGTATGTTCATCACCTAAAATAGATTTATAAAAGCAAGATAAATTGAAGCTGTATAATTAAAAGATATATATATATATATATATATATAAATATAAAGAGAGAGAACTAAAGGTGGAACAATATGTTGTGGTATTTAGAATCTAAAATTAACAATCTGAATTAAAGTTTAAATCATTAATCTCATAGAATCTAAATTTAGGAGTATTCCCAGATTAAAAATAAATTAAAAATATTTTTTTTTAAAACCCGAAGGGGGTAGGGGGTGGGGGAGTGTAGTGGGTAGGGAGTTGTTAAAAATAAATTTAAAATAATTAATTTTTTTTATCCGACGGGGGTGGTGGAGGTGGGGTGGGGGTGAGGGGTGGTGGTGTTGGTGTTGGTGTTGGTGGTGAGTGGGGTGGGGCGAGGGTGGGTGGGTGGGGTGGGGGGGGGGGCTTTACATGCACACCAATGTGCTTAACAATGGAATTATAATGGAGATGGTAGTTTGTTATTATATTTATTTCAAGTATAGTCTTTTCATTATTTACTTTCAAATATTTCCATCTCTTAAATCATTTTTGGATCCATACCCCTTTAAAGTTATGATACAATTAACCCTAATTTTTAATGATGAACTCATCAATTATATTAAAGATGTGGTTATAAGGATTAAGGTTACAATGTTGATGTAACCTCAACTCTCCCATTATCTCCTAAATATAACAATATTCAAGATCATCTTCAAAATCTCTCATTTTCCTGCTTCAAACAAGCTACCTCCATTGTTGTCTACAAAGAAAAAGCTCAAAAATCACCATTGTTGTACTATTATAGGGCTTGGGGATGACAACATTAGGATGTAATGCTTGACTTTTCCATATTTTATGTTAAAATTCTGAACAGTTTCAGAAGTTATCTATCTTTGCTGTTTTCAGCTCTAGTTCTAAAAATAGCAGAAATAGACCGATAAAACACATAAACAACATACTGCACATATAGATTCGTACGGACCTCCTTGTAAGGAGGACTAATGCGTACGGATCAGTTTGCAAACTGTGATATTTGTTTAGTTTTTTCCAGTTTTTTCAGTTTCAGATTTATTTTAAACCTTTTTCTGTCAAAATAAACTATTTTCTAAGCTGTACAGTTTTTCTTTTTTTCTTTTTAAGTTAAAAAGCCATTTAATATTAAACACACACACACACAATTTTCAAAAGGATAGAATGTCTAATAGATAAGAGGCGTTTCAGGTAATTACTAATATTCTTTTCACGAGCCGTAACGTGACATCCGTACTCAAAATCTTATATTAAATAATCCTCTTTTCAATGTTTTGGGCTCACAAAACTGCGTGGCGACTCTATTTTAAAAAAATTTATCCGTACAAATTTTTAAAGAATTTGAAACTTCCCATGCGGTCGAGCATCGGATCGGGTAATTTCAGTTGGCGACTCCGCTGGGGACAATCATGTTTTAAAACTTCCTTTAAAAGTCTTTAAAACACTGAACGGGTCAAACTTTTTTTTACCCTTTTCAACCATTGTGTTTGTTTCTTTGCTTTTTCAAAAAAAAAAAAATATGCTTTGTATATATCTTGTTATTTGAAATGTCTATTTTTGTTGTGCATATTTTGTTCATAGAAATGCTCTCGTTCTTATCTTGTTCATAAAATGTTCTGAACATCCTTTTTACTCATAAAAATGTCTGTGCACATATTCATGTCTTTAAGACACAATTTGCAAATTTCTATTTTTGATTTAAAAGGGAAATTAGTTACCACACACTACGCGCACCCCTGCCATGTACACTTGCACACTTCAACCTTAAACCCGGGATGGTCTTAGTTGCAGCTCGGAAGTGTTCCTAATGCCCTTCAGTATCCACCAAGATTTAATCCTTTGCCTCCATATGAGCCTCGAAACTATGTCCTGAAGCCCCAGTACCAACCAGAAGCAAACAATCTGAATGGTTATCCGGATATTTCAAATTTGCCGCCTACCAGCCTTCCCCTCGGGACCAATGACGTACTTCCTCAGTTCCCAAACGTTGTCCAGTATGGTCCGAACACTTGCGTCCCTGGCTCGGGCTTCGACAATTAAGGTTATGGGCATGTATACGCTCACTTGTCCCCTCAAGATTCCCGAACAGTGATCCCATCAACTAATGCCCCTCCATCTTTGGGTTCCACCCCGGGAACTGGCAATCTAACCCTGCCAATTGATCCCCATATGGACTGGTAGTCGAGCAAATGATGAAGATGCAAGGAAGATTGTCGATTCTAGAAAGGACTCACTTATGCCTACAGATTCGAGTAAAGTAGAGCCGCTTCCCCCTAAATTCAGAATGCCAGAAACGGAAAAGTTTGATAGGACGGAGTGTCTGAAAACCCACATAGACACCTATGTACTAGGCATGAGGGCTAAGGGTGCTACGCATCAACGAATGGCGGATCACTTCCAGCATTCCCTGAAGTCCACAGCTCTGAGGTGGTTCCTCAATGTAAAGGCAGAAAATCGTTCCACTTGGGAACAGATAAGTGATATCTTTTTGGAAAAATACCGTGTTAACCTTTAATGGGAGACAAACCGACACAACTTGCATGCCACAGAGCATAAAAATGATGAACCGATAGAGGAATTATACAAGAGGTGTAATTGGAAGCTGAGTGAAATCATGGATTATTTGTCCAAGGAGTAACAAATGGACATCTTCCACTCTTGTCTCAAGCCATCCTTGAGGACCCTGATCAGTCACCACTTCTATCCCGATCTCCGCGCCATGGTCAACGCAGGGACAAAATTTGAAAAGAGTCTGAATGCGCAGAATGCAGTTGCAAGTTTTGTCCCTTCTTACCGCTATATGGGAAGGAACAAAATGAGGAGTCGCCACGCGGTTTTTGTATTTTGAGCCCAAAACGTTGAGAAACGGCTTTTGTGAAAAGGTGTCGTTTTTATTGGTAGCAAAAACTTAGGAAAAGGCTTTTTGAAAAAGGGGATCATTTTTATTGGCAGCAAAAACGAGTAAAAAGCTTTTTTTGTACCAGAGATTGTTAGGTTCGGAGGTCAGGTTACGTTTCGGGTAGAGTATGACGAGATCGCCCGAAACGCCTCGCATGACGAGTCTTTCTACCTTTCTCGAAATCGTGTGTGTGTGTGTGTGTTTTGAAATGGGGGCTTGAATGACAAGCTTAATCTTGGTTTGAATGACAAACGTTGATTAGGTGACTTTTGAAAAGATGAGCGTTTGAATGACAAACGTCGGTTTTGAGTTGAAATGAGCGTTTGCGTGGCAAACGTCGATTTTGAGTTGAAATGAGCGTTTGCGTGGCAAACGTCGACTTTGAACCGTACGAGTCATTGTTAACGATTTTTACGGGAAAAATGCGTATTAAATGATTTTAAGTGTCAAATGGCGGCTTGGAGTTTGAAGATGAGCGTTCGGAGGCCGAACGTCATTTCGCGCGTTTTGAAAGAGAGTTCGACGGACGAACTCCGGTTTTGAACCAGGCATTACATTGTTAACGATTTTTACGGGAAAAATGCGTATTAAATGACATGCGATCAACGAATCGGGTTGCGACTCGGACTTTGAAAAGTAAATACTATCACAATCCAAACGGATCGGACTTGTAAATGACAGTATTTAAAGCGGTGTCAACGGAATCAAACGATCCGGATTCGTAAATGACGATCGACGAGGCCAAACGGCTCGGAATTGTAAATGACGATCAACGAGGCCAAACGGCTCGGAATTGTAAATGACGTAAAAGTAAACGGAACGGGGTCGGAACGCCGTTTTAACCCGTGATTACTTCTCTTACGGAAAGAGAAGAGGATCGAGGGGCTAAAACGTATCGGACCCCGTTAGACGGAGGCGTCTACATTTCGATAACGACGTTCGAAATGGTTATAGCGACTGGCGCGTAAACCGAGACGGAACGGGAGATTTAGAGAGAGGGAGTTATACCTATGGCTAGGGTCGACTCCTTTGGCTCGGGAGGTGTGTACGGGACACGGAAAGTGATTCGAAAGGTTGTTTCGAAGTTGTAGGGTGCGTATTTGATCGAAATACGAAGGTTTCACGCGAATCGAGACAGAACGGGAGCTCGAGAGGGGTGAAAACCAGTTTGGACCGTGGGGGTGGTGATTTTTGGTGTAAAAATTCCTTTTTTCTTGCCTTTGACAGCAACTTCTATTTATAGGGTGAAAATTGCAGTAGGAGTCCGGCCGGACATGGACTGAATTTCAGGGGGTTTTGGGGATTTTGGAAATACAGGGGGACTTGCGGGCAATTTCAGAAAAGTGCACATGAGTCCCACGACTTGGCTTGCAAACCAGGGGCATTTTGGTCTTTTCCCTTTGAGATTGATTGAGGGGTGACTAGAGGGAGGTGGATGGCTGCCACGTGCCCTCTGAGTCACCAGCTGAGGTGGAAGATTGTTCCCCGGTCCCGGTTTTGTCCTTTTTTTAAAAATAACCCGGAAATGTCCGAAACGCCCGGAAAGTGCCGGAAAATGCGTTGTGGAAAGCCATACTTTTACGTGAGATGTCACGTGCTAAGTACGGTTCGACATCGGGATGCACGGCAGTCCCCGGGACGTCTCGTGGCACAGCAACGGCGGGGAGTTTAACGAGTTAGGTTAACCCGGAGCGGGCCGCTTAACGGATTTCGGTTAACTTTCTCGACGACGGATTTGGACGATCCGGATTTGGGTACTTACAGTTAGCCCCTCAGCGACGTCTCCTCCGAAGGAGGTGGGGTCGTTGAAAAAGATAAGGATCCAAATCGGGATGCCTTACTTTGAAAGAGACCTGGGCGGTCAGCTGGCTGGACCTTTAGCGAAAAAGATTCCTACGTATCCCGAGCGGGAATCAAGCCGATCGTAGTTCGAAAAGGGGCAAGGGCCGCGCATGGGGACCTTGACCTGAGCGAGACTGTTAGGAGGCGTCTGAACCTGGATGAGACCATTCGCGAGGTACCTGTACCTGAATGGAGACTGTTGGGAGGCGTCTGATCCTGGGACTTCTGAAACCTTCGAGGGCGTGTGGTGCCTCAAACCGGAGTTGCGATGCTGACGAGGGCGTTCGTGCCTTGGGTGCTGGGCTTATTGCTGTTGCGCTTTATCCCGCCGGGGGATGAGCGTTCGGGCTTACCTGGATGGCCGAAGAGGGATTGTTGCAAGGCGCTCGTGCCTTAGGGTTCGGGCTTATTGCTGTTGCCGGAGAGATGACTGTTTGCAAGGCGTTCGTGCCTTGGGGTTCGGGCTTATTGCTTTATTGCTGGTGAGATGATCGTTTGCAAGGCGTTCGTGCCTTGGGGTTCGGGCTTATTCCGTTGCCGGAGAGATGATGTTGCAAGGCGTTCGTGCCTTGGGGTTCGGGCTTATTGCTGTTGCCGGTGAGATGACTGTTTGCAAGGCGTTCGTGCCTTGGGGTTCGGGCTTATTGCTGTTGCCGGAGAGATGACCAGCGAAGGTCTCGATAAGAGAGTGGAGGTCGGACCGCGAAGGTCGGGATTGACTGTTTGAGATCGGACCGTGAAAGGTCGCGATTGAGGATTGGAATCGGACCGTGAAAGGTCGCTATTGAGGATTGGAATCGGACCGTGAAAGGTCGCTATTAAGGATTTGAATCGGACCGTGAAAGGTCGCGATTGAGACTTGAAATCGGACCGTGAAAGGTCGCGATTGAGACTTGAAATCGGACCGTGAAAGGTCGCGATTGAGGATTGGAATCGGACCGTGAAAGGTCGCAATTAAGGATTGAGATCGGACCGCGAAAGGTCGCGATTGAGACTTGAAATCGGACCGTGAAAGGTCGCGATTGAGGATTTAATGGTGAGGACCATTATTAAATTTTAACGTCGGGAGACGGAATAGTAACTGAAATGTCCGGAGACATGGTTGAACGTTTGAATGTCAAACGTCAACTGGACTGAATTTAACGTCAGGAGACGAGCGTTAGTGAGAACTAACTTTGATTTATCCTCGGGGGATAGGGCGTTAGAAATGTCTAACTGGGGGAAATTTTACACTTTCGGGGGCCAAAAGTGGTAAAATTGGAATTGCCAAAAGCTGAGGGGCAAAAGGGGCAAAAATTATTCTGGTGCAGTAAGAGTCCGGTCGGACTTTTACTGATTTTCCAGAATCTTTTTAAATGCCGAGGCTGGGGAAGAAAATGGCCATTTTCTTCCATTATTGCCGGCGAGAGAGGAGAGAAAAGAGAGAGAAATCCAACCCAAATTGCAAGGTTTGCTCGAATTTGTGAGGGAAAATCGCTATGGAGGGTGAAGGAGGACCAATGGCTCGCCACGGAAGGACCGACGACGAAAGAACTCGATTGGTTCGGACCATTCGAACCACCACTCTTCCATTGAATCCGGCGGAGTTTTATCCGGCGAGGGACCACCACAACTCCAAGGGAGGGATCGAAAGACAAGTAAGTTTCCTACAAATTCCATTAATTTTAAGAATGTGCATTCTTTAAATGTTAGAAATTTGTTAGGAATTTACTTAGGGATTTTGGTGCCCGAATTGGGGCTTTTGACTTTGCTACGAACATTTGTCGAAATTGACTAGGATGTAGTTCAATTGACATCATGGGTAGATGACATAAAAATTTTGGTTGCAAAATTCCATGTCTAAATGCATTTTCCAAAATTAAAGTAGCTTTAATTCGGGACGGAGCGAAATTTTCGAAAAATTCGAAAGAATTTGAAAGTTCCGGATTCGACGGAGTTTTCGAAAGATTTTGAAAGTTCCGGATTCGACGGAGTTTTCGAAATGATTTTGAAAGTTCCGGATTCGACGGAGTTTTCGAAAGATTTTGAATATACGTAGGAAATGAATGAGAACCGTATCTGCATTGCATCCTTTTGACATGCGTTGTTGCATTTTGTTGACGTTGCTTCTGTCTTGTTTGTCTCATAGGGACAGGGACGGTTAATACTCATAACCAGAAGAGTCGGGGTGCCTTTGAGGCGGTGCAGGCATTGTGGGGCATTATCCCGGACGTGGCTCGAGAGGGAGAGAGGAGTCCACGACAGCTGGTGATTGACTCCGGGTTGGCTGGGTTTATCAGTGCTGTGGCGGCGACAGCTGATACGCCGAGGGGCAGGTCTATGTATGTCGCGCTGAGCGAGTACTGGTGGGATACGACCCACACTTTCCATTTCAGATGGGGGAGGCGACGGTGACTCCCACGGATTTTGCCGCTATCACTGGGTTGCCGTCTTATGGCAACACGCTGGTGTGGGTTGATGGTTACACCTGAGCGGTTGTCTGGGCTGCTGGGTTTTGATATTACCGATGCCAGGGGCTTAGGCATTCGGTACAGGCCGATGGAGAATCATTTGAGGGAGGGTGTTGCCGATTACCTGGCTGGGTCCTTGAGGATGACCGCGGAGCGTATGGCTCGAGGGTTCCTTTGGTTTGCGCTGTCAGCGACTTTGTTCCCAACTTCCGACACATCTTGTCACTTCCCTCTGCTCGGGTCGCTGGTAGACTTGGATGCCGTGAGGGGTTTGCGTGGGGAGGCCGGACCGCCGAGCTCTACCATTCCCTGGACAGGTTCTCGCGGGGAGAGGAGCACTCATTTAGCTGCTTCACGCCTGTCTTGGATGTAAGTTTACGTGCTTTTTCTCTTCCTTGCCTCTTTTATGTACTCGTATGTATCTGCTTTGTAGCTGACATAACTTTCCATTCTCTTGGCAGGTCTGGTGCTACGAGGTGTTCAAATCAAGTAGCTCGGGACATCAAGGAGCCGTACCGTCTCCTCGTTCCTCGCCACGCCGGGTTCTTTGGTTTGGAAGAAGGCGAAGAGGGCGGGCTCTTCGAGAGTTGGCACTCGAGTGTCATACGAGGAGATATCTCTCGGCGCCGAACCCGGGAGTTTTCCCGAGAGGATCCAGTGACCCGGTGGAGCAGGTTTGATCATGTCGCGGTGCGGTTGCCGCCGAGACTACACGGCGGAAGCTCCCAAAGGGACTTCACTGGTGACGCCATGTATTTGGGGGAGAGGGTGACCCGTCGGCATAGGCGAGGGTCTCTTCCCTTGGTGCCGGTGGATCCTCCTTTGTACATGCGGCATCCCCGGGAGATGCCGATTGATGAGCCGGGAGGTACTCTTGCTGTGGCGTATACTTCTTCGAGTACATCATACGGGGGGCCGCCATGATGTTTTTCTTTGAGGATGAGGCCGAGGAGCCCGCAGGTACAATGCATAGGAGGAGGCGAGGTCCCCCGGAGGTCCTCGAGATTTTCCGACCCCGCGACCTAGGCTAGCGTACGAGGGGTCCTGGATGGTTCGCGTAGGCGACTTGTGATCCCGCTCCGGCGGCGCCGAGACCACGATACGTGGTGGACCCCAATGCTTCGGTGAGCACCTTTTTGATTTTCTCGCATTTGATAGTAGCATTCTCGCACATGATGCATCTCGTACTTTGTTCGCTTCGATGATTTTCTGGTTCAAGGTGTATCCGGCCGTACGTATAATGAGGCCGTAGAGGCGGGTGGACGGGTGGTCCGCCTACGCCAGAGGCTCGTGAGTTCATGCGGTGCGGCTCCTGAGGAGCGTGGACGTCCGCGATCGGGGTCGTCTAGGCCGAGGGGTTCGCCTGCTCCCAGGGGTGGGGAGGACTTCACACAGGGGTTTGGCCGGTTCGCGGCGGAACGGCCGGATTTGGAGCTCCTTCTTACGCGCACTCGGGCGCGAGAGGGGAGTCCTCGAGTTCGCGTACTCCGAGGAGGCCCTTGCCTATTCCCTACTGGGAGGAGTTCGGCGAGTTCCCGTTTGGCGACATCCGGCAGTCGCGGAGCAAGACGCCGAGTGTACGGATGACGAGCAGACTCGTAGTAGTCCCTTTTCTTGCTTTCTTTCTTTACTATTTTGTTTAGACAAAATGCATGTATTTGTCAAAGAACAAATTTTAATTTGAAATGTATTTGCAAAAAGGCGCCCGTGGGGCGGAACACGTACCGCATATTTATTCTGTGATCACCTTCTGTTACTTTCGGCAAATAAGCAAATAGGTTAATTAAAAATAAATAAAAAGGAGAAATGCATTAAAAATTGAACGGGTCAAGAATTAAGCATGTATGCACTAATTTTTAATTATTTGCACTATTGCACGAGCCCGGGACGGAAGGGATATTGACATTGCTTGAATGAAATCGTGGGGCGTACACGCGTATTTCATAAGAGTGAACAGGCATGGTTTGGAAATGTTTCCAACTTTAAGGCAACTGGCCGGCAGTAGTTGACCAAGTCAATCAAGCAGAGGGAGTCCGGACTAGAATTGAATTTCCAGATTCTTTAAATTGCGTCAAACTTTGCAATTTGTAAGAACTGCGCATTGTTTTTGCTCATTCCGCCGAATTCTTTTCCCTTTCTTAAGGTTTTCTTCACCTTCGACATGGCTCCCTTTCCCAAGTTATCGTCTCGAATGCAAGAGCGATATTTGGACAACTTTCGGGCCGTGGGTACGGAACCACACGAGGCGTAACAAAAGGTTTTTCGAAGGCATTACGGGATTAAATCTGTTTGGGCTTTGAAGGAGCTCATGCCGTATTGGGATCTTTTGAGAGCCGCGTCTCGGTTCCTCGGGATGTAAGGAGGAACGTGTGCGGCTTTCGTACAACGAAGTCACTCCTACGTTTGAAGATTTCCGGCCATTCAGGAGGACCCGAGACGGAATGCCTAGTTCTTCCGTATGCCGGTGGCATGGCCACCGTTGAGAAGCTAGTGTCTTTGTTGGGTATCTCGGCCGGAGAAGCATACGGGATCTTTGAGTACGGAGATACCGATTACGTTGACATTTCGGGACCTGGCCCGAGAGATTTGCCTGAGCCGAGGGGAGCGTCTTTTCGTGGGACGTATTTGCTCAGTGCGCGATTGCTACTCTCGTTCACATTCACGTCTGCAGGTGTGTGCCATCACAAGGTAATCGGACTGGTGAGGCAAGGCCGGAGTGGAGGAGACATCGTGCCATCGTGGTCTTGGGGCGAGACGTTCCCGGGCATAGGCCGGATGGCGGCCGTTAGCCGATACACGTGTGGGGAGGAGTCCCGCTTATGCGACCATGTGGTTGAGGAGAGGCCGCAGATGATGCCCGAGGTGCTAATGTCCCGTGACGCTTGGTCTTTCTCGCGACGTCCCTTCGGGTGTGATAGGGGCAATCAGCCGGGAGCCGGGAGCTCGGATGGCCGAGACTTTGCACGCATCATTTGCGATGGCGGGTTCCCATCGAAGATTACAGACTTGCGGGACCGCTCGGGAGGGTCTATTGATCGTCAGAGTGCCGGGTCGCTCTCGTGACGTCTTTCTATATTCCATCATTGGTTCTGCGGTATGAGATGGGCCGGAGCAGTGCCATCGATCGATCTGAGTTATGCCGCTACCTTTGAGGTGGGATCTTCATGCGGATGGAGGATCCTTCGACGCTATTGCCGATCACCCGGTGGTGGCAATATACGTCCTTTCCCGCTGGGTTCTCTTTCACCTGAGAGAGGGCACTGTTCTGTCGACGCATTATTCGAACCCCGGTACGAAGAGTGTATGGGAGACACAGATGGCTCTCTTGTGGAGACGGAGTGAGCCGTTGGAGTGCCGATCACACAGGATGCTTCGACCTTGAGGAGGATGTGGCGAGGGCTAACCACGGGAATCGTACTGCGATGCCATGGCCGATTATGTGGCAAGTGCCGACGGAGGCCAATCAAAGCACTATGATGATGGCTCGAAGCGAGGCGGCTCGAGAGATGTGAGCCGAGAAAGGACTATGTTGACGGCCACAAAGCTGACGGAGGCGTCGGGAAGGTTCCACGAGCTAGGTAGAAGGCCTGCGGAATATTTCTGCGAAGGTGAAGAACACTCGCCGGGGAAAAGGGAAGGGGAAGAAGGATGAAGGACCTAGTACGGGAAACTAGGTTGACCTTGTCATCTTAGTATCCACCCATTGTCATTGCGAACACATTAATTGATTAATGTTTTATTGTAGTTTTGCTAGCGTGTAGCGAGTCAAGAATTGACCGTGCTTGAACTCATCAAAGAATGTTTTAACCGTTATGAATTTGTAGGTTAAATGAAAAGAGTTTTTCAAACACAAGCAATTGATGCTTATTGTATTTTCTTTTTTGTGTTTTAGACCGAACCAAAGATGGCCGCCACGTTCCCCTTTTACAATTGGACTAAGGGGCTCAGGTCACCGTAGTTCGACACTTTAGGTGAATTTGAGAAAAACAAAGACAAAAGAAGTGCGACTGCTTTTTTACTGGATCATTAGCGGGAATGTATCCGGTTGGGTATTACTCTTTTAGCACTTTAATTTACCGAGGGGACGGTGTATGGGGAAGGAGAGTTGACTCGTGCTCTTCCTCAAATGAAGTATCTGCGGAGCTTTGCTTCCGTCTCACGGGGTTAACGAAAGGGTTTCCGTCCAAGTCTCGCTAGCTTCATGGCTCCTCCGGAGAAGATTCTTTGTACCACGAACGGTCCTATCCAGGTAGGCTCCCACTTTCCCGAGGATTGGGTCCGCGTGAGGAGGCTTTTCCTTTAGCACCAAGTCGCCTTCTCTCTGATGTCTCGGATCTTGACTTTCTTGTCGAATGCTCGTGCCATTCTCGCTCCGGTAGGCTCGAGTGTGTTCCATGGCTTTCAATCTGCGCTCGTCGAGTAGAGCAAGTTCGTCGTGACGGCTCGTAGCCATTCGACTTCATTGATCCCGTTTTCCAAGAGGACTCCTGAGGGATGGAATTTCCAATTCCACGGGTAACATCGCTTCCATTCCGTAGGTAAGTGCGAACGGAGTCTCCCCTGTGGCGGTTCCGACTAATGTTCGGTATCCCTGCAGAGGCTAGATGTAGCTTTTCGGGCCGCCCGACCTCTGGTGGTCATCTTTCTGATTATCATGGCGAGGATCTTGTTTGCTGCCTCTACTGCACCATTGGTTTGTGGTCTGTAAGGAGAAGACTTGTAACGTGTGACTCTGAATTCGGTCAACAGTTGGTCACAATCTCCTTCGAAGTGAGTCCCATTGTCGGATATGATCTCGTTGGGCACTCCGTATCGGCACATGATGTTCTCTCTGATGAACTCGGCCACCTTCTTAGAATTCAATTACCTTGTACGATCTCGGCTTCTACCCATTTGGTGAAGTAGTCGATCGCGACTAAAATGAACTCGTGACCATTGCTCCTCGGAGGAATGATCTTGCCGATGACGTCGATTCCCCATGTGGCGAAAGGCCATGGCGTAGTCATGCAATGTAGAGTTCGTGAGGAGGATGTGATTGAGGTTGGAGAACCATTGACATTTGTCGCAGCTTCGGACGAACCGGATGCGATCTGTTTCCATTGATATCCAATAGTATCCCATACGGAGAATGATCTCGTGTCAATGCTCGGGCGTTCATGTGCGGACCGCAGTTCCGTTGTGAACTTCGTTCATTAGCTCGCCGGCTTTTTCTTTGTTTACACACCGAAGGAGTGGCCCTCAGTGGCGCTTCTTGTATAACATACCCCCCGTAATGACGAAATGGGATGCCGGGCATTTTAATGCCATCATGTTTTTGGCTTTGATCCCTTCTTTGTATTTTCCATCTTCACTTGTGAAGGAAGCTTCTCCGTTGGAGGTACCGGTAAATTTGATTGTACTGTGGTTCGTCGATCGTTTCTTTTTCTTTTTCGATCTCACAAAGAATAGGCGGGTGTTTCCCCGTCCGCCTATTCTCGAGGGGTTTTACCGCTTTCCCTTCGGGAATTTCGACAAGAGAGGCGAGGGTTGCTGTATGCGTCGCGAAGCGGTTCCCTCTGTCTCTTGGCAAATAGTGAAAAGAGATGTCCTTGAACCGAGCAATGAGCTCCTCCATGTACGCGTGGTACTTCGAAGGCCGAATCTACCGTCTTCCATTTGTTGGATACTTGATTGATGATCAATGCCGAGTCTCCATATACATCCAAACTCTAAGATGTTGCGCTCGAGGGCGGCTTCCAAACCCGCCGCACAAAGCCAGATTCTCGCCGCATTGTTGGTCGCTTCAAAATTCAGCTTGATGGCTATGGGAGTATGCTCGTCCTTGGGATCGACAAGGTGCATTCCAATGCCATTCCCTTCTTGTTGGCTGCCCCATCGAAGAAGAGTTGCCGGCGGTTTGCGTGTCAAGTGAAAAGATTCCGTCATCCGGAAATTGCGGATCGTGACCCTTAGGTTCATTGCTTGGGAAGTCGGCACTGATCCGCCATTACTCGCCCTTTGTTGATTTTCTCGACCATGTACTTGATGTCGAACTCACCAGGGGAAGAATGACCACTTGGCTAGCCGCATCGACAGGGATGGCTTGTCAAAGAGATATCGGACGGGGTCCACTTTGGAGACCAGGAGCACCGAATGCGACCGCATGTAGTGTTTCAGCTTTCCCGACTACCCATACCAAGGCGGTACAAGTTTTCTACGTCTTTGAGTAGCCGAGTTCACTTCCTTGAAGCTTTCGGCTTACGAAGTAGATTGCTTAGATTGCATGCTCAACCTTGGAATCTTTGTTCTTGTGCAGATTGCTCCGATTGACGTGTACATATCGTCGATACAGGAGTAGTGGCTTGTCTTCATGTGGCGGGCACAGTAATTGGGGATTAACCAAGTAGGTCTTGATCTTCTCGAAAGTCGTTTGGCACTCGAGTCCCATTTGATGTCGGCATTCTTTTTCATCGGTTTGAACATGGGCTCGCAGAGAGATGTCAAGCGGTTGATGAAGCGACCGATGTACCGAAGTCTTCCCATGAAGCTCTTTACTGTCAGGGTTTGAGGCGGCTTCATGTCGATGATGGCCTTGATTTTCCCGGGATCGGCTTCGATACCTCTTCGTAACCATGTATCCCAAGACCTTGCCGCGCTTGACGCCGAAGGTGCACTTTGCCGGTTCAACCTCATGGAGTGTTTTCTCGAGTCTGTTGAAGAACTTCCTCGGATCTCGTCATGTGCCGCATGTCCGATCCCTTGGAGTGGATGATCATGTCGTCGACATATACTTCGATTTCTTTGTGTATCATGTCATGGAAGAGGGCCATTGCTGCCCGCCGGTAAGTAGCCCCAGGCGTTCTTGATCGAACGGCATGACCGTGTAAGATGTCCCCCACGGAGTGGTGAAGGCAGCCTTGGCACGATCCTCCTCGGACATCTTGATCTCGGTTGTATCCAGCGAACCCGTCCACGAAGGACTTTACTTCGAAATTTGCCGTGGTGTCGACCAAAGCATGTCGATGTTAGGCAGTGGGAAATCATCTTTAGGGCTGGCCTTGTTGAGATCCCGAAATCTACGCAGCATCTCGACCTTTCCGTTGGCCTTGGTGACCGTCACGATGTTGGAGAGCCAAGTCGGGTACTCAATCACTCGATGAAACCAACTCGGAGCATTTTCTCAATTTCTTCTTTTACTTGCAAGGACCACTCGCTTGATCTTGCGCAGCCTTCGTTTGACAAAGCTTGGATTCGGGATCCAGGGGAATTGTGCTCCACGATTGAGGGATCGAGTCCCGGCATGTCCTGGTATGACCAGGCGAACACGTCAACATACTCCCTGAGGAGGCTTATCGTGGCTTCTTTTTCTCGCATCGGGCGAAGAAACCGCCCACTTGTGTCTCTTTAGGCTCTTGCACCGACCCTGTGTTCACTTTGGTCATAACCTCTTCGGCACTTGGGCCCGGTTGTCCTCTTGGTCAACTACACGCTCGAGAACTTCTTTAATGTATTGTTCGCTTAATGTGTCCGCTTCTTTATCAATTGAATTATTAACGTCTTTTAAGTTGTTTGTTAACTTATCGCTTGTTAAAGTGGCAATGAGAGGATACTCCGAAAGGTCGACTTTTCATTAAACAAG
This sequence comes from Adenophora triphylla var. japonica, assembly GCA_022495995.1. NCBI lineage: Eukaryota > Viridiplantae > Streptophyta > Magnoliopsida > Asterales > Campanulaceae > Adenophora > Adenophora triphylla. Next base: position 547,866 of record JAFEMH010000579.1, on the reverse strand, counting down.
AACGGGAATACATGATTGGCTACAACATTATAGTCCTCCGGCGTAAGGCCGTTGGATGACTCAGCAGGACTGACTCGACAAGGACCGACTCGCAGGGTTTGAGACCGGGTTTAGGAGATGTGGGTGCGGGCCCAGCCTTGTCTTCCACTCCCGCCCGGCTTGCCTTCGTCCGGTGAAAGTTACCCAATTCTTCGTGGCATTGCCGGATGCTTGAGGAGGGTGCTGGGGATCGAGAGGCTTGGCTTCGCTGTCCCTATCATGGCGATCATGCCGTTGTCTGAGCCCCGCCGATCAAGTTGGGCAACTCCATGACTTCTTCAAATAGACTACGTAGAGCCGGTCCACCGAGAGCGTCTTCTATGAATTCTCGGTTCCTTCGCTTTGGATTTACTGTCTCGAATGTGGCCTCGGCGGCCGATCCGAACAACTTGTTTCCCATGGAGAGTACCTTGAGTTGCTCCTCCAAGTCTGGGATTCCCTTGAATGTGTACTCATGCCGGATCGTGGTGGCAGCTGGTCCAGGTAGAGCCGTGATGTCGAGGAACGCTCCCCTTATCTGATTAGCTTTGAGTCCTCTCAAACGCTGAGGTCCCGTGCTAGCCGTTCCATTCTTCCCGTAGTCTTGGTGTTGACTATCCCCGCTTCTTTCTCATCTTCATCGCCCACCGTCTGGTCCCTCGCTTCGCTCGCCGGGTCCCCTCGCTTCGCTGTCGGGTTCCATTGCCGGTCCCCTCGGCGCCCCCTTTGTCTGTCCCCTCGCTCATTGCCGGGTTTCCCCTTGCTTGGTCCCCTCGCTTCGCTGTCGGTTCCCTGGTGAAGTAATGAGCGAGGTCAAAGCCGTAAGGTCGGAGATTGGGTGAGCCGTCGGAGGTTCCCCTTTGCGGCCGCCGCCTTGGTGCGGGCGAGCCTTTTGTCTTCCTTGATGTCGCCCGGTGTTGGCACGTAGCCAAGCCCCCGGACCGTGGTGTGGTCCTTGACTTCAATAACTTGGTGTTGGCCTTGCAGCTTTTTGCCGAGCCCCGCCCCGGGATGAAGTTCATGAGTTTCATCATCCTCATGGCGGGAGGAATCGATCGTGAGACAGTGGAAGGTCCACGTTGCATATTTGGATCTCGAGGTCTCCGCAGTGAATCCAAGTTAATGGCATGTCGTCATTATGCTTGATTTCCAATACCGGAATGTCGTTGGTGCTGGTCCCCTCGGTGGTGACACTGTCGCCGTAGACTGTGGTTAGCTCGTTGCCTTGCATGAACTTGAGGCACTGGTGAAGGGTGGATGCCACGCCATTGATTTGATGCAGCCAGGGTCGCCCCAGGATGGCTGTGAAAGTGATTGGAATGTCCAACACTTGGAATTCGGTGGGGATCATCCGCTTGCCGAACCAGATGTTTAGAGTAGCAGCCCCGAGAACTGTACGGGAAGTAGAGTCGTAGGCCTTGACGGTGGACCGAAGGCTTAAGATCTGTGGGCTTGATGTCAAGCAGGTCTATCATCTTGGCGGGCAAGACATTCATTCCGGAACCTCCGTCTACCAACACGCGGGGAAGGCGACGCTCGTCCAACTGGACTGTGATGTAGAGCGGCTCATTGTGATCAGCCCCAAATTTTGGAAGGTCCAAATCCATGAAGGTGATAATGTTGCTGTAGTGGATGTTGCCAATCATCTCGAATGACTTCATCCTGGGTCAAGGCCCACGGGGACCATGGTACGGGCCAGGCTTTCCTCTAGCTTGAGCTTGTGAGGATAAGAGGAGGTGAGCAGAGACCAAAGGGAAATGTTCGCCCGAGTCTGCTTGAGCCGAGTGAGGATCGGGTCCTCTTTCAAGGAATTTGCGTCTTCGGGCCGGCCTGGATTGCACTCGCTCCGTCGGCTTTTGGTGGCCTTAGGTGGTAATGCATGGATTTGACCCGATCGGGTTAGAACGCCGACATCGTGTTTGGTCCCTTACGAACAGCCGCCCGAGTTGAGCCATAGTTAGAGGAGGATTCCTCGTAGCATAGGGCCATACGTCTTCCCTCAACTCATTGATTGTGGATGAATTCCCTGAGCTTCGGCAGCTTGACGGATTCTCGTCCCAGGATACCGGCTTAGGTGCCTCTGCGGGAGGTAGCCTGCGCTTGACGCAGCTTGTTCGAATGTCTGCACAACAAAGCTGGTTGCTCGAACCGAATCGTGCGTTGTTAACCCTCCGGGAGGTTGGAGAGTTCTCGGCAAGCGAACGGTCTCCTTGATCTCTTCACGGTATATCGCGTTCCTTTCCTTCTTGCCGAGCATACTCAGGGCATTCTGAGTTTGGGTCCGGCGATACTGTGGTTTGCTAGTTTTCCTCCGCTCTGGGCCCATATCAACCTTCTTGCTGGAGCCTGCGTCGAGAGTTAGCGCTCGCGTTTCTTCCCATGTGAGAATAGCTGCTTCTTTGAGCTGCGTGCGGCAGTCTAGGTAAACCTCCATCGGGGAGAGTTTTCTCCTCTCGCTTTATCCGAGTGGCGGGTATGTCGGAAGGTGAGTACACGGCTTCCCGAACATCGGCCCATGTGACCGGTTGCCGTCCCAGCTTGATCGTTCGTAAACGAAGGCCGTAGATTGTGGAATTTCCTAAGTAGTTGCTCGAGACGAATTTCCATCCTCCTCCTGTTTTTAAATAGACCTTCCTCCCCCGAGTTGGCCTTTCAATTTGAGTGCGGAAATGATCCGTTCCCATCCTCCCAGGACCCTTGGGAGTCCGGTTTTGTTGACTTCATGCCGGCTTGGAAGAGAATGGTTTCATCGTCTTCATCGTCGCTTTCGAAGAGAACTTGCTTTCCTCGGGAAGGTAAGCGCGCCAGGATTCGTTCTGGCGTGTCGTTCCATCTCCTAGGTCATCGGGACCGTTGACTACCCTTGCACAGCGAGAGGGGTTGGATGAGAACGAGACGGTAGTCGGGGAAGTTGCCATGAGCAAAACTCTTGAGGTCGGCGGGTCTAGAGTGGCCTCTAGCTTTGCATGCGAAGCCGCTGTGACACTTTAAGGGCTTGGTCCCCGTAGGTCTTTCGAGCTTGGTCTTCGTCCCAAAGACGACTTTCTTGAGCGGCTAGCTCCATGAGAGCTTTCCTTGCGAGACCTAGGCGATCTCCGTAGGTACGCATCGTCCCGGCTAGTGTCGAGAACCATGATTACATTCAAATCGCCGAATGGCGGGAACACTTGGATTACATTGACGAAGGAAGTCGGGCCGGGACATTCCATGCGGCCTTCCTTGATCTCGATCACCAAGAAGTTTGCCCATATACGCTTGATTGACCCCACGGGGTATTGAATTGCAATGTTGACGGTCTCGTGATCTCGCTCGATCGCCAAGTCTATCAAAGCTAGCGGTCGGCGCGGGATGTATGCACGAATCCGGGGCGTGACGGCCCAGGAGTAGAATCTGCTGAAGCATGTTGATGCTGAGGTGGTCATTTCTGTGTCGGAAGGCGGCTACGCCTTGCGGGAAGACTTTCGCGAGATGTTTTCGGGGTAGGCCGCGGAAGCGTTCCCGAGGTTGATCGACTTGTAGCGGGGTGAGGAGCTTGGTCTCCTTTGTTGCCCTTGGCCTTGGCGGCGTTTGAGGGTATAAGCTTGGCGACGGCACGGGCCGGTTGCCACCTGGTGGTACTTGGAAGTAGGGATGAGCTCGAGCTCGCTTGGCCGGGCCTCGTTTACCATGAGCGAGGCGGTCATCAAGGGTGACCTTGGTGTTGCGAGAATCGATGACAAGGACCGGATCCTTGGCTTCATCGGGATATCCGGAATAGATGATATTGACGAAGTCGTCGTCCTTACTTGATCGGAGAGGATTCCTTCGTTGCGTGAATCACGGTAACTTCCAATTGTCGGATAGTCGTTATGCATCTTGGACGTTGAGCTTGACAATTTCCATGGTATTGGAACCTTGGTCGTAGGTGACACGATCGGAAGGAGTTCCGTCCTCAAGCGAGCATGTGAATGCAGAGGTCGCTTGCGGGTGCCGCGTCCTCGACTCCGGAGAGTCGATTCATCGTCATCGATCGCTCAATCCAGTGTAGGGACGTATTGCGTCGGTTGCGTTGTTGGAGCGGCTAGGAAACATCATGCTCTTCGTTGGAGAAGAGGGGTGCAGCGGGTAATTCCTCGTGGAGGACATCCCATACAACTTCCATGCATTCATCACGAGTGTGACGGTGCTTGTTAACCTTTATCACAACGATCTCTTCGCCTGGCGGGGCCAGAGAGTTGGTTTGAAGAATGCTGACGAATCTCCGATTGGAGATTGGGGGTTTATGTGCCCGCATCATGGCGATGTTCGGCGTTTCCTTCCAATCGCCTCCAAATGTTGGAAAGCAGCAGTTGAACTTGATGTATCGGATGCTTCAGTGGTCCGCTGCTCGAGTACGTTTACATAGTTAGCATCTCCGGACTACGAGGGATTCGATGAGATTTGCCCGTAGTCCCTTGGTTGATTCGAAGGAGGTAACCCGGTGCACAGTGCGGACACGCTTAGCTCTTGTCTCGGCTTCGTTTCCTATGAGGAAACTATCCCCTCGGATGACTTCAAGATCTCCTGCCGGTTAATGAACTTAACACTAATGGAGAGTGGAAGCTATGGCTTTCATGTGGTGTAGCGAGGGCGTCCCAAAAGAGCGTGAACTCGGATGGAATGTCCATCACGTGGAATTTCTTTGGCACCATTTGGGTTTCGAACCGAGTTCGAGTCACTTGTCCCCGAGGATGGGGCGAGACGAGTTGTCGTAGGCCTTGATAGTCCGAGTAGACGGTATCGAGATGGCTTTCATGGATGCGGAGAGCTCGCATCATCTTTGAGAGGAGGACATTAACGGCTGACCCGTTATCTACCAATACTCAGGGAGTGATATGGTGTTGAGTTTGAGAGTGATGTACAGAGCTTCGTTGTGCCCCGAGGCGTCTCTCGGTAAGTCTTCGTCACGAACGTGATCATGCTTTGCCATACGGGGCGGGAGTCGTAGATCTCGTCTCTATCCGTAGAAGGGAGAGTCATCCGGCCATCCGTTTCCTGTCTTCCTCTTGCGAGGTAAAGCCTTTGGTGGAACCTCGGGAGTGTGTTGAGGTGCACTGTGGCGGTTGCCGCCCTTAGTTAGCACATTGATCGAGTGCGATTGCCAAGTGACCTTGATCTTCCTTTACCGGTCCGAGCTCGGAAGGGACAAATTGAATCTTGGGCGATCCGCGGAGGGTTAGGCTTCGGCGCAAGATAGATTACCAAGATCCGAGGTATTCCGATGTCCCCGGGCCTGAATTCGGTTTGAGCGGGACTTTTCGGCTTTCCCTTTGTTTGCTCTAAAGCTGCATGGCTGGAGGCAAGAAGAGGGCCGGGAGTACAAGACGTAGTAGTCGAACCTCCGGAGGGTTCTCCAAGTGTACCTACACTTTGGTATCTACGGCTCGTATCTTTCTCTCGATTCTTTGTTGAGAGGATTTCTTCTTCTGTTTTCTCGGAGGATTGCTCCGGACGGTTTCTCGAGACTCGTACTCCGGGCGGCGGAGCGATTGCAAACATCGTAGGCGATGTGGACATTAGAGGAGGATCAGTGAAAGAGGCGGAGCCGGTTACTGTGGCACTCTTCTTGGGCACCCGCTCAATGGAATTCACGTTGTTATTATTCGGAAAGGGATTCCGGATCGTATTGGGCCACGGGGCGCTCTAACTTGCCTTCTTCTATCAAGTTACGGATTTCGTATCGTAACCCCAAACAATTGTCGGTGGTATGGCCGTGATGCGATGGAAGGCGCAGGTATTTGCTCTTGTCCGCATTGGCTACGGGAACTTTGGGTTTGTAATTAGCAGACGGGCTTAAGGAGACCCTCCTTGATTAACCCTTCCGGCATCTTGCTCGGTGGCATGTCCAACTTGTCGAAGTGTACGACAGTACTTACGAGTAGAATTGTTGCTTTGCGGGGACCGGGTTTTACATTACTCGACTATTGTCCACGATGGACGTAGTTGACGGACGTATCTTTCCCTTTGCGGGGGCCGGTGCGGGATTGAATGCAACTGTTGAGCGGTATACGTATGGGCGTACGGTAGCCAACTTTTCCTTGAGATCCTTCTCGAACCGTGAGCCGGCATTGACCATGGCAGGAGATGCAGGAAGAAATTGTGGCCGATGAGAGTTCGATGGACGGTCTTGCGGGACTTGAAGATCCGCATCTACATTCGTCTTTGGAGAGTGGCTCCATGATCTCGGAGAGTTTCCGGCTCCATCTCTTGTAGAATTCCCCAACACTTTCATCCGCTTTACGCTCGGTGGTGATTAAGTCCTCGCGACTTGTTTCCCACTCTAAGTTGGATCTGTACCATTCCCGAGGAAGATGTTACCGATCTGTTCCCAGTGTGTGGCGATCCGCGAGCTTGACCCTCGAAACCATCGTAACGCCGAACTTTTGAGCGTATCTTGGAAGTGGTCGGCCATTTCTTTGGAGGGTTGCTCCTTTTGCTCTCGGGCCGAGAACGTAGGTGTCGACGTGCGTTTGAGGACATTCGGTTCCATCGAATCGGTCCATCTCAGGCATTCGAACTTGGCGGGGAGAGGCGTGACCATTCCGGATACGTGGATTTGAGCGTTTCTGCTTTGATTTGCTCATGGTGGCTTTCGGGTCTTTCATGCGCTCGACCATCCAGGCTAAGGTTGGGTCAGTGGTGGGCTGTGAGGCTCGGCGCGGTGCTACCACGTGAGCGGTAGTGATTGGAGGTGGAAGGCTTGGTATATGAGAATATACGGGAGCCTTTTACGACTGTATCGGGGTTTGTCCCAGGTGTTTAGGGATTCGTGTATAGGCAACGGGACGAACAGGGAGGGTATTGAGGGATATTGGCATCTGAGATGGTCTAGCGGTGCGGGGTGATATTGAGTGATGGGTGTAGCTTTGGGCGACCAAAATTGACGGGGTTGCCACGAGAGGTGGCAACATGGAGCCTAGGTCATTTGTTTCCTTGGTTGGAAGGCATCCCGTAAGTTGGCGGGGAGGAACTGATTGAAGGTTTGGTGAAGCTGGTTTTGGGGAATCGTCATCCTCGACCAGGGACAAAAGTACCGTCTGACCATTGGGGATAGCCTGCTATACCTCGCTCATTTAGAAGCTGTACCACGAAATTCTCGCGATCTTCTTTCTACCTCTTGTGAACCTCACAAGCCCGGATGGCTTCTTCCAATGTCATATACATTACCGGTGGCGGGGTCCTTCCCCGTCACGATTTCTCGGTGAGCTAGACATGTCGGAAATTCTGGTGAGGGAACCGAGGGAACCGAAGAAGCTCGACGCCGCTGCCATCGTGATCTGGCAAGGCGGCGGCCCGGAAATCGAACCACTTTACGCTCCATTGCAGGGAACGAAAGGAAGGGTTTAGGCTTCGGAAAAGGGTATTTGGCTCAAGGTTTTCGGGCTTGTGCAATGTGCGATTACCGATTAAAGTTTACTTAAAGCGCGTTTTCTCAGAGTCCTAATTGGTTGGAAAAGAGCGTGTCTTCTTTTTCGCAACTAATCCTAGAGCTCTAATCAGTGGATCTCGTCACTACGCTTATAAGCCCCTCGTTTCCATTGTAGATCATCTTTCTCGGGACAGACTATCCCGAGCGAGGTCGATAAGGCAAGCGAGTTCCACCGACAAAGGAAAAAGTGAACTTAAGGATAGGCGATCACGCAAACTTTCAACGTGTGTGACGTACGGGCCACGGTCGAAGTCAACGTCCTTAAGTTAAGGCGGGGATCGTGCCAAAATTTGGGCATGACCTCTCTGACTCGCTTGTGCGAGAGACCTTAGCTTTTTAGCGTTGGCCAAGTGGTGGCTGGCACGGTACATACGGCGAGGTTTGGTGACACGGTGTCACATTGAACCTTCGGGTATATTTTTCGGCGAGCTCCGCGTCAAAGTCAAGGCTGAAATGCTCAAGACTTCGGGTCGGGAACGACCTTTGGTCTCAAACTCTTGAGCTTGACTCGGAGCGGGGCCCGGCGTGAAAAACATACACTTAGGCTTTATGACACGAGCTAAGCCAAAAACCAACCGGGGTCTTGGACAAAGTGTGACACAAAGAGTGCATGGCTTACACGGGCTAGGATGAGATGTTTGGGACGACCCCGTGCGCCCGAAAGGTGTACGCGAGACCAATCGGAGTGCAGCGATAAGGCCATCCCGGGTTAGGGGTTGTAGTGTGCGGTGTACCGAGGCGGCAAGTGCACGTGAAGTGCGGTGTTCCGAGGCGGCAAGTGCGCGTAGTGTGCGGTCACTAAAATTCTTTTACGAGTAAAACAGAGATTTTTTTTGAATGTGTCTTAAAGAATTTATGATGCACAGTTCAAAAGACAGCATGAAAATCAAACATGAATGGGGATGCACAAACATGGTATGATTTTGAAAAGTTGACAATGTAATGCCTTTGAAAAAACCGTTCGAGGTTTAAAGGAACTCACACACACGAAAACGAGGAAGGGTAAACGAAAGTTTGACCCACGGAAGGCTTTTTAGAAAACATCGGCAGTTTTGAAAAAAGTATCTTTTCCCCAGCGGAGTCGCCAACTGAAATTACCCGATCTTTTTCGCGCGCGGGCGGGGGGCGCGGAAAAGGCGGTTGTCTTTCGCGGAGGGGTTGGTGTCTGAGACCTCGCTTCATGGGAAGGAACAAAATGAGGAGTCGCCACGCGGTTTTTGTATTTTGAGCCCAAACGTTGAGAAACGGCTTTTGTGAAAAGGTGTCGTTTTTATTGGTAGCAAAAACTTAGGAAAAGGCTTTGAAAAAAGGGATCATTTTTATTGGCAGCAAAAACGAGTAAAAAGCTTTTTTGTACCAGAGATTGTTAGGTTCGGAGGTCAGGTTACGTTTCGGGTAGAGTATTACGAGATCGCCCGAAACGCCTCGCATGACGAGTCTTTCTACCTTTCTCGAAATCGTGTGTGTGTGTGTGTGTGTGTGTCTTTTGAAATGGGGGGCTTGGATGACAAGCTTAATCTTGGTTTGAATGACAAACGTTGATTAGGTGATTTTTGAAAAGACGAGCGTTTGAATGACAAACGTCGGTTTTGAGTTTGAAAAGAGCGTTTGCGTGGCAAACGTCGATTTTGAGTTTGAAATGAGCGTTTGCGTGGCAAACGTCGATTTTGAGTTGAAATGAGCATTTGCGTGGCAAACGTCAATTTTGAGTTTGAAATGAGCGTTTGCGTGGCAAACGTCGATTTTGAACCGTGCGAGTCATTGTTAACGATTTTTACGGGAAAAATGCGTATTAAATGATTTTAAGTGTCAAATGGCGGCTTTGAGTTTGAAGATGAGCGTTCGGAGGCCGAACGTCATTTCGCGCGTTTTGAAAGAGAGTTCGACGGACGAACTCCGGTTTTGAACCGGGCATTACATTGTTAACGATTTTTACGGGAAAAATGCGTATTAAATGACATGCGATCAACGAATCGGGTTGCGACTCGGACTTTGAAAAGTAAATACTATCACAATCCAAACGGATCGGACTTGTAAATGACAGTATTTAAAGCGGTGTCAACGGAATCAAACGATCCGGATTCGTAAATGACGATCGACGAGGCCAAACGGCTCGGAATTGTAAATGACGATCAACGAGGCCAAACGGCTCGGAATTGTAAATGACGATCAACGAGGCCAAACGGCTCGAAATTGTAAATGACGATCAACGAGGCCAAACGGCTCGGAATTGTAAATGACGATCAACGGATCGATCGATCCGGAATGGTAAATGACATAAAAGTAAACGGAACGGGGTCGGAACGCCGTTTTAACCCGTGATTACTTCTCTTACGGAAAGAGAAGAGGATCGAGGGGCTAAAACGTATCGGACCCCGTTAGACGGAGGCGTCTACATTTTGATAACGACGTTCGAAACGGTTATAGCGACTGGCGCGTAAACCGAGACAGAACGGGAGATTTAGAGAGAGGGAGTTATACCTATGGCTAGGGTCGACTCCTTTGGCTCGGGAGGTGTGTACGGGACACGGAAAGTGATTCGAAAGGTTGTTTCGAAGTTGTAGGGTGCGTATTTGATCGAAATACGAAGGTTTCACGCGAATCGAGACAGAACGGGAGCTCGAGAGGGGTGAAAACCAGCTTGGACCGTGGGGGTGGTGAAATTTTGGTGTAAAATTCCTCTCTATTTGGCTTTGACAGCCATTTCTATTTATAGGTGAAATTTGCAGTAGGAGTCCGGACGGACTTGGCCTGAATCCAGGGGGTTTTGTGGTATTTTGAGAATTTGAAGGACTTGCTGGCAATTTCAGAAAATGTGCACGATGGAGTCCTAGGACTTGGCTTGCAAACCAGGGGCATTTTGGTCTTTTCCCTTTGAATTTGATTGAAGGGTGACTAGAGGGAGGTGGCATGGCTGCCACGTGCCCTCTGAGTCACCAGCTGAGGTGGAAGATTGTTCCCCGGTCCCGGTTTTGTCCATTTTTTAAAATAACAGTCCGGGAAATGTCCGAAACGCCCCCGGAAAGTGCCGGAAAATGCGTTTTTCAGGGAAAGCCATACTTTTACGTGAGATGTCACGTGCTAAGTACGGTTCGACGTCGGGATGCACGGGGCAGTCCCGGGACGTCTCGTTGGCACGGCAACGGGGAGTTTAACGAGTTCCGGTTAACCTGGAGCGGGCCAGTTAACGGATTTCGGTTAACTTTCTGACGGATTTGGACGATCCGGATTTGGGTACTTACAGCAGCAAACAAGACTTTGGAAAACATTATCCAGAAAATGGTTGTCCAAGGCAGAGATTGGCCCGATAAGTTACACCTGGCACTCTGGGGCTACAGAACATCAGTCAGAACGGCAACTGGGGAAACACCGTTTGCCCTCACATACGGAATGGAAGCCGTACTCCCAATCGAGCTAGGAATCCCCTCACTCCGTGTGCTGTTAGAGAGCCAGATCAACGAGGTCGAATGGCTCCAATGTCGCCATGATGAATTGGCCCTACTAGATGAGCGCCGATTGAAAGCAATGGAACATATCCGAGCCTACCAAGGGAGAATGGCCAGAGCCTTTGATAAGAAAGTAAAGCATCGGGAGATCCGAGAAGGTGATCTCGTCTTAAAATAGAAGCCCCCAGTCCGTATCAACCCCCTCGGCAAATGGGAGCCTGTCTGGGTCGGGCCATACGTCGTCCAGAAGATCTTCTCCGGAGGAGCCATGCAACTTGCAGACCTCGACGGAAATCCCTTTGTACACCCAGTGAATGGTGACAAGCTGCGCAGATACTACGCGTAAAAATAAAACACTGAGTCAAAAAAAATGAAAGTGCTAAAAGAGTAATACCCAACTAGGTTGATAACCCGAAAAGGGCGGCCTAGGTAAAAAACAGGGTTGCACCAAAAAAAAACAAAAAAAATCGGTCGGGTTGAACTACGAAGACCTGAGCTCCTCAAAATGAGGGGAACGTAGGCAGCCGGAAACGGTTCGGTCTAAAACACAAATAAAAGTCATACTCTGACATCAATACAATTGATCAGACCATGAAAGCGTCTCGAAAAACTCTGAAGCAATTCAAATATTCATTACAAGTTAAAAACTTTTTGATGAGTCTAAGCCCGATTCATTCCTACAACTGGCAACCTGCTAAAAGAAATTAAGATACATAATCAAACTAATGTGTCTGCCATGACAAGAAAGGGATGCTCGGAAACCTCAGAGTCACTCCATGCCACTCGAACTGGCCTCTCCCCTCTTCTTCCCCCTTCGAGTCTTCTTCTTCTGAACAGGGAAAATGTCGGTCTTCCTCCTACCAAGCTCTGGTACAGGAACGGGATCTATCAAACCAGCCTCTATCAGGGCCTTGGTAGCCCTAGCGTCATCTCTCATCTCCTGTAGCCGGGCTGATAGCATAGGAGTCCTCCCCTCCTGCCTCTTGACATAAGCCTCATAGTCGGTCACAGCGTCTCCACTCCTGTCATGAGGGTTGGCCCTCGCCTCGGCCCTCCTCCTCTCGGAAACTGTCAAGTCCTCCGCACCCACAATGGCCTCACGCCGTCTCAAAATAGCCATCTGAGTCTCTCCCAAATGCCTCTCGTACCAATCCAGGTACCAAGTGGTCAGGAACACCGGTCTCGGACGCCTGAGGATAACCCGAGGAGGAAAGACGTCATACCTCCATGCTCGGGAAAGAAAGGAAAACACCGAAGGATCATCCATAGAAACAGGAGCCACCACCCTGGTGGCTATATCATCAAAGTCCTCCAAAGGAACCTGCTCCAAGCCGAACTGTCTCAGAACCAAAGACAGAATGTAGAAGCTGGACTGAGAAAGCCCCGGAAGCATGACCACATGAGACCCGTCCTGAAGCACTCTGCGAGTCTCCACCCGCCAATAAGGCACTGACCATTTGATATCTTCTGTCTGGCGACAAGCCATCCAACGCTCCCATGAGCCCTGATCATCAAAATCTACAGCAACCCCTCTCCTGGCGAATGTCCAAGGTTTGATCATATCAGGAGTTTCCCGAAGAATCCATAAGCGCTCCATCAGCCACAGAGTCAAGAGGAACGGGCTGCCCCCGTGCATATACCGTCTCCCGGTAGCCAGCCTATCAAGAGCATGGAAAGTCTCCCCCAAGATCAAAGGTACAACATCTCTGCCCAAGCAACAATGAACGACTACATCCAGCAGAGACCGATGACAGATCCCAAAAGAATAGACCATGAACAAGGTCCCAAACATGCAAAGTGCAAAGGCATCCCAATAGGCATCGTCAAGCAAGCCTAAGCCCCTAAACCTATCAGGGAGACCGGAAATATCAAAATGATCGGGACCACATATCATACCTTGCGCTTCCTCCGGGGAAAGATGAAGGAGGTTGCACAATCTGTCAACGGAAGAGGCCCCTTCAGGCAAAGGAACCGCAATCTCTTCCACCTCCGGACCGCCAAGCAAAGCCCGGAATTCTTCCACGGTCGGAACAACCTCATTGTAAGAAAGGCAAAAGACATGCCTTCTAGTGTCCCAGAACGAGGAAGAAGCTCTCAAAAGCTCATAATCCGGAACCAATTCCTTGAGGGACCATAAACACTTCACCTTTTACCTTTCTTCAAAGAAGGACCTCCTCTCATGCATAATCTCCCGGGACCAATCCTTGAATTTGTTAAAGAATGACATTTGGGATTCTTGGGACAATTTTGATGGAGCTTTTCTAAGGTTTTCCATGGATTTTCTCTCTTTCTCCCCGAAAATGGCTGTTTGGACTGGAGGTTGAAGAGGATATTTGAATTTGAAATAAAGCAAAACCAGATCTGAAGTAAAATTAAAGGACAGTGTCAGATTCCTGTCCCGTCCGCGCGGATATGTTTGTTCTCCATCAGGAAAAATCTGCAACAGTCCAAACTGCTGAACCAAAGAGGAATATTCCGTCCCAGATGCTCGAAACCCGTGCAAAAAAAAACCCTCCCCAAACCAGTCCATATACCAAACACTAACACCCTTGCCAAAAAACCAAGGCTCATGCAACATTGCATTCATACTACATTGCATTCATAAAATAAAATCCTAAATTATTACATTCCAAAAAAAAAAGGAGTGTGCATAAAAAAAAACAAAAAAAAAGGGGTAACAATAATCCTAAATTATTACATTCCTAAATTATTACATTCCAAAAAAAAAAAAAAAAGAGGAAGGAGTGTGCATAAAAAAAAACAAAAAAAAAGGGGTAACAATAATCCTAAATTATTACATTCCAAAAAAAAAAAAAAAAGAGCAAAATGTGCATAAGCTATACAAATCTCAATCCCAGTCACAAATCACAAAATCTCAGAAAATCAGTCTAAAAAAAAGTAATCAATCAGAGTCCCTAGCGCCCGATGTCTGCCCCCAATCCCTCTTGCGGCTCGGGCCCGCCTCCTCAGGATCCATGAAGATCTCAGGCTCAGAATCATCTTCCTCATCCCCAGAAGAAGGCTCATCACGACCAACCGGCACGCCGCGATAAGGCAAACCAAGATCCTCGAAGAAGTCGAATCCGAAAGTGAAGGCGTCGGACTCCTGGACGTACGAAGATGACCCACCATGCTGCCAAACGTGTCCCTGCCCATGTGGATCCCCGAGAATGACATGATCCGAAGGCAGCACCGTGCGGGGATCCAGGAGAGGAGAAAGAGGAGTCTCGGAAGAAGTCTCTAAAGGAATAGGGGAAGCCTCCCGCCTGACAGGCGCCGGCCGTGGTCGCCTCGCTCTAGCCTGAGGAGCCCCGCAAGCAACCATCCTCCTGATAAATCTCTTAGCCCCGATCACCTGCTATGTTAGCCTCTCCACGACCACCTCCGAAAACTGCACGAAAGCAAAAGCGTCAGAAACAGTTGAGGCAAAAGAATGATGACAGGAAGGAAAAGAAAAGACAAAAGAAAGAAAAGAGGTGGGAGAAGCCATACCTTCATACCCGGACGAGGCCGAAAAGCTCGTGGAAGCCGCTCAGGCTGAGGGATCTGCACCCTCAATCGGACCCCATCCTGGACATATGAAAAGTCCGTCCGAGGGTACCGCGGGACTCCTAACCCCTCTCTATCCAGAACCTGGGGCGTCCTCAGCCTCCTCAAGACAAATACTGGATATGGCTCAATCGCCACAAATGCCGAGAAGTGCTGGCCGACTCGGTAATCATCCCAGGTCGCAGATCTATCACTCGGGTGCATCATATCGGCGGGAGGCTCCACCGGTGTCATCAAAGGCAAATTCACGCCATGCTGGCGCGTCACCCTCTCTCCCAGATAATAGACGTTGCAGGTCAGACCTCTCAGAATACTCCGCTGTACGGTCCAAATCTCAGCGCCCTTCAGCTGCGCCACCTCGAAACGATCCCAGGGGTAGAATATCATCCTCTCATCCGTCTCAGCCTCCGTCAAAGGAAGGCAATCCGCGTATTCGAGAGTCGTACGCCCCCTGGAGCTTATCTTCTCTCGGGCATGCTTGGACCAGGAGCGCATGGCCGGATACGCCCCGACGTACTCCGCCGGCTGTCGCCACATCGTGACGTGAAAGAACTCCAACGCCCATACCTGCGAAAGGTAAAAATCAAATCAATCCACTGCAAAAGAAAAGTGTGTGCTCAAGAAGAAAGGGAAAGCAAAAAGAAAGCTTATACCTCCAGGGCAAACTCAAAGCAGTATAAGGAGCTCACAGCGTTCCTGGCCGTATCTATCAAGAGCAAAGTAAAGCTCGCCGGCCGGCTTCTCCCCAAGAGACATCTCCAGCCATCTCCATGTCCTCCAAGGACCTCGGCAGGGCAAAGGCGCCGTCCCCTCGGCATGTCCAAAAAGAGTGCTCGAAAAGCAAACCACAAGAAGGCCCTAGCAATGCGCTCGGCGCCTATCCTCTCCTCCGGACCTCGTAGCTCCCAATGGTCTCCACAATCTTCCCGTAGACCACGGCATACTCCATCCCCATCCCCTTTTTGGGAATAGGGAAAATCCCGAAGAGCACAACGGATCCGCGTCGCTGTAGCCGTCCCGCCACTCAACGCTGCGTCCATTAAAGGACAGACCCGTGATCGCAGCATAGTCAGAAGTCGTAACCGTAGCCTCGCCCCAGAAGAAGTGAAATGTGTGGGTCGCGTCCCACCAGTGCTGCGCCAAAGCAAACATCAGGCCCTTGCTCTTAGGGAACTTGACCAATCCCCTCAAGCACTCAATGAACTCCCAAAGCCCGGTCTCAACAACAATCTGTCTCGGACTCAGCAAAGCTCCTCGGCCCGCATTCAGAAGCCGGTCCCACAAGTCAACTACAGACTCCACCGATCCTCGAGTCTTCATCTTATTCAGCTGCTCCGTAACGTAGTTGTTTCCACCCTGCAAAAAAAAAAAAGAGAGAAAATGTCAAAAAAAAAATTTGCATTTGCACAAAAAAAAAAAACATATACATGCATCATGCAACACAAAGTTTTGAAGAAAATTCGGCAGCATAACAGCATGCAATGAACCTAGCCCCATTTTTCTCGCACAAAAAAGACAGTTTTCAGCAAATTCCAATCAATATTCATCCATAAAAAAAAATGCAAAGAGTCAACGGAAGTAAAAACTCCGTCCCATTTTCAAAAAAAAAAAATATGCATACATGCATATCATCCATCATTCCAAAAAAAAAAAAAATCCTACATGCATTCCTACAAGAAGTCGACGGAAGTAAAAACTCCGTCCCATTTTCATAAAATTGCATACATTCAATCAACGGGAGGAAAAATCCGTCCCGCTTTTCAAAATCTTAAACATACATACATTCATATCATCATCATCTCATATTGGCAAAATGCCCATTCTTTTCAAACAAAACGCATGCATTGCATCATTTTTCAAATCACAATTCTCGAATTTTCGAAAAATAAAATGGCGACAGTGCCAATTCTTTTCCCAAGCAAAATGCACATTTTGGGACACCAACAAATTCATTGCAACATGCATATCATCAAGATCAATATTCAAATTTCAAAAAAATCACAATTCATAATTTTCGAATTTAAAAAAAAAATGTGGCGAAAATGCCGATTCTTTTCCCAAGCAAAATGCACATTTTGAGTTACCCATATACTCATTACAACATGCAAAGCATCAAAATCAAAATCCAATGCCATGAATATTGCATAATTTTCAAAAAAAAAAGAAAAATCACCTAAAAATTAATTTCAAGCAAAAATCGACAAAAGGAACAAAAGGATTCGAAGTATACCGTTCGGAGACTCGGATCGGTGGCCCAATGTTGCCAAGCATCGGGGTATGGCTTCTCCGCAATCGATTGCGAAAGTGCGTCGTGCCTCCTCATTCGGACGAGTTCCAATCGTCTCTCCGCTACCGGGCCACGTCCTTGGCCTTGAAAATCACCTTCCCCGTGTTCCATTGCTTGAAAAATCGAAGAAATCGGAAGAATTTTGAAGCTCCGTGGGCAACAATGGCGGTTTCTCTCGGTTTCTCTCTCTCTGCTCTCGAAAATTCAAAAAAGGGACTGAAGGAGAAGAAAGGGCGTTGGCCCTCATTAATACCCTCTGACTCTCAACCCTCTCCGCGCGGACAGGATTGTAAGGGTCAAAATGACCCTTTTGCCCTTTAAAAATCCGGTACTCTGCAGTTTAGTCCCAAACTTGACAAAGTTAACCAAAGTTAACCAAAGTCAACCCCCTTTCAAGGAAATCATCTCCGGCAGTCAAACGTAAGACCGATTTCCCCGAGAAAGATAACGAGATCCCGTATCTTTCATCAAAATCATTCACCGGCAGTCAAACGTAAGTCCGATCTCTCCGAGAAAGATAACGGGATCCCGTATCTTTCATCAAAATCATTCAACGGCAGTCAAACGTAAGACCGATCTCCCTGAGAAAGATAACGAGATCCCATATCTTTCATCAAAATCATTCAACGACAGTCAAACGTAAGACCGATCTCCCCGAGAAAGATAACGAGATCCCGTATCTTCCATCAAAGTTATTCCACGGCAGTCAAACGTAAGACCGATCTCCCTGAGAAAGATAACGGGATCCCGTATCTTTCATCAAAATCATTCCCCAGCAGTCAAATGTAAGACCGATTTCCCCGAGAAAGATAACGAGATCCCGTATCTTTCATCAAAATCATTCCCCGGCAGTCAAACGTAAGACCGATTTCCCCGAGAAAGATAACGAGATCTCGTATCTTTCATCAAAATCATTCCCCGGCAGTCAAACATAAGTCCGATCTCTCCGAGAAAGATAACGGGATCCCGTATCTTTCATCAAAATCATTCAACGGCAGTCAAACGTAAGACCGATCTCCCTGAGAAAGATAACGAGATCCCGTATCTTTCATCAAAATCATTCAACGGCAGTAAAACGTAAGTCCGATCTCCCCGAGAAAGATAACGGGATCCCGTATCTTTCATCAAAATTATTCCCCGGCAGTAAAACGTAAGGCCGATGTCTCTGACGAATACGTCTGATTTTCCCCAGCAAAGGCTAACAAAATCCCCAGCAAAGTTAACGGAATCCCAAAAGCCAACGAAATCTCGAGTAGAACTCGAACTACGAAAGGGCTTGATTCCCACTAGGGATACGTAGGTAGCCTATCATTAGGTCCAGCCCCTCGACCAAAACGATCACCCTCTCCTTCGGCAGCAGACAAAGTCCACCGAAAGGCCATTTCACAATCAAGGTCCGAGGCACCTAAAACGCCATCATCAAGGTTTGAGGCACCTAAAACGCCATCATCAAGGTTCGAGGCACCTAAAAAGCCATCATCATCCAGGTCCGAGGCACCTAAAACGCCATCATCATCAAGGTTCGAGGCACCTAAAACGCCATCATCTCCAGGGTCAAAGACCCGAACTACGGCCGGCTTGATTCCTCTTAAGGATACGTAGGTAGCCTATTAAATAGGTTCAGCCACTCGATCACTTGATCATCCTGCCAAATATGGAGCCTTACTCTTATCGAAGACCCCGCTTCCTTCGAAAGCGCCGTCGCCGAGGGGCTACTGTAAGTGCTCCAATTTGAGCTTATTAGAATTTTCGTTAGAAAATTAACGAAAGTTATAACATTCCTAACAATTCCTAACAATTCCTAACTTTTCTAACAAACCAAGGGCAAAATGGGCATTGCTATTTAAAGATAAACCTTCAAAGGAATCTCAAAAAGCAAAAGAATTAAGAAAATCCCGAAACAGCAAGTTGAAAAACAGTTTCTGTTGGAATTTTTGAATTATATTCCTTGTGTCCAAAGCCTGGAGCTGCATTTAATGAACAGTGCACGCCACCAATCCTATCCGCGCGGACATGTCTGCATTTTCAGAGGGCTATAAATTGAGCCCTCCAGTCTCAGAAATAAGAGAGAACAAGAACACAACTCACAGCATTTGGCGAAAATACTTGAGAAAACAGTGAGAATTCTCTAGAATTGTCACCTTTTTCTCTTGAATCTTCCCAACTTTCACTCACTCAAATCAAACCCACTCACTCTCAAGTTCAAACACAAACACAAAAACACAAGGAAGATAGGTATAACCTCCCTCTCCTTACCCTAAATTCTCTCATCCATGCATGCATTTTCAAACTACAAAATGTAGTTTGTTCATTTTCTTGCCCTAGATCCAAGAGGATCACCATGGAAGTTCATCTCCATGGATGATCCTCTACAAGGATCAACATTTTCTTCAATGTGTTCTTACTTACTTGCAAATGCATTTTCAAAACCCTAAAAACCATTTTCAAGCACCAAATCTTGATTTCAAAGGATAAAATTCCCCTTCCCAAGCAAATGAAGTGCTTAGTCCTAATGTACCCCAAGGATGGTTTGGTATATTTGATTCACCACTAAAATGTCAAGTGATCACTAACCAAAACCTAGGGAAATGGGGACAAGCATGGATGCAAAACCCCCCTTAAAATCATTTTTCTTTTCTTGAGAAGTTGCTGTCCAGTAGCAATTTTCCAAGACCCCAGTCCATTGTCTTAATTTTTGGACACAGATAAACTTGGAATTTGGTGTTGACTACAAAACACTTTTTGTACCCAACATCCATAGATTTCCAGACATATTTTTACTTTATTTTTTGGGTGAGTAAAACTCCTCTTTTAAAATTTTCTTTTAGAGGCCAGTTCATCAGCTTCTGAAAATCCAGATTTCATATCTGAGATTTCCAGAAAGTTTTGACCACTCAAATCTTCTCCAAAATGGAAAATTCCTTCTCACAAATCTTATTTAAGGTGTCTGGAACAACTTTCATTCTCTGAGTTTATCCAGATTATGAAGTTTTAAGGCCCTTGAATCCATTTCAAAATCAAAGGTCCACTGCCTTTTTCATTCTGGCAGAAGTGACTCTCAACTTCAAAAGGTCTTTTGAGTACCAAATCTCAATCCAAAAATCTTCCAAAAAATCATGGGATCAGTTTAAAGTCTTAAAAAGACATCCCAATTTTTACTTTTCTCAGTTTCTAATTATTTTGGCCAAAACACACACACACACAAATGATTTTCAGCTTTGGAAGACTCGTTTTACGAGGCATTCCGGGTGCACACTAACGTCCTTCCCGGCGTGTAACATGACCTCCGAACCCAAATCTCTAATCTCGGGTATTTTTCAAACTTTTGGCCCTTAAAACAAAAATGGCGTGGCGACTCCGTTTTCCGGTTTTATTTGGTTTTCAAAGAAACGAAAAATCGAATTTTTCCTGCGAATGGCGACATCATCACAGCGACATGTTATTCCTTCATCTTGGAATAACGGAGATCGCGAAAAAGGATGGATTTTGTAAAGAAGTAGGAAGGACTCGATAATTTTTTTTTTGTAAAGAAAGTGGGACGTACCCGATAATTTTTGTAAAGAAAGTGGGACGTACCCGATAATTTTTTGTAAAGAAGGTGGGACGTAGCCGATAATTTTTGTAAAGAAAGTGGGACGTACCCGATAATTTTTGTAAAGAAGGTGGGACGTACCCGATAATTTTTGTAAAGAAAGTGGGACGTACCCGATAATTTTTTTTGTAAAAGAAGTGGGACGTACCCGATAATTTTGTAAAGAAAGTGGGACGTACCCGATAATTTTGTAAAGAAAGTGGGACGTACCCGATAATTTTTGTATAGAAACGGGACGTACCCGATAATTTTTGTATAGAAACGGGACGTACCCTGATAATTTTATTATTTGAAAATTGAAAATGTTAAGGGCAAATAAAATTAGCCACAGGGGTAAATTTATAAAATAGGCCACAGGGGCACTGGAGGGAAAACGGGATTGGAAATGATTGGAAATGCTAGGGGCACAAAGGGTAAAACAGGCCTATGGGGGACAAAATTGTAAAATTGAGCCTTCAGGGGCAAAATTGTAAAAATCAGCCACAGGGGCTTAGTATGTCGCACGACATAAGAGGCCATGTGGACAGATTCTTCAAAAATACGCACAGTCGTCATTTGAAATTCAATTAGACTTGAAATTGAGAGGGAGACGACAGCGAGAAGAGAGAGAGAGCAAACATCAGAGGGAGATTTGAGAGAAATTGAGAGAAATCAAACACCTTTAGTTCGATTCAATTGGAAAATGCCTCCTAGGTTCTATCCGACCAAAAGGGCTCCTTAACACGCCGAGTTAGCTACTCGACGGAAGGGGGTGCAAAGGAACCAAAGGCCATTTCTTCCGGAAGCTCAAAGAGGAGATTTCTATCCACAACTCGATGAACATACCTCAGATGTCGGGAAGAAAGATGTGGTAAGTGACCTAGGTTTTTTTGAAAATTTTTTGATTTGGGTGAAATTGATTCGAACTGAATTTTCCAGACTGTGCTATGAATTGTCAAGAATTTGCATGAAATCATGGATTGAACTAGGAAGTGCGATGCTAAAATGCATGCTTCTTATTGATGGGTTTTGACCCATTTTCATTTGAGATGATTTCAAGAAATAGCACGAAATATTCATACTTGTGCCATGTTTTCTTGCAGGAATTGTGCACCCGTGGTTCTCCAGAGGTGATTGGTAGGCTATGGCAGAGCTTACCGGGTAGCCAGGAGCAGATACACTCACCTAAGGGCATGATTTACGCCGTTGGGCTAGGGCAATTCTTTGAGATGGCGAAGGCCATTGGAGACACTCAGAGGAGTGTGGATCTGGTGAGGGCATTTAGAGAGTTTTGGTGGGAGACCACTCATTCATTCCACTTCTCTTGGGGTGAGATGACAGTCACACCTTATGATTTCGCGGTCATCACGGGATTACCCTTTACAGCCGAGCCACTCTATATAGATGAGCCTGCACAGGGAGTTGAGCCCCAGCCTATTGCTGATGCTGAATTTATGAGTTTGCTTGGTTTCGTTCCCCAGATCAAGAAGGGGAATGGATATGAGTTGGGTGAGCTACACGGCTTGATTGGAGAGCAGATTAGGGACTACATTGTGGTTGATGATCATGTTGAGAGCCGGCTGAGAGTCGAGAGATTGGCGAGAGCCTTTGTATGGGTAGGCTTTTCTGATATGGTGTTTATCAACAGCGCATCTACTGCCCTGATCTCACTGCAGGAGCTTCTGAGAGCCTGGGATACTGTGGGGGATCTGTCCTGGGGTGAGGTCGGTTTAGCTGAGATGTACTTGGCTCTAGATGACGTCAGTAGAGGGAAGGCGAAGTATTTCACCTGCTGTCACCTGGCTTTTGAGGTATTCTCTCGCCTTGACTTCCTTTCTTTTACACATTTCACTCTGTCATTTTTACTATTTTGATTTCTTCTTCTCCTTTTCAGGCTTGGGCCTTCGAGTATTTTGGCTGTTACGCATGGCAGATCCGAGATGAGTTTCCTGCCACTACTTTTCCTACTCTCAGATGATGGATGAAGAATGCCAGGAGATAGACCAGGACACCGGAGGGGTCGAGGTGCAGGATTACGGCGTCGTATCATGATACGCTGTTGTGCTTGAGAGGGACTCCACAGAGGATGAGTTTATTCCCTTGGACTGGCCGTTATGGCGATCTGGATTTGGATCATGCTGCGCACTTGACAGAGTGTCGTAAGCTGCTGGTGGGTTTGTCCGGAGATGCCCTATATTTAGGAGAGAGAGTGTACAGACAGCATGGGCCAATAGGCATGCTCGAATCCCTGATGATCCTCCAGCTAGGATGTGGCTGCCTCGCCAGTTGGCGAATGTAGATGCTTTGATAGTAGGCATGGCGGCACATCTCTTCACACGGGATGGGGATTACACATTGTATGTGGCTAGGCATCTTCAGTCCCCACAGGTCAGAGTTGGCTATGGTGCCCAGGGTGCGGGACCCTCGACTGGTTACGTGGCTAGACCTCCTTTGCCTCCGACTTTCATTGATTATCAGGGTGGTGGTCGTATGCGGCGAGCTCCTATTGATATGTCACAGACTCATCCTCATCTGGTGCTCCCGCGAGGTTCTAGATCTGTAAGTACCGCTCTTTGCGTCTTTCGGATTGCTTGCATCTCTTTTTGTTATTAATAACTGCATTTTGACACTTATTATGTCTGCTTGTAACAGGTATCGGCTCAGGCTTACAGGCATTTGACCAGGGCTTACACCGGCGCTGTGAGCATGATTGGCAAGCTCTAGAAAGGTATGAGCTTTTGGAAGAATCAGTGCCGGTCACAGGGTTCGGTCGATATCTCTCCACCTGGCCAACCGAGAAAGAAGAAGGGCCGCTTTGATGACGCGGGCACCAGCGGAGGCATTAGTGGACCGAGGCCTCGGATGAAGAATCCAAATGTGCCTCTTCATGGACCCATTGAGATTGACAATGATGATGATGAGGATGGTGGAGCTGAGACGGCCACAGACTACGAGCTTGACTCTACTGTTATCACTGAGATTGATGATTATTATCGCACGGGGACCATAGCCTACGAGGCACCTTCTAACGATCCGGATGACGAGCCTGAGGAGGCTGAGGACGATGATGAGGATGAAGATGATGATGAAGATGATGAAGATGATGGAGAGGATGATTCAGAGTAGCCCCCTTTCCCCTTAGATTTTTATGACTTTTGGTTATTGTACCCTTTTAGGGAAAACACATACTCTAAATCATGTTATTTTTGCTATGCACATCTTTTGGACTTGGCCTATTTTGTATGTACATTGTCAGCCCTTTTATTGCACGCATTTATGAAATTATTGTACGATAGATGGCTTGAACTGAATGGTTTGAATGGATTTTTGGCTTGAATATGAATGCATGGGTGTACATGGGGTAAATGAACCCTCCCCTATGCATTTGAGAAGTGAATGACTGATGTTTGCAGCTTTTGACATGTCGAGGAGTGCCCTGGGGAATGCAGTAAACTGCAAACTGATGATGTCTGATGTTGGCTTATTATGTCGCGCGACTTAGTAAGCCAAGTGGCTAGGTTTGTCGCGTGATATAAGTAGCCTGAACTGCACTTTTCATTGCCTTTGGAATTGGAATGGAATTGCAGACACAGGTTGGAATTCGGGGATCAAAGAGGTCACCTACCTGGTCTCTTTAGGGCAATGGCAAAGATATATTGGTCCCTTCCTATAAGGATGGGAACGGGGTGACCTAGGAGGTCAAACAACCAATCCTACTAGGAATGTGCCAAATCAAAAAGGGGTGACCAATATGGTCAGATAGTTATACCTTTGTGAAAAGCTTACGCAACAATGAAGAATGGAGAAAGGAAAAGGTGACCAAAGTGGTCGGATGGCTGGACCTTTTATGAAAGGCTACCTACGTATCCCGGAGGAATCAAGCCTTGATCGTAGTTCAAGCCTCACCTAGATAGTTAGGAACGATGTCTAGGATCCTTGAGGTTTTGACGATTAGTGAAGGTTGTCACCTAAGGAAGCTAAAGCTTACGTCACTATAGAGGTAGCTACAGCTGGAAAACTTGAGCATACTTCTCAATCTGTGATAGAGGTAGCTAAAGTTGGATTTTTGACAATTAGGAAACTGTCGCTTGGCGTTATCTCGTTATAACGGAAGTAACAGAGGCGCTTTCAGGAGAAAATGCTATTATTAGCAATTGGCACGTTACTTGAGCCTAGGGGTGATTTTTTTTCTTGGAAACATGGTAGGGACTGGGTCTGGATGTACATATGGAATGTGTTTGGAAAATTGTTTAAGACGGGTTTCAAGCCGGTGGGGTCGTATCCCTTGGGTGTGGACTGAACTGTTGTTGTTGCTGAGATGTTGTCAACGTGGACTAGAATTCCCTCTTGGGCTGAGACTGGGTTTAAACCTCGGGTCTCGATGAATGTTCCTCTCTCACACTCTGGCATTTGAAGCTGATGCTGACAGGCTTTTACAACCAAAGACTAAAGCAGATGTCGAAGTGACCAAACCTCTCTTCGAGGGGTGGATGCGACTTATCAAAGCCCCGATCTGAGGAACAATTTTTGCAAAGCCTCATGTTCTATTAAAGTAAGGAAAGATCCTTTCATTGGCAAAGCCTCGGTTGTAAAGCCCCGGTTGGCCGAACTGAGTAGGCGAAGTCTTAGGTTTCGAAGAAGTGACTTAGTGAAGCCCCAATCTGATGACCTAGCAAAAATCCCAATATGATTGGTACTGTGGAAGTGATCCTGAGGTTGATCTGACCAAGACTGAACCCGTTTTGTGACATAGTGAGGAACCCAATGCGGACCCCAAAAATGACTAAAGAAGCCCCAGTTTAAAGGAATGCTTGACAAAGCTCCAACTTTGAAGAGTTTCAAGGCAGCCCTAATGCGAATTGTAGCAGAAGAGGGAAACCTATCTTCTTTTTTTTCTTTTTTTTTATTTTCTTTAGTCAATCAGTCAACCTTAAGAAAAGATTCTCAGAAATTTATACATGCAGGGGCATATTTTTCGAAAGGTGGGAATAGATCCCGATTTTGTGTTATTTCGATGGCCTTATTCGATGTAGGCACAAAACTCGCTTTGGGTTTGACTCTTTTGAGAGAGTATAAGCGTAGAAAGGTTTGTAAAAGTGTATGGAAGCCCCTGCTGACAGAAAATCAGTGTTTAGCACTATTTTTCCTAAGATGTAGAAAAGGAAGACTTGTCAAGACATCTGAAAACTTGTTTTATTTACAATGATCACAAAATTGCTTAAAACCCTTTATTGATGTTCGGGTTATTCAACCATTAATCTCGATATGAACAAACATTTTGATTAATCATGAGGAGACAGTCAACCAATGTCGCGGATCAAGGTTGGCTGGGTGTGAAAGAAAGGTTTGTGTATAGGGAGGCCATTGATGAGACCGGGTTTTCTGGGATCTGACTGTGTCTATGAGAGAGATCATTGATGAGACCGGATTTTTGGGAATTTGTATATACTTATGACCGGACCATTGCTGGTTGCCTACGTTCCCCTCATTGTGAGGAGCTCAGGTCGCCGTAGTTCGGCTTCGGCCGGTCTGTTTCAGGCTTTGGGAAATGGGATTTGTGGTTCCTTTAGTGAAAAGGATCGGATGAGAAGATTGGATGATGAGGCGTGGGCCTCGGGATGATTCCTTGACCAAGTCATTCTTGGATGACTACTTCTGATTGCTTCCTCTCTCATTGCGGAAGAAAAGATTTGCACGTGCCTACAGGCTTATGAAATGCTTCTGGCTTTGCTTCGACCGCCCCATTGTTATCGACAACTTTCATTCTCTGAGGTTTGATTTTGCCTGTCAGTCAAGCTTTTGATGGGCGGTGCTGGGTCCTTGGCCTCATTTTTTTATGTGCAACCCTATTTTTTGCCTAGACTGCCCCCTTTTTTTTGGATTTTCACCCTAGCTGGGCATTACACTTTTTGCACTAAGATTTTTTTTTTTTTTTATGTGCAACCTGTTTTTTGTCTAGGCTTGCCCTTTTTGGGGATTTTCGGCTTTAGCCGGGTA
Organism: Adenophora triphylla var. japonica; assembly: GCA_022495995.1. Taxonomy (NCBI): domain Eukaryota; kingdom Viridiplantae; phylum Streptophyta; class Magnoliopsida; order Asterales; family Campanulaceae; genus Adenophora; species Adenophora triphylla. The sequence goes on along the minus strand of JAFEMH010000579.1, from coordinate 521,551 downwards.
TTACTCTTTTTGCACTGCATTTTTTTTTCTTTATTTTCTGAAGCACTTGAGGGCCAAGGCGAGCCCCTGCTTGAACATTCTTGATACCCTTGAGGTCTAAGTCAAGCTCCTATGTTGTTGTCGACATGGGGTCAATCTTTCGAAGCTGAGTGGCCTCTTGTTGTCCCTTGACAATGCCGCCATCGTTGACTTGGTCAAGATGATGGTGAGGACATGGTTTGGGAAGTGTATGGCTTGATGAAGGCTTTTGTGAGGTAAGGAAAGTGTATGGGGAAGGCATTAGTTGACTTTCTCACACTGATTAATCAGAACGTTAAATTATTTCGAGAGATTATTTGTTGAGCAATGCAAATGATCATATAAAATAAAACCATTTCATTAAATGTAATGTAGGTGTGCAAATAATGTCTTAAGTCTAGCAAGAAAAGAAGAAGACTCTTTATAGAAAATTAAAGATTAACTACAATGTCCGTGGAGGACTTGATTGAAAGAGAAAAGTACTAGAACCTACGAAGGTTGACTGAGAGACTATATACTTTTTTTTTTTCCTTTTCTTTTTTAAGGATAAGTAGACCCTAGTCTAGCTACTTTTCGCTGGTTGGACTGCCAGGGAGCTTGACCTTTCCTTCGTAGATCAACCATTGAATTTCTTTCTTCAGATCCAAACACTTGTCTGTCACGTGACCATAATGCTTGTGGTACTCACAGAATTTGGTCCTGTCAACTTTACATGGGTTTCTCGGCTTATAATTCTCGAGAGGTGTGAGAAGGCCTCGTTTCACCAAATCATCAAAAGCTTTGCTCATGGGCATCCCAAAATCATAAAGCTGACGTTTCTGACCTTGCACTTCTTGAATCGACCTCTTACCATAACTTTCTGTTTTTGGCCCATGGAGGTTCTCGAGCTTCCCTTTTTCTATCAATTTACTGGATCTCATGCCTCAAATAGGTGCAATCATCGTTGTCGTGCCCAGGGTATTGATGGAAAAGATAATGCTTAGACTCATCCACCCGAACGTTGGGGTTCTTGGGCTTCCAATTCTCCAGTGGCTTTATCAGCTTTTCTTTCATCAGCTCTTCCAGAATCTTGCTTAAAGGCTTCTCCGCATTGTCAAAATGAAGGGAGCGGGGTTTTCGGGAGACATTGTTGTTCTCAAGACTTGGATTCCCATTGTCCGATTGGTTCCATTGTTGGATTTGGCTGAAGGAGGCTACGACACTCTTTCCTTTGTGAGGAACTGGTGCTGAGCCGGGTACGGTTGCTGTTTGACGTTGGTGGCATCGGGTTATACTTGGTGGAGTCATTTCCTTGCCTAGTTCGACATCTTGGGTCAAGGGAGTATTGATACTCATCATGAGGTCAAGCTTCTCCTGCATTTGTTTCACTTTCTCCATCAATATTGCCACATGGGGGTCAATGGGGACTCTCGCAACAGGACTTTTATTAGTAGAAGGAACCACAGTAGCAAATAACCGACTTTGAATTCATTAAGTCCGGTAGGTGACTGGAAACTTGAATCATCCAGATTTTCTTTTGGCAACTCATGACTGCATTCAGGTGGGTATAGGGGCTTCAGAACATAGCCACATAACTCAAATTGATTATGCGAAGCCGGAGCATAAACTGGCAGGTATTGCTGGAACTGAGAGACAGGCGGGGTGAAGCCCAATCCGTTCTGAGGAGCTGAGGGCGATGGAGCCCGGATGAGCTGGGATGTTGGAAAGGACCGAGGAGAAGTGGTCCTTGATAAGGGATCATATGTGGATGGAGGAAGGTATTGGTTATAGGCTGGGGGAGCTGAGATGGTTACTTGTGGAGTCTCATCTTCTACCATAACCAGGGAACCGTTGGGCTCGACCACTATCTGAACCCCATGACGACGGAGCGCATCGACAAGCATGGCTTGTTGTTCCTCATGAGCCTTATGGGCATTTTCCAAAGCCAGGACTAACTCTTCCTTCCTAACCATCTGATTTCCTGTACCCTCACTGTTTTCTGTCAAATCTGCCATTCTGACTCTCTGAGCTGACAAAACTGACGATTCTGCCGAACTATCTGAACCTAAGGCTTCCGTAGTGAAAGGCCACTGACCTAGTATTCTTGCCCACTTCTTTCTCGCTGCGGGAAAGGGACAGGCAAGGTTTAGACTCGGGGATAAGGTAAGGTTTAGACTCGAAGGTAGGTAAGATTTAGACTCGGAGGTAAGTGTTTAGGCTAAAGGCTCAAGTAACATGCACTTATCGCTTAAGTTTTACTCAAAACACATTTTCTCCTAATCCTAATTGATCGAAAAAGATGAGACCTTGAAAGGTCAAGATTGAAAATTGGAAGTCGGACCGAGGAGGTTACGATTAAGGATTTGACCGCGAAAGGTCGAGATAGGAAAATCTGAAATCGGATCGAGGAGGTCTCGATTAGGGGTTTGACCATGAAAGTTCGGGAGAGAATCGGAAATCGGACAGAGGAGGTCTCGATTAGAGATATGACCATGAAAGGTCGGGACAGGGAAAATTGGAAATCGGACCGAGGAGGTCTCGATTAGGGATATCAGAGATAGGAAAATGCAATTATGATTACATTAATTGTTCAAGTTTACTTAAAATCATGTATTTTATTAATTCCTATTTGGTTGGAAAAGGGGGGTTTGCCCTTCTTTTTCGCAACTACTCTAGATCCTGGATCAGTGGGTTCCGTCACTACGTCTATAAGCCCCTCGTATTCCACCTGTATTTCGAGCTCCCAGGGTGGACAGCCCCGGGCGAGGGTCCTATAGGGCACGCGGATCCCACCGAACGAGAGTAAAGAACGCTCCTAACGGGTCTAGCGGGTCATAGGAACTTTCAACGCACGAGCGATGCGAATTATGGTCAAGGCAACACCGGGAAAGTCTCATCTTTCTGCCTTGATAGAATTTTGGCAGAATTTCGCTTGAGCGAATGACGTTTTGACTTTCGGTAATGTCCGAGAAGATAATAGGCATGGTTCAGGCGGCAAAAGCCGGATGACACAGTGTCACATTGAACTTCGTTGCATACGCCGGGCGTGAGTCAGAATCGAAGTCAATGCCGGGTCAAGATCTTGCCAATTTTTCCTTGTCGGAATTTTGGCAGAGCTTCGCTTGAGCGAAAGATCTTTTGATTTGTTGGCAATGACTCGGTCTCGACTCTTACGCATTCCGTGCGGGTCAAGGTCAAAGTCAATGTCGGAGTCAAGATCCTACCAATTTTTCCTTGTCGGAATTTTGGCAGAGTTTCGCTTGAGCGAAAGATCTTTCGAAAAGGGATACTGGTACGTGGGATTGTTAAACCACCGGTTATCCCAACTCCCACATCAGGGAGTATACAGGAAGGTTAAGTGGTTTCCACCTATATACCGAGTATCGATTTTTGTTTTGAAAATAAAAGCTTTTCTCCTTTGGGATATTTCCCCAGCTGAGTCGCCAAACTGTGAATGTGTGCCCCAAATTTTGGTTGTATTTTGGAAATTCACGCGAGTTTGAAGACATCCGGTTTAATTTGAAAAACGGAGTCGCCACGCCATTTTGATTACCTCAAAACTTTGAAAAAAAGGTTTTATGGGTTCGCAGGTTAAGTTACCCCTTGGGAAGAACGGATCGTCGTTCACCCAAGGTGCCTTGCCGGAGCAAGTCTCCCAAGATTTCATTAATCGTGCTTGCTTGCATGCTTTCTTGTGTGCATGTGTTTGAAAATAAAGGGGGGAATGTCCCAAGTCGTCTTCCGGACGTACAAACCATTTATTGGTTGTCGCTCGAGATTTCTTGGATTTTATGTATTCGGAATTATGATCCCGTCCTCATCTTGGACTTGTGATCATTGCATTTTTAACCTCGGGACTTGCATGATCGAGAGAATGACTCTCTTTATAGTCAAAGATGAGGTTCTTTAGAAAAGGAGGGTCCTTAGCCCATCAATCCTACACTTTAAGACGGTCGAGCTCATATAGATGCTTCATACTCATCTTAGGTGATAATCGGAGATATAGGGTTCAAGGTTGTCCCTTTCTAAAGAAATTATGAAACCTTTAATGGAAGGAACGATGTAAAGATAGGATCTTTTACACCGGTCCGTTCCAAGGTTGCTAATGGGGACATGGGGGAATGTATGTAAAAATGACATTTTAGTAAAAAGATGACATTTTGGGTTGCAAAGGATGCTTTTGATTGTAAAATGGTGCTTTTTAATTTAAAGAAATGATTTTTATGCAAAGGATGCAATTTTATGGGAAAAGTAGCATTTGAGGTACAAATGATGCACAAAGATGTTATTTTAGAAGCAAAAGATGCATTTTTATGTATGAAAATGAGTTTTTGGGTGCAAAGGATGCATCTTTAATGTGAAAGGAGATTTTGAATGCAAGGGATGCAATTTTTATGCACAAAGAATGATTTTAATGCATGAAAATGGGCTTTGGGTGCAAAGGATGCACCTTTATGTATGAAAATGGTATTTTAATGAAAAGATGTCATTTTATGTATGAAGAGACTATCTAAATTGCAGATAGACATCAGATTATAGCATGATGAGGGTTAAAATCAGACATTCTGACTTGAGAATATGAAGTTTCTGCAAACTGGCCATGTTTGTCGCGTGACATAGGCTGCCTATGTCGCGTGACATAACTAGCCACTTTGCAGAGACCTTTCAACTGGGATTTGCAGAGGTATCAAGGCACCAATATGGCCAAGTTACTTCACAAACAGATCTCAGAGAGCAAGTATTTCAGTAATGAACACTTCAAGAGGGTGTGGATATGAGGGATCCACATTCATCTCGAGTGTTCATGCAAAACCAAGTCAAGCCGAAGCTATTTCATGAAATGATTATGCAATCAGGTATGAATCTAAGCAATATAACACTAAAGCATGCAACTTTAATCAGAATACAACATTATCAATGCACTTAGCATAGAGATTTCACATTCAAAGGAAATAAAGAGAGGAAAAGGGGTAGAAAATCGTTACCCTTGAAGACCACGACTCCCTATATCAAGTTAGATATAAGAGCCTTCAAACAGCAACTTCCGGGGACTGAGCTCAAGCCTTGGATCTATGAGAACCCTTGGTTCTTGATGTGTGTGGGAAGTGTGTGTGTGTGTGTGTGTGTATTGGTTGAATGGTGGGTGATTTTGAGGGTTAGTGTGTGTTTTAGGGGGTATGTGAGGAGAGGGGATGCTTCTGGGCGTATTCCCTATAAAGGGGGACTGAGGGGTGAAGGAGAGGTGCCCCAAAATGAGAGGTGAAGGCCTCTATTTATAGGCTGCCTGCATGGGCTTATTATGTCGCACGACATAACAAGCCATAACCGTTTTCCTTCTAGAAACATGCAAGGTGGCAAGCTTCTAGAACTCTCCCTGGCTGGTTATGTCGCACGACATAAGTAGCCACATCCAGTTAATTCTTGAAACATGCAAGGTGGCAGTTTTCTAGAAGGATTCCTTGAATTAAGAAAAACGTGTTTCTTAATTGATAAGCATTCCTTTCAGCCTTTAATTAATTTGGAACAGTTCCGGAATGTTTTCGGAACTGTAGGAAAGTCCGGGGAATTACCGGAAAATTTACCGGAATTGCCGGGAAACTTAATCGGAAGGCATGAGCCAGATTTGGGTACTTACACGTAGGCGGTTGGTGATCCCTACTCCGGAGGAGACGAGGCCTCGGTACAGAGTGGACCCCAATGCTATGGTGAGTTCTTTGATTTGATTTCCTGCATTTGATAGTATCATTTTGCAAATGTTGCATCTGTACTGTCTGTTTATCTTTTGACGACTTTCCTGTTTTGCAGGTGTCTGGCCGTACGTACAACCAGGCCGTGAGACAGTTGGACGGGTGGGCCAACTACGCCAGGAGACTCGTGGATTTCCTGCGGTGTAATTCCCGAAGGAGTGCGGCTGTGCATGAGCCGAGGCCATCTAGGCCATCTGCAGCGAGAGGTTCGTCTGCCTCTACGGCTGGTGGGGGAGACTTTATGCAGGGATTTGGCCAGTTCTCTGGCGGGACGGCGAGGTTCGGAGCTCATCACTCTTCGTACTCGGGGCACGAACAGGGAGAGTCCTCGAGGGCACAGGCGCAGAGGCGGCCTTTCTCGTATTCCCGCCTGGAGGAATTTGGAGAGTACCTATCCTCGGTGGACCCTGCCATCATGGGCAAGCACATCGAGTGCTCGGATGACGAGCTGGACTCTGAGTAGTCCTCATTTGCTTTATTTTTAGACAAAATGTGTGTATTGTCCAAACGATTTGACTTGTACTTAAAAAGGCGCCCTTGAGGCGGAACCTGTATTTTGCCCATTTATTTAGTGATTACCTTCTTTTATTTTTGGCAAATAAGCAAGTAGGTTGATCAAAAATAAATAAAAATGAAACATGCTCAAAAATTCGAACTGGTCAAAATTTATGTCTATATGCACTGTTATTTAATTAATTGCACTGTTGCACGAGCCCGGGGCGGAAGTGGTGTTGGTAATGGTTGATTGAAACCATGGGTGCACGCAGTTTCAAGGAGGCTTGAACAGGGCATGGTTTGGAAATGTTTCCAAATTGAAAGCAGCTGGCTGCAGAGTTGACCCAGTCAACTTGAGAAATAGTCCGGCCGGACTAAGACTCAATTTCCAGAATCTTTTAAATTGCAGTTCAGCTTTTGCAATTGTAAAAAACTGCACGTTTGCTTCGATCAATCAACTGATGAGAAGTTAGTGTCTCTGCTTGGTATCTCGGCTGAAGAAGCATACGGGATGCTAATACTGAACACAGATTATGTAGACATTTCGGGGCTGCCCGATAAATTTGCCGGTGTCGAGGGGAGCATTTTTGCATGGGACGCGTTTGCTCTGTGCGCGATTGCTACTTTGTTCACATTCACGTCCCTGGGTGTGTGTCATCACAAAGGTGTCTTGGACCCGGTGAGGCATGGAATGGGGAGACATCGTGCCTTTGGTTACGGGCGAGACGTTCCTGGACATAGGTCGGATGGCGGCCAAAGCGGCCATACATGTGGGGAGGGAGTCCCGCTATGCTCACTATGTGGTTGAGGGAGAGATTGCAGATGATGCCCGAGGTGCCAGTGTCTTGTGACGCTTGGTCCTTTTCTCGACGTCCTCTGGTGATAGGGGGCGATCAGGCTGAACTGGAGCTCTGGATGGCCAGACTCCGCACGCATCACTTGCGATGGTGGGTTCCTCATTGGAATCTACAGACTTGTCGGACCGCTCAGGAGGGCCTTTTAGTTGTCAGAGTACCAGGGTTGTCCCAGACTGCTTTCTACATTCCATCCTTGGTGCTGCGACAGTACGGGCTGGAGCAAGTGCCATTGACGGGTTTGGATCATGCTGCTACCTTCGAGGTGGGATCTCTGCTGATGGAAGATCCTTCGACGCTATTGCTTCTCACGCGGTTGTGGCAATACACGTCCTTTCCTGCCAGGGTTCTCTTTCACCGGAGAGGGGGCACTGTTCTGTCTACGCAGTATCTGAACTGGTATGAAGAGTGTATGGGGGAGACACAGATGGCCATTTTGTGGAGATGGAGGGAGCTGTTGGGTGTTAATTACCTTGACAGCTCGACTTTGAGGAGGGCCAAAGCGGAGGCTAACCCTCAGAATCATACTGGGGATGACATGGCTGACTATGAGGCCAATGCTAGTCGGGAGGCCGATCAAAGCACGGTCATGATGGCTCGAAGAGAGGCAGCTCAAGATAGAGCTAGGGAAAGGGCTGCGTTGGCAGCTGCCGGTTTGACGGAGGCGTCGGGAAGGGTCCCTGAGCCAGGTAGAAGGACTACGGGAATATTCCCTGTGAAGGTGAAGAATACTCGCCGCGGAAAAGGGAAGGGGAAGAAGGATGAAGGACCAAGTACGGGAGACTAGGTTGACCTTGCTGTCCGGAGTATCCACCCACTGTCATTGCAGACACATTAATTGATTAATGTTTTATTGTAGTTTTGCTAGCGTGTAGCGAGTCAAGAGTTGACCGTGCTTGAACTCATCAAAGATTGTTTTAACCGTTATGAATTTGTAGGTTAATTGAAAAGAGTTTTTCGAAACACAAGCAATTGATGCTTATTTTTTTGTTTTTGAGACCGAACCAATGATGGCTGCCTACGTTCCCCTTTTACAATTGGAATACACCGTAGTTCGACACTTTAGGTGATATTTGAGAAAAACAAAGACAAAAGAAGTGCGACCCTGTTTTTTACCTGGATCATTATCGGGAATGTATCCAGTTGGGTATTACTCTTTTAGCACTTTAATTTTACTGAGGGGTGGTGTATGGGGAAGGAGAGTTAACTCGTGCTCTTCCTCAAACGAAGTATCTGCGGAGCTTGCTTCCATTCACGGGGTTAACGAAAGGGTTCCCGTCCAAATTTGCTAACTTCATGGCTCCTCCGGAAAAGATTCTTTGTACCACGAACGGTCCTATCCAGGTAGGCTCCCACTTTCCCAGGGGATTGGTCTGCGTAGGAGGCTTTTCCTTTAGCACCAAGTCGCCTTCTCTTATGTCTCGGATCTTGACTTTCTTATCAAATGCTCGGGCCATTCTGCTTTGGTAGGCACGAGTGTGCTCCCTGGCTTTCAATCTGCACTCGTCGAGTAGAGCAAGTTCGTCGTGACGGCTCTGTAGCCATTCGACGCCATTGATCCCATTTTCCAAGAGGACTTGAAGGGATGGAATTTCCAATTCCATGGGTAATATTGCTTCCATTCCGTATGTAAGTGCAAAAGGAGTCTCCCCTATGGCGGTTCTGATTGATGTTCTGTATCCCCAGAGGGCTAGATATAGCTTTTCGAGCCAGTCCCGACCTCTGACGGTCACCTTTCTGATTATCATTATGAGAGTCTTGTTTGCTGCCTCTACTGCACCATTAGTCTGTGGTCTATAGGGAGAAGACTTGTGGCGTGCAACTTTGAATTCGGTTAGCAGTTGGTCACAATCTCCTTCGAAGTGGGTCCCATTGTCAGATATGATCTCATTGGGCACTCCGTATCGGCACATGATGTTCTCTTTGATGAACTCAGCAACCTTCTTAGAATTCAGTACCTTGTACGATCTGGCTTCTACCCATTTGGTGAAGCAGTCGACTGCGACTAGAATGAACTCGTGACCATTGCTCCCTGGTGGAGTGATTTTGCCAATGACGTCAATTCCCCATGTGGCGAAAGGCCATGGTGTAGTCATACAATAGAGTTCGTGAGGAGGGATGTGATTGAGGTTGGAGAACCATTGACATTTGTCGCAGCTTCTGACGAACTGAATGCAGTCTGTTTCCATTGATACCCAATAGTATCCCATACGGAGGATGATATGTGTCAATGCTCTGGCGTTCATGTGCGGACCACAGGTTCCGTTGTGAACTTCGTTCATTAGCTCGCTGGCTTTTTCTTTATTTACACACCGAAGGAGTGGCCCTTGGTGGCGCTTCTTGTACAATATACCCCCAGAATGATGAAATGGGATGCCAGGCATTTTAATGCCATCATGTTTTTGGCTTTGATCCCTTCTTTGTATTTTCCATCTTCATTTGTGAAGGAAGCTTCTCCATTTTGGAGGTACTGGTAGATTTGATTGTACCAGGGTTCGTCGATCGGTTCATTTTTAACTTCGATCTCACAGCAGTAAGCGAGTGTTTCCCATCTGCCTATTCTGAGGGGTTTTACTGATTTCCCTTCGGTAATTTCGACAAGAGATGCGAAGGTAGCCAAGGCATCTGCGAAGCGGTTCCTGTCTCTTGGAAAATAATGGAAAGAGATGTCCTTGAACTGAGCAATGAGCTCCTCCATGTACGTGTGGTACTTTTGGAGGCCAGAATCTATCGTCTTCCATTTGTTGGACACTTGATTGATGATCAATGCTGAGTCTCCGTACACTTCTAGTTCTGAGATGTTGCGCTCGAGAGCGGCTTCTAGACCGGCTGCGCAAGCTTCATACTCTGCTGCATTGTTGGTTGCTTCAAAATTCAGTTTGATAGCTATGGGAGTATGCTCGTCCTTGGGATCGACAAGGAGCATTCCAATACCATTTCCCTTCTTGTTGGCTGCCCCATCGAAGAAGAGTTGCCAGCGGTTTGCGCTGTCAAGTGAAAAGATTCCGTCATTCGGAAACTGCGGATCAGGACCCTTGGGTTCACTGCTTGGGAAGTCTGCCAGCTGATCTGCCATTACTATGCCCTTTGTTGATTTTCTGACCATGTACTTGATGTCGAACTCAGATAGGAAGAATGACCAATTGGCTAGTCTCATTGACAGGGATGGCTTATCAAAGAGATATCGGACGGGGTCCATCTTGGAGACCAGGAGCACTGAATGTGACTGTATGTAGTGTTTCAGTTTCCCGACTACCCATACCAAGGCGGTACAAGTTTTCTCTAATGCTGAGTAGCTGAGTTCACTTCCCTGAAGCTTTCGGATTACGAAGTAGATTGCATGCTCAACTTTGGAATCTTTCTGTTCTTGTGCCAGCATTGCTCCGATTGACGTGTCTGTTACTGTCAAGTACAGGAGGAGTGGCTTGTCTTCATGTGGCGGGCACAAGATTGGGGGATTCACCAAGTATGTCTTGATTTTCTCGAAAGCTGTCTGGCACTCGGAGTCCCATTTGATGTCGGCATTCTTCTTCATCAGCTTGAACATTGGCTCGCAGAGAGATGTCAACTGGTTGATGAAGCGACTGGTGTATTGAAGTCTTCCCATAAAACTTTTTACTTCTGTCAGTGTCTGAGGCGGCTTCATGTCGATGATGGCCTTGATTTTCTTGAGATCGGCTTTGATACCTCTTTCTGTAACCATGTACCCTAGTACTTTGTCTCGCTTGACGCCGAAGGTGCAATCTCATAGAGTTCTTTCTGAGTCTGTTGAAGAACTTTCTCAGATCTGTCATGTGTTGCATGTCTGATCCTCTGGAGTGGATGATCATGTCGTCGACTTATACTTCGATTTCTTTGTGAATCATGTCATGGAAGAGGGCTGTTGCAGCCCGCTGGTAAGTAGCCCCAGCGTTCTTCAAACCGAACGGCATGACCGTGTAGCAGAATGTCCCCCATGGAGTGGTGAAAGCAGTCTTGGCTTGATCCTCCTCGAACATTTTGATCTGATTGTATCCGGCAAACCCATCCACGAAGGACTTTACCTCGAAATTGGTCGTGGTGTCGACTAGCATGTCGATGTTGGGCAGTGGGAAATCATCTTTAGGGCTGGCCTTGTTGAGATCTCGGAAATCCACATAGCTTCTGACCTTTCCATTGGCCTTGGTGACCGTCACGATGTTGGAGAGCCAGGTCGGGTACTCAATCACTCTGATGAAACCGACGCGGAGCATTTTCTCAATTTCTTCTTTCACTTGCAAGGACCACTCTGACTTGATCTTGCGCAATTTTTGTTTGACAGGCTTGGATTCTGGATCCAGGGGAATTTTGTGCTCCACGATTGAGGGATCGAGTCCTGGCATGTCCTGGTATGACCAGGCGAACATGTCAACATACTCCTTGAGGAGATTTATCAGGGCTTCTTTTTCTGCATCGACGAAGAAACTGCGCACTTGTGTCTCTTTAGGCTCTTGCACTGACCCCAGGTTCACTTTGGTCATAACCTCTTCGGCAGCTTAGGCCCGATTGTCCTCTTGGTCTACTACATGCTTGAGAACTTCTTTAATGTATTGTTCATTTAATGTGTCTGCTTCTTTATCAAGTGAGTCATTATAAACGTCTTTTAAGTTGTTTGTTAACTTATCAGTTGTTAAAGTGGAAATGAGGGGATACTCCGAAAGGTCAGACTTTTCATTAAACGCGAACGAGAATAAATTGTTGGCTATATTATCATAGTCTTCCGGCGTAAGGCCGTTGGACGACTCAGAGGACTGGACTTTAACAAGGACTGACTTAGAGGGTTCGAGACCGGGTTTAGGGAGATGTGGGTGCAGGCCCAGCTTGTCTTCCATTTCTGCCTGGCTTGCCCTTGGTCCGGTGAAAGTTACCCAGTTCTTCAGTGGCATTGATGGATGCTTGATGAGGGTTTGGGGGTCGAGAGGCTTGGCTTCTGCTTTCCCAATCATGGCGATCATGTTTTTTTCGGAGCCCAGGTCAATCAGGTTTGGCACCTCCATGACTTCTTCAAAAAGAATCTGTAGAGCGGGTCCACTGAGAGCGTCTTCTATGAATTCTGGTTCCTTCTGTTTTGGAGTTACTGTCTCGAATGTGGCCTCAGCGGCTGACCCGAACAGTCTGTTTCCCGTGAAGAGCATCTCGAGTTGCTCTTCTATCTCTGGGATTCCCTTGAATGTGTACTCATGCTGAACTGTGGCGGCAATTGATCCAGGTAGAGTTGTGATGTAGAGGAACGCTCCCCTTATTTGATTAGCCTTGAGTCCTCTGAAACGCTTGAGGTCCCGTGCTAGCTTTTCCATCCTTTCTGTAGTCTCTGTGCTGACTTTCCCTGTTTCTTTCTCATCTTCATCAGTTCCACTGTCGGTCCCCTCAGTTCCGCTGTCGGTTCCGCTGTCGGTCCCCTCAGTTCTGCTGTCGGTTCCCTTGCCGGTCCCCTCAGTTCTGCTGTCGGTTCCCTTGGTGAAGTAATAATCGAGGTCAAAACTATAAGGTCGGAGGTTGGGTGTGCCGTCGGAGGTTCCCCTTTTGCGGGCTGCTGCCTTGGTGCGGGCGAGCCTTTTACTTTCCCTGATGTGAGCTGGTGTTGGCACATAACCAAGCCCCTGGACCGTAGTGTGGTCCTTGACTTTGATGACTTGGTGTTGGCCTTGTAACCTTTTGCCGAGCCCCAGTCCTGGGATAAAGTTCATGAGTTTCATCATCTTCATGGCGGGAGGAATCTTGTCTTGAAACAGTGGAAGGTCCACGTTGCATATTTAGATCTTGGAGGTCTCCAAAGTGAATCCAGTTAATGCCATGTCGTCATCATGCTTGATCTCTAACACTGGAATGCCGTTGGTGCTGGTCCCCTCGGTGGTGACGCTGTCGCCGTAGACTGTGGTTAGCTCGTTGCCTTGCATGAACTTGATACACTGGTGAAGGGTGGATGCCACGCCATTTATTTGATGCAGCCAGGGTCGCCCCAGGATGGCTGTGAAAGTGATAGGAATGTCCAACACTTGGAATTCGGTGAGGATCATCCGCTTGCCGAACCAGATATTTAGAGTAGCAACCCCGAGAACTGTATGGGAAGTGGAGTCATAGTCCTTGATAGTGTGGACTGAAGGCTTCAGATCTGTGGGCTTGATGTCAAGCAGGTCCATCAACTTGGCGGGCAAAACATTCATTCCGGAACCTCCGTCTACCAGCACACGGGGAAGGCGACGCTCGTCCAGCTGTATTGTGATGTAAAGCGGCTCATTGTGATCAGCCCCAAATTTTGGTAGGTCCAAATCTGTGAAGGTGATAATGTTGCCGTAGTGGATGTTGCTGATCATCTGAATTACTTCTTCTGGAGTTGCGTCCACGTGGACCATGGTGCGGGCCAAACTTTCCTCTAGCTTGAGCTTGTGAGGATATGAGGATGTGAGCAAGGACCAAAGGGAAATGTTCGCCTGGGTCTGCTTGAGCTGAGTGAGGATCGGGTCCTCTTTCACGGAACTTGTGTCTTCGGGTAGGCCAGGTTGCGGTTCTGGCTCCGTTGGCTTTTTAGTGGCCTTAGGTGGTAATGTATGGATTTGATCCGATCGGGTCAGGACGCTGACATCAGGTTTGGTCCCTTCTGAACAGGTCACTCTGAGCTGAGCCATAGTCAAAGGAGGATTCCTCGAAGCATAGGGCCATGTGTCTTCTCTCAATTCATTGACTGTAGTTCCATTCCCGAGAGCTTCGGCAGCTTTCCGAATTCTGTCCCAGAATACTGGCTTGGGTGCCTCCGTGGGGAGGTAGTTTATGGATTGCCGCAGCTGTTCGAACGTCAGTGCGCAACAGTGGTTGCCAGAATTGAACTGTGCATTGATGACCCTCCGGGGGAGGTTAGAGAGTTCTTGGTTCATGGGAACTGTCTCTTTGATCTCTTCACGGTATACCGCACTTCTTTCCTTCTTGTTGAGCATGCTTAGGGCATTCTGGAGTTGGGTTTGGCGATATTCATGGTTAGCTAATTTTACTCCACTCTTGGCCCAGATCAAATTTCTTGCAGTGGAGCCTACGTCCAGAGTTAGCGCCTGCGTTTCTTCCCACGTGAGAATAGCCAGTGCTTCCTTGAACTGTGTGCGGCAGTCTAGATAAACTTCCATTGGGGAGAGCTTTTTCTGCTGCTTTATCTGAGTGTCGGGTATGTCGGAACGTGAGTACACGGCTTCCCGAACATCTGTCCATGTGACTGGTTGCTGTCCTAGTTGATCGTTTCTGTAAACGAATGCCGCAGTCTGTGGAATCTCCCTGAGTAGTTGCTGGAGATGTATTTCCATCTTTCTTTTCTTTTTGAATAGACCTTCCTCTCTCAGTTGGCCTTTTAGTTTGAGAGCGGAAATGATCCTTTCCCATCCTCCCAGGACCCTTGGGATTCCGGTTTTGTTGACTTCATGCTCGTCTTGGAAGAGAATGGTTTCATCGTCTTCATCGTCGCTTTCACAGAGAACTTGCTTTTCTCGGGGAGATAAGCGCTGGTACTCTCCATGTTGTGTCATTCCATCTCCTAGGTCATCGGGACCGTTGACCGCCCTCCCTTGCCAGAGGGGGTTGGATGAGAAAAGACGGTAGTCCAGGAAGTTGCCATGAGAAAAACCTTTGAGGTCGAATTGGTCTAGAGTGGCCTCTAGCTTTCTGTCTGAAGCTGCTTGTGACGCTTTAAGGGCTTGGTCCCTGTGAGTCTTTTGAGCTTGGTTCTCGTCCCAGAGACGGTTCTCTTGAGCGGCTAGTTCCATGAGGGCTTTCCTTCCGAGAGCTAAACAGTCTTCGTAGGTGCGCGCCATCTGACTAGTGTCTAGAACTGTGATCACATCCAAATCTCCGAATGGCGGAAACACTTGGATTATATTGACGAAGGAAGTCGGGCTGGGACATTTCATGCGGCCTTCCTTGATCTCGGTTACCAAGAAGTTTGCCCATATCTGCTTGATTGAACCCACGGGAGTGTTGAATTCTGCAATGTTGATAGTCTCGTGATCTCGCTGGATCGCCAAGTCTATCAAAGCTAGCAGTTTGCTGGCGGGATGCCTGAATCTGCGGCCGTGACGGATGGGAGCAGGATCG
This sequence comes from Adenophora triphylla var. japonica, assembly GCA_022495995.1. NCBI lineage: Eukaryota > Viridiplantae > Streptophyta > Magnoliopsida > Asterales > Campanulaceae > Adenophora > Adenophora triphylla. Next base: position 506,367 of record JAFEMH010000579.1, on the reverse strand, counting down.
AACTTGAGCATGTTGATGCTGAGGTGATCGTTCCTTTCTTCGGAAACCGGATCTGTCTTGCGGGGAAGACTTTTACAGATGTTTTCAGGGTGGCTACTGGAAGCGTTCCTGAGGTTGATCTGATTTGTGGCTGGGTGAGGAGCTTTGTCTCCTTTCTTCTTGCCCAGCCTTAGCGGCGCCGAGTAGGCATGTGAGTTGGCCCGACGGCACGGGCGGTTGCAGCTGGGGCAGTAGTCGGAAGTGATGAGGAGCTCTGAGCTTGATTGGCCAGGGCCTCGTTTACCATGAGCAGGCAGTCGTTGAGGGTAATTTTGGCATTACAGAATATAATAATAAGGACCGGATCCTTGGTATCATCGGGATATCTGGAAAATACAATGTTGACGAAGTCGTCGTCGGTCACTTGATCAGAGGGGTTCTTTGTCGTGTCAAACAGTTGTTTCCATTCGCCGGATAACTGCCTGTACGGGATGTTGAGCTTGACAATTTCCATGGTATTGGAGTCCCTGTTGTAGGTGACATCATTGGAACTAGTGCCGTCCTCAAAACTGAGCATATGTATGTAGGGATCTTCTTGCGGATCTGCCGCATCCTCGACTCCGGAGAGTCCTGATTCGTTATCGTCTGACGGTTCAACCCAGACATAAGGACGCCTCGCGTCCTGCTGCGCTACTGGAGCTGCTAGAAAAACATCATGCCCTTCGCTTGAGAGGAGGGGTTCGGCAGGCAATTCCTCATGGAGGACATCCCATACGACTGCCATACATTCATCACGAGTGTGACGATGCTTGTTGACCTTTATCACGAAGATTTCCTCGCCTGTCGGGGCCAGAGAGTAGGATTGAAGGATGCTGATAAATCTCCAATCAGAGACAGGGGGTTTATGTGCCCGCATCATGGCGATGCTCAGGGTTTCTTTCCAATCTGCTTCCAAGTTTCAAAAATGGCAGTTGAACTTGATGTATCTGACTGCTTCAGGGTCTGCCTGCTCGAGGACGTTGACATAGTTAGCATCTCCGGACTCTGAGGGATTCTGATGAGATTTGCCCCGAGAGTCCCTTGGTCGACTTGAAGGAGGTAGCCCCGGTGCCTGGCTGCGGGCACGCTTGGCTGTTGTCTCGACTTCGTTCCCTATGAGGAAACTGTCCCCTCTGATGACTTCAAGATCTCCCTGCCGGTTAATGAACTTGACGCACAGATGGAGAGTGGACGCTATGCCTTTCATGTGGTGTAGCCAAGGGCATCCCAACAGAGCTGTGAATTCGGACGGAATGTCCATCACGTGGAATTTTACTGGCACCATTTGGGTTTCGAACCAGAGTTCCAGAGTCACCATCCCCAGGATGGGACGAGACGTGTTCTCGTAGGCCTTGATAGTCCGGGCAGACGGAATCATGTGGCCTTCGTCGATGCGTAAGGCTCGCATCATGCTGAGAGGGAGGACGTTAACTGCTGATCCGTTGTCTACCAATTCTCCGGGGAGAGATATGGTGTTGAGCCGGAGAGTGATGTACAAAGCTTCATTGTGCCCTGAGGCGTCTCTCGGCAGGTCTTCATCACAAAAAGGTGAGCATACTGCCATACAATCGGGAATCGTAGATCTGGTCTCTATCCGGAGAAGGAGAGTCATCAAGCCATCCGTTTCCTGTCTTCCTCTTACGAGGTAAAGCTTTTGCTGGTGCCTCGGGATTGTGGTGAGGCTGTTTGCAGCGGTTGCCGCCCTTGGTTAGCACGTTGATTGAGTGCGAGTGCCAAGCTGACTTTGATTTTCCTTTGCCGGCCCGTGCTCTGAAGTTGGGCAAATTGAACCTTGGCTGATCCCGCGGGGGGTTAGGCTTCTGACTGGCAGTGAGATTGTCAAGATTTGAGGTATTCCGGTGTCCTGAGGCCTGAACTCTGGCGTCAGTAGGACTTTTCGGCTTTCCCACCCCTGTCTGCTCTAAAGCTACGTGGCCTGGAGGAAGGGAAGACTAGCTGGAGTAGAGTACGTAGTAATCGAACCTCCCGGATGGCTCTCCGAGTGTACCCACACTGGTGTCTCCAGCTTCATATGTTTCTCTCAGTTTCTGTTGTGAGGAATTCTTCTTCTGCGTTCTGGGAGAATTACCCCTGATCATGTCTTGGGACTCATACTCAAGGCATTCAGAGCAATCACAAACATCGTAACTGATGTGGACATTCGATGAGGACCCGACTGGAAGAGGCGGAGGAACTGGCTATGCGGCAATCTTCTTTGGCACCCATTCAATGGAGTTCACACTGTTTTTGTTCGGAAAAGGGTTTCCGACTGTATTGGGTCCACGGGGACGCTCCAACTTTCCTTCCTCTATCAAATTCTGAATTTCGTATCGTAACCCCACGCAGTTGTCGGTGGTATGGCCATGATACTGGTGGAAGGCGCAGTATTTGCTCTTGTCAGCGTTGACTATGGGATTCTTGGGTTTGTAGTTTGCAACGGGTTTGAGGAGGCCTACCTTGATCAACCCTTCCAGCATCTTACTCAGCGGCATGTCCAACTTGTCGAAGTGTACGGCAGGCTGCTTCTGAGTGGAGTTGTTGCTTTGCGGGACTGGATTTCTGTTGCTCGACTGCTCTCCTTGATGGATGTAGTTGACAGACGTATCTTTCCCTTTGCCGGGGGCCGGTGCGGGATTGAATGCAACTGTTGATCGGTATCTGTATGGCTGTGCAGTAGCCAATTTATCCTTGAGATCCTTCTCGAACTGTGAGCTGGCATTGACCATGGACCGGAGATCTGGGAAGAAGTAATGATTGATGAGAGTTCTGATGGACGGTCTTAAGCAGGACTTAAAGATCCGCATCTGTTCATCCTTGGAGAGTGGCTCCATGATCTCGGAGAGTTTCCAACTCCACCACTTGTAGAATTCTCCGACGCTTTCATCTGCTTTCTGCTCGGTGGTGATTAAGTCCTCACGACTTATTTCCCACTCTAAGTTGGATCTGTACCGTTCTAGGAAGATGTTACTGATCTGATCCTGTGTGGCGGTCCTCTGTGCTTGACCCTTTGGAACTATCGTAACGCTGAAGTCTTGAGCGTATGCTGGAAGTGATCGGCCATTTGCTGGAGGGTTGCTCCTTTCGCTCTCATGCCGAGAACGTAGGTGTCAACATGCGTTTGAGGACATTCGGTTCCGTCGAATCGGTCCATCTCTGGCATTCTGAACTTGGCAGGGAGAGGCGTGACCATTCCCGGATCTGTGGATCTGAGCGTTTCTTGCTTTGAGCTGCTCATGTTGGCTTTCAGGTCTTTCATCTGTTCGACCATCCAGGCTAAGGTTGGGTCCAGTGGTGGACTTTGAGGCTCGGCGCCGGGTGCTACCATGTGAGTGGTAGTGATTGGAGGTGGAAGGCTTGATATATGTGGATATATGGGGGCCTTTTCTGGACTGTATCGGGGTTTGTCCCCGGTGTTTTGGGATTCGTGTATAGGCAATGGGATGAACCCAGGAGGGTATTGAAGGATATTGGCATCTGTTTGAGATGGTCCAGCGGTGCGCTGGTTGTACTGAGTGATGGGAGTAGTACTGGCTTGGCCGTATATGACAGGGTTGCCCTGAGAGGTGGCAACATGGAGCCTAGGTCGGCTGTTTCCTTGGTTCGAAGGCATCCCGTAAGTTGGCGGGGGAGGAACCTGGTTGAAGGTTTGAGGAACTGGTTTCGGGGAATCGTCGTCCTCGATTATGACGAAAGTACCATCTGACTGGGGGATAGCTGCTATACCTCGCTCATTCAGAAGCTGTACCACGAAATTCTGCTGATCTTCTTTCTGCCTCTTGTGAACCTCACAAGCCCGGATGGCTTCTTCCAATGTCATATCTGTTACCGGTGGCGGGGGTCCGTCCCCGTCACAATTTCTCGGTGAGCTAGACATGTCGAATATTCTGGCTGAGGGAACTGAGGGAACCGAAGAACTGTCTGACGCTGCCGTAACAGTGACTCTGGTGAGGCGCTGACCCAGAATTCTGAACCACTTTCTGCTTGCTACAGGGAACGAAAGGCAGGGTTTAGGCTTCGGAAAGGGTATTTGGCTCAGGGTTTTGGGCTTGTGCAATGTGCATTTACCGATTAATGTTTACTTAAAACGCATTTTCTCAGAGTCCTAGTTGGTTGGAAAAGATCGTGTCTTCTTTTTCGCAACTAACCTAAAGGCTCTAATCAGTGGATCTCGTCACTACGTTTATAAGCCCCTCATTTCCATTTGTAGATCATCTTCTCGGGATGGACAATCCCGAGCGAGGGTCCTATAAGGCAAGCGAGTTCCACCGACAAAGGAAAAAGTGAACTTAAGGCTAGCTGATCACGCAAACTTCCAATGTATGTGACACGTGGGCCACAGTCGAAGTCAACGTCCTTAAGTTAAGGCGGGGATCGTGCCAAAATATCGGCATGACCTCTCCTGACTCGCTTGTGCGAGGGGCCTTAGCTTCTGGCGTTGGCCAAGTTGTGGCTGGCACGGTGCATACGGTGAGGGTTTGGTGACACGGTGTCACATTGAACCTTCGGGTATATTTTTCGGCAGAGCTCCGTGTCAAAGTCAAGGCTGAAAAGCTCAAGACTTCGGGTCGGGAATGACCTTTGGTCTCAATCTTTCGAGCATGACTCGTGACGGAACCCGGTGTAAAACCATACACTTGGGCTTTATGACTCGTACTAAGCCAAAAACCAATCGGGGTCTTGGACGAAGTGTGACACAAAGAGTGCATGGCTTACACGGGCTAGGATGGGCTGTTTGGGATGACCCCGTGCGCGCTCGAAAGGTGTCTGGCAGACCAACCGAGCTACAACTGAACGGTCATCCCGCGTTACGGGTCGTAGTGCTCAGTGTACCGAGGCAGCAAGTGCACGTGAAGTGCGGTGTACCGAGGCAGCAAGTGCGAGTAGTGTGCGGTCACTAAAATTCTTTTTCTGAGTAAAACAGAGATTTTCAAAATGTGTCTTAAAGAATTTTATGCGCAGTTCAAAATGTAGCATGAAAATCAAGTATGAATGGGAATGCACGAACATGTTATGATTTTGAAAAATACGATAATGCAACACATTTTGAAAAAAACCGTTCGAGGTTTAAAGTAACACACGCACACAAAAACGAGGAAGGGTAAACGAAAGTTTGACCCACGAAAGGCTTTTTGAAAACAACGGTAGTTTTGAAAAAGTATCCAAGTCCCCAGCGGAGTCGCCAACTGAAATTACCCGGATTTCGCGCGAGCGAAACCGGTTGTCTTTTGCGGAGGGTTGGTGTTTGAGACCTCGCTTTCGGGAAGGAGAGGAGTGTCCACGCGGTTTTGTATTTTGAGCCCAAACGTTGAAAACGGCTTTAGTGAAAATGGTGTCGTTTTTATTGGTAGCAAAAACATAGGAAAAGGCTTTGAAATGGGGTGTCATTTTAATTGGTAGCAAAAATGAGGAAAAGACTTTTTTGAGTACCAGAGATTTTTAGGTTTGGAGGTCATGTTACGTTTCGGAAAGAGTATTTTGAGATCACCCGAAATGCCTCGTATGACGAGTCTTTATACCTTTCTCGAAAATGTGTTCGTGTGTGTGTGTGTGTTTGCATTTTGAAAATGGGGGCTTGAATGACAAGCTTAATCTTGGTTTGAATGTCAAACGTTGATTTTGTGTTTCTGTTTGAAAATGCGAGCGTTTGAATGACAAACGTCGTTTTTGAAGTTTTTTAGGAAAAGTGGCGTGAATGCTGTTTTTGATCTTTTAAGCGTCAAATGTTGACTTTTTTAAGAAATGAGCGTTTGAATGTCAAACGTCGGGTTTTGAGTTTGAAGATGATCGTTTGGATGCCAAACGTCATTTCGCGCGTTTTGAAAGAGAGTTCGAATGTCGAACTCCGGTTTTGAACCGGGCATGTCATTGTTAGCGATTTTACGGGAAAAAAGCATTAAATGAGTTTTGAATGTCAAAAGTCGGCTTTTAAGTTTGAAGATGATCGTTTGGATGCCAAACGTCATTTCACGTGTTTTTGAAAGAGAGTTCGAATGCCGAACTCCGATTTTGAACCGGGCATTACATTGTTAGCGATTTTACGGGAAAAAGCATTAAATGATATGCGATCAACGAATCGTTTTTGCGACTCGGACTTTGATAAGTAAATACTATCACGAACCAAACGGCTCGGACTTGTATATGACAGTATTTAAAGTGCGGTATCGACGGAATCAAACGATCCGGAATTGTAAAGTGCGTTCAACGAGCCAAACAGCTCGGAATTGTAAATTTGCGTAAAAGTAAATGACGATCAACGGATCAAACGATTCAGAATTGTAAATGACATAAAAAGTAACGGAACGTTCGACGGATCAAACGATCCGGAATTGTAAATGACATAAAAAGTAACGGAACGGGGCCGAAACGCCGTTTTAACTCGAGATTACTTCTCTTACGGGAAGAGAAGAGGATCAGGGACTAAAAAGTATCGGACCCCGTTAGACGGTGACGTCTACATTTCAACAACATCGTCCGAAACGGTTGTAGCGACTGGCGCGTAAACCGAGATGGAACGAGAGTTTAGGAAGCGAGAGTGTTACCTATGTCTAGGGGTTGACTCTTTTGACTCGGGAGGCGTATACGAGATACGATTTAGTGTTTGGAACGGTGTTTCGAGGTGTTTTGGTTCGTGTCTGTTGAAACGCGGAGTTTTCATGTAAATCGAGGCAAAATAGGGCTCAGAGGAGGTTGAAACTGGTTTATGCCGTGGCTTGGAGAGAAAATGGTTAAGGTTTTTTTTTTTTTTTGTTAACAGACCTCTGTATTTATAGGTGAATTTTGCAAAAGAGTCCAGACGGACTTAGACTGAATTCCAGGGGATTTTGTGAAACTTTGAAAACTGGAGGGACTTGCTGGCAACTCTGGTTTGCCTGCAAAAGAGTCCGGTCGGACTTGGACTTCATACCAGGGGTATTTTAGTCTTTTCACACTGAAATTTGATTGAGGTTGACAAGGGAGATGTGGCATGCGTGCCACGTGTCCTGTGACTTACCAGGTTCATGGGATTTTGTGCCATTATCCCCGATTTTATCCGTTTTTTAAATAACTGTCCGGAAAATGTCCAAAACGCCCCCGGAAAGTGTCGAAAAGTGCATTTTTCAGGGAAAGCTGTACTTTTACGTGCGACGATGTGTGTTGAGTACGCTTCGACGTTGGGATGCGTAGGGCAGTCCCGAGACGTCCCGTTGACTTGAGAACGGGGAGCTTAACGGGTTCCGGTTAACCTAGAGCGGGCCAGTTAACGGATTCCGGTTAACTTCTAACGGATTTTGGCGATCCGGATTTGGGTACTTACACCCAGTTTTGATGCTTAGATTTAAAGAGTGTGTATAAGAGTGGCTAACAGGAAGCCCCTAGACTTGACAGGAAATGCTAGTTGTCTCAAATATCTAGAAAAATTGTTCTACCTTTTAATAAACCGTGCATCATCTAAAAATTTCTAAATAAGTTTTAGAAGAAAGCCAATCATTAGTATGACTTAAGGGTAAACATTGGTACTGAATGTCTTCTTCACTTGATGTTGAGAGGATGTCTCCATTTCTTTTGTTGGTATCACTTGACTCCTCTTCTTTGTGGGAGAGTCCTTCATGCATTTGAATTTTCACCTTTGTTGTGGGGGTGATGAAAGCTTGAGAGTTTTTTTTTTACTCTCAAAGCTTTGAATTGAGTAGCCTCACTCTTCTTGGGATGAATGTTGACAGCAGCATCTTTGGCTTTCTTCGTTTGTTGATCTTTGACTTTCAGTAGGAGTAATGTTTAGCCTTTAAGCTTTCTAAGGATAAATTTCTTCTTAAACTCGCTTAGAAGTCTCTATTTTATTTTGCGATGATTTAGGGAATGGAGGGTCCATTATTTTGTTATGAATTAAATGATATTCATGAGGTAGAACAACCTTAGGAAAAGTATTTAGAAAAATGACTTTGATTAATTGAGAAATTTAAGAATAGACTCGATAGTTTAGAGGACACAAACTAGAGGAGGTGAGGAGTACTAGAAAGACAGAATGACTCTTCGAGTTCATACTTGGAAATTTAAAACCTAATCTACTTCTATCAAAGGAGAAGGAGAGAGGATAGTTGTAGCCCCAAAGTGGTAAGTGTAGATTTCTTCTTGGAGCTTCATCTTCTTCATGGATTGCGGGGGAGAGGATTGGTGATGACGTTGGGACGTTCTACCTCTCCATTGTCAAAGAGGTCTTGGATGATATCCTTCAAGTGGTGGCAAGAGTTGGTGTCGTGGCCAGTGAAGTTGTGGTACTTGCAGAATAAGTGATGAGCATGATTCGGACCCATATCCTTAGGAGGACCACCTTCCCTTGGTTTAATCTTTTCATTCTTGACAAGCACATCGAAGATTTCTTCTTGAGTGATTCCTTCAATTTTGTCATAGTGCCTCTTTTTCTTTTCAGGAGGAGGAACAGCAGAATACTTGCCAGTGTTGGGGCGGTTGAATGCAATGGCATTAACAGAAGCATCCTTACTTGTGGTGGTTTTGTTGAAGCGAAAAGTGCTTTCCTTCTTTTTATTTTTGAGGAGGTCATCAATTCTAATTCCGGACTCATGGAGTTCATTGAAGCTAGGAAAGTAATTGCCGGCGAGCTTCTCTTGAAATTCATCACGAAGACATTGGAGGAAGATGTGGATTTTCTATTTGAGAGTAGGTCTTTCGACAATTTCAGTAAGTTTGAGTCTCCATCTTCTAGCAAATTCAGAAAAAGACTCATTTGCATGTTGCTTTGTTTGTTCAAGATTCCTCCTAGTAGGGAGGTAAGTGGAGTTGTCTTCAAACTGCCTTTGGAAGACTACGCATGCAGATGACCAATCAAGCCTTGTAGTCGTAGGAAGAGACATGTACCAATCCCTTGTAGCACCCTCCAAAGTTTGAGGAAAGCATTGGGCCAAGATTGTGTTATCAACGCCCATTGAAAGCATAGCCCAAGTGTAGGTTTCAACATGAGCTCAAGGACAGGTAGTACCATTAAACTTGGCAATATCGGTTGTCTTGTACTTGCGAGGAAACTTGGTGATGGATTGTTGAAGATCATCGGGATCAAATGGAACGAATGACCCCTTTGAAGTGTCAAGATTTGCAAGTTTCTTCTCGAGGTAGTTCTTAGTAACATGGTCACCAAGTTTAGTAGTTTCACCACTGCCTTCTTTCTTGGTTTTAGCATCTTTGGAGGTATGTTCCTCATCATCGGAGGAGGATGAGGAAGAGGATGAATCAAATTCTTCCTTTTTATTGCTTGACTTCTTGGGTATCTTATTCTTTTGGGTGTAGGATTCCTCTTCATCGGAGGAGTATTCCTCTTTCTTCTTTTACGTTTTGCCTTTCTTGACATTCAACTCGTGGAGTTCTTTTATGAGGGTGGCCATTTGGACGTTTTGCTCATCGATTTTCTTACTTTGTTCATCCAACTTAAGCAGGGCTTGGATGAGTTGGGCCTTAGCTTCATTGATTTCGGCCTCGATAGTAGAAGGAGAAGCAGACATTGTGTCGAGCTTTGGCGAAGGACCTAGACGTGTAGTAACCGTGTTAAACCATGATCGAGTCCCAACAAGTCGGCTGAATAGGGTGAATGTAGGCTTCAAGGTTTTGGCCAAAACACGAAAAGACCGAAGACTTATCTCGCACGGGACAAGTAGTCTCGCGCGAGACAATACCACAAAAAGTCACATTTTTTCTGATTTTTGGTCGGACTGAAAATCCGTTTTGGGGGTTTCTAACATTCAAAATCTAAACCTAGGGACCTAGGGGTCGAAGTTATCTCAAGTAACATCAAGTTTTGTGCAATAAATTTGGTGAGAAATTTTTCTCTTTTAGGGGCAAATCCGAAGGGACAATCATAGGGACATTTCCGAAGGGACAATTCCGAAGCAGCATATTTATTGATTTCTTTTCCATGGATTATTGCACAAAACAAGATCTTGAAAAGGGATTACAAGGACTCCAAGATCAAACCGACCAGTCATTGAGTGTCTTAAAAAGTCAATCTACATGATATGTGGCGATGCAGGGCTGGAATGCTAAGCTCCCCCCGATATGACAATCTAGATGGATTGAATACGCGGAGTGGGATGATCCAATTTCGGAGAGACCGACGACTAGGTGGTTACCGTCATCCGTCCTTAGTGTGGGTCACGGGTTTAATCAGGGTATGTAGTGCAATGACAGTTATAATATGAGTGCGCGTGTGTGAGAGTTCAATCTAGGTGATAGAGTAAAATAGAAAGTTTTTTTTTTGAAAACCAAAGAAAACAAGCAATGGCCGAACCAAGTGGTTGCCTACGTTTCTTCCAAATTAGGAAAACTCAGACCGTCGTAGTTCCACTTAAAGTAGATAGAGAGAGAATTAAATTAATTAATTACAAAGTCCGAGTCAACCGATAACCGGTAAAAAATTAAAATAAATCCAATCTCACGCAAGTATATAGTTTAAGTAATTAAAATTATTCTATCCTGCAAAATAAAGTTAATACAAGCAAAATAGAAATAATAATTTATTTTGACTTTTCTGAATTTTCAAAATTTTTCTGTAAGTTTTTGTTTCTGTTTTTTTTTTTTTTAAATGAGTAGTCAACTTATGATCAAAGTCAACTGGAATCTTTCTTTCTAAGTTTGGTCAAACGATGGACCTAAACCCTTTTCCTTTTTTTTTGTTTTTTTTTCATGCCTCTGCCGCCACAGAGAAGAGACAGAACGTTTTTTAATAAATCGTAAGTTAGTATCACACGAGACTACTTTGTCCCGCGCTGGACAAACATTCGCACAGTATTTTTTTTTTTTTTTAAAACAGTACAGAAAAATTCTGAAAAATTCAGAAAAATCAATTTTTTGCAGAAAATAAAAAGATTGATAATAATCAATTGTGCGCAAGTCTAGCCCTCTTAATTATTTATCCCCAGCGGAGTCGCCACTGTAGCGATGCGTGAATTTTTTAACATCTCGGAGTCGCCACTTATTATTTATTTAGGAAAACAATAAGAAAAACCTTTTTGATTTTAAAGAGATTTGAGGGTTCGGGGGTTAAGTTATGGAATGGGAAGGTCGAGGAGCACCCATTCCACCCAATCCGGAGATCAGTCTTGCCAATCGAGTATTATCAATCTTTTCAGTAAATAAGAACAAGAAAACCCTAATCAATTTCTTGATTAGGAATGTCGGATTGTATGCTTCGAGATCACCTCCATGGATTGAATGGATTCTATGCTAATCCTTTTGATGGGATTACACCACTCTAAAAGCCAATAGAGAGAGATTGAGAAGAAGAGAGTAAAAGTATAGGAGTTTACCTAGTGTTTAAGGAGTATTTGATTTAGAACGTGGTTCTAAGATGTCTTCTCGGTCGAGAAGTGATTCGGGCAGAGCTTCGCCTTGATTATAGGCTTGAGCCTTGATGTTCGTCAATCAACGTGGTTGATGGACAAATTTGGGAGTTGTTTGTGAGTGATTTGAATGAATCTTTCGGGGAGAGAAATCAACAAATTGTGTGTGTTGTGTGTTTTCGATCGTGGATCGGGGACCTCTCAAATACTGAAAGTCATCAAGTATTTATAAGGGTTTAAGAGGTGGATGGATTACTTGGTCACCAAGATTAGGAGACTCAAGGAAGGTTCCAGAACTCAACTGTGATTGGATGACCGGATTGATAAGGTTTTATCCAGAAAAGAGTTTGAAATGGAGAAGGCGAGTGATTCTGCATATCCTGCAGAGGGCTTGTCTCGCGCGAGACACTTATGTCCCGTGCGAGACAACTAGTCGGTTGACTACTTTGTCCTCTTCAGTTTATTTCGTTAGTCAGTTAGGTCCAAAACTAATGAGGTTAGTTAGAAACTTAACGAAACATGATGAAACTACTATGCATTCATCAAAACATAAAAGAGAGATGAAGAGTAGTGTAATCATGAATTATTGGTTCAGAATGGGGTGTCTATAGAAGGCGAAGAGGAAGCCGGAAAAGTCGAGGGAGAGCACTCGACTGACTTATGAGGAAGTGTCTCTGGCCTTGGACTGAGATTTTTCTCCGCGGATGCGGCTGACCTGGTGGAGCCGGTTTGATGTCTTTGCGGTGCAGGCTGCTGGAGATGTTACACGTCGGCGGAAGCTGCTGGTGGGGCTCCTTTGCGATGTGATGTACCTGGGTGAGAGGGTGTCTTGCTAGCATGCTCCGGGGTCCATTCCCTTGGTTCCGATGGACCCGCCTCCTCACATGCAGTATCCTACGATGATACCGATGGCAGAGTTGCAACGGTACCGGCAGGGTGTGTTCTATGACGAATTCATCATAGAGGATGTCGACTATGATTTTTTTCGAAGGACGAGGCTGAGGAGCTCGCAGGTGCTGGATAGAGAGGGCGAGGGCCCTGACGTCCACGAGACTACCCGCTCCCTCGCACTCGCTTGTCGTTCGAGGGCATTGGTGGTTCTCGCAGGCGGCTGTTGATTCCCATTCCACAGCAGCCGAGGGCTCCATACAGAGTGGACCCTGATGCTTCGATAAGCGTTTTGCTTTTCTGTTCTTGGTAGTAGCATCTTGCAAATGTTGCGTTTGTGTTGTCTGTTTGTTCTTTGACGGCTTTCCTGGTTTACAGGTGTTTGGCCGTACTTACAATCAGGCCGTGAGGCGCTTGGAAGGATTAGCGAACTATGCTAGGAGGCTCGGGGATTTTCTGTGGTGTAGTTCCCGGAGGAGTGCGGATATTTATGAGCCGATGCCTTCTCGGCAGTCTGCTGCGAGAGACTCGTCTGCTTCCACAGCGGGTGGGGCAGATTTTACGCAGGGGTTCAGCCAATTTTCCGGTGGGACAGCTGGGTTCGGAGCTCGTCACTCTTCGTGTTCGGGATATGAGCGAGGAGAGTCCTCGGGGACACAGGAGTGGGGCCGTAGCTTTTCGTACTCCGGTCACGTATAGTTTGCGGAGTATTGGTCCACCGTGGATTCGGCTGCAGCGGGGCAGTATTACGAGTGCTCGGATGACGAGCAGAACTCTGAGTAGTCCTTTTATTTAGACAACTATGTGTATTGCCCAAACAATTGATTTGTATTTGAAAGGTCCTTTGAGGCGAATCCTTGTATTTTGAAACATTTATTATTGATTACCTTCCTTTATTTTTGGCAAATAAGCAAGTAGGTTGATCAAAAATAAACAAAAATGGGACATGCATAAAATTTGAGCTGGTCAAAATTTATATCTACATACACTGTTATTTAATTAATTGCACTGTTGCACGAGCCCGGGGTGGATGTGGTGTCGGCAGTGAATGATTAAACTATGGATGGATGCAATTTAGTCAAGACTGGAACAGGAGGTTGTTTGGAATTGTTCCTGAGATTTGAGGTAGCTGGCTGCAGAGTTGACCAAGTCAAACTGTAAAATAGGCCGGCCGGACTGGGACTCAGTTCCAGATTGTTTTAAATTGCAGTCCAGTTTCTGCAAATTTGAAAACACTACTCTTGTTTCTGATCAAAGTTGATTTCTCTCTCAAATTTTTGGAAGCTTTCTTTGTTTCTCATGGCTTTATCTCCAAGGTTGTCGTCTCAGGTGCAAGAGCGATATTTGGAGAGTTTCCAGACGTGGGTACGACACCACACGAGGCAAAGCAAGGGATTTTTTGAAGGCTGTTATAGGAGGAAGGCGGTGTGGGCTTTGAAGGAGCTCATGCCGGATTGGGATCTCTTGAGAGCTGCGTCTCATTTCTGGGACGAAAGGAGGCACGTGTACAGCTTCTCGTACAATGAGATCACGCCCACACTCGAAGATTTCCGGGCCATCCTTGGAGGACCTGAGGCAGAGCAACTTGTTCTTCCTTTGATGGGCGGCCTAACCACCGTTGAGAAGTTAGTGTCCTTGCTTGGCGTCTCAGCTGAAGAAGCATACGGGATGCTAATACCGAACATGGATCATGTTGACATTTTGGGGCTGCCCGATAGATTTGCTGGTGCTGAGGGGAGCGTTTCTGCGTGGGACGCTTTTGCTCTGTGCGCAATCGCCACCTTGTTCACATTCACATCCTTGGGGGTGTTCCATCACAGTGTACTGGACCTGGTGAGGTAGTGCCAGAGCGGAGGGGACATCGTGCCTTTGATCCTGGGCGAGACATTCCTTGGCATAGGTCGGATGGCGACCGGTAGCCGATACATGTGGGGAGGGAGTCCTGCTATGCTTACTCTGTGGTTGAGGGAACGTTTGCAAATGATGCCCGAGGTACCAGTGTCATGTGATCCCTGGTCTTTTTCTCGACGTCCCTTGGGGATAGGGGCGATTAGGTTGAACTGGAGCTTTGGATGGCCAAACTCCGCACGCATCATCTGCGATAGTGGGTTCCTCATTGGAAGTTACACACCTGCCGGACCGTTCAGGAGGGTCTTCTCATTGTCAGAGTTTCGGGGGTGTCCCAGACTTCTTTCTACGTTCCATCCTTGGTGGTGCGACAGTTCGAGCTGGAGCAGGTGCCATTGACGGGCTTGAGTAATGCGGCTACCTTTGAGGTGGGATCGCTTCTGATGGAAGATCCCTCGACGCCATTGCTTCTCACGCGGTTGTGGCAATATACGTCCTTTCCTGCCAGGGTTCTCTTTCACTGGAGAAGGGGCACTGTTCTAACCAAGTTGATTTCGTTTGGCCATATTCTTCGGTGTGGAATACGTAACCATTGACAAAATATCTCTTATATACATTCACTTTTAAGAGCGGACCGTGTGCTAATGCTTGTAATCTCGCAGCTTTTGCATCTCCACGGTTTTTCAAAATCTAAATAAAAACACATAGATAGTAAAAAGCTGATACTTCAAATTCTATTAAAAACATTGAATTAATGAATTGGCATTTACATAATTTTTAAACCAGGAGGGAAATTCGTTGTCTGTCCTTATTGAAATCAATTCAGCGCAATATCTCCAGCCTGTTCTTCGAACATACTGCATTCAAGGAGAACATAAAGTTGCTTAGTTCATATTAAAGTTATTAGGATTAACATTACTTAATACAAAATGAAGAATGCTTACTTCAAGTAGTTCTCGACCTCAGCACAGTTAAGGAGAATATAGAGTTTAGCGGCTTCTTATTCTTTTTTGCTTAGCATGCGCATACACTTTCTATTGCCAAGGAATCGACCAGGTGAAGAAAAAACTGAAATTTTTCCATCGGGATCAGTGACTCCCCCATCGTAATTGTGTCCCACTTTAGTGAACCTTGTCTCAATGTCGGGGTGAAAATATGTTGAAACAAATGACACAATTTCATCGACAATCACTGATTCAGACATAGATGCCTCAACTTTTGCTCTATTGCTCATCTTCTTTTTCAAACTCCCCAAAAATCGTTCAAATGGATACATCCATCTGTACTGAACAGGTCCTCCAACTCTAGCTTCATAAGCTAGGTGAATTGGTAAATGCTCCATTGAATCAAAGAAAGATGGCGGAAATATCTTTTCAAGCTTGCTTATTGTCACCACAATGCTCTCTTCGAGTCTTTTCATATCCTCAACACGAAGAGTGCTGGAAGTTAATGCTCTGAAGAATTCACTCAATTCTGTTAGGGCAACCCATATTTCATTAGGGAGAATGTCCCTAAATGCAATGGGAAGCAACCTATCCAATAATACGTGACAATCATGACTTTTTAACTCATGTACCATCCTTTCTTCCACATTCACACAGTTGCCAATATTAGATGCATACCCATCAGGAAGTTTCAAATCTTTCAACCACTGCAAAGCACGTTGCTTATCCTCTCTTAACAGAACAAAGGGAGCAACTGGTTTGAAATCTTTTCCATTAACTTTAACAATGTTGAGATCTTTACGATTGCAAATTGCTTCAAGGTCTAGCCGACCCTTTCCTGTGTCATTCGTTGAGGCCTTAAAATCCATCACTGTATTGAAAATATTTTCAAACACATTTTTTCAATATGCATGACATCAAGGTTATGTCTTATCAAGTTCGTCTTTCAATAAGGTAACTCCCAAAATATACTCTTTTTTATCCAGTTATGGTCTTTACCAAATCCGTCTGGTCTATCCTTTGAAAACAAATTTCCCCACCCGACATCAGACAACTCAGACACCTGCTCAAAAATATCCTCACCACTCAGACGTGGAGGGGGGGCGACGCTCAACTCTATTTTTGGTAAAAGCATTCTTCTGTTTACGAAATGGATGGTCACTAGGAAGAAACCGTCTGTGGCAATCAAACCAACACTGCTTCTTGTTAGGGATGGCCAAACAGGACCGGAAGCGGAAAACCAGATCGGAACCGGACCGGAAAAAGCCCGAAACTGGACGAACCGTCACGAAAATCGGAACCGGGGTAACCGGAACCGGTTTGGAGCCGGGCCGGTTAAGGGTCACCAAAATGGTGAACCGGACCGGAAAAAGCCCGAAACCGGATGAAAATTCATTGTTTTTTAATAGAATCGGATCGGAACCTGGGAGAAACCGGAACCGGATTAACCGGAACCGTGAGCAATTCGGGCCGGTTAAGGGTCATACATTTTCCGAACCGGAACCGGCGATTCCGAACCGGAACCGGGCCCAGAACCGGTTTTGGTCATCCCTACTTCTTGTAATGCTGAAGTCTGAATGCATTTGCATTTTCCATACAATACGTACATGCCAATCTCCCATGTGTGCTCCATCCCGACATCATACCATAAGCAGGAAAGTCATTAATTGTCCACATCACTGCAGCCCTCATGTTAAAATTTTTGCAACTTGAAAGCATCCCATGTCTGGACACCATCATTCCACATCTGTTTGAGTTCATCCATCAGAGGTCGAAGATACACATCAATGTTTTTGCCTGGATTCGAAGGCCCGGGAATGAACAAACTCAAATACATATAAGCATCAGTCATACATAACCACGGGGGAAGATTACACACTGCGACTATAACAGGCCAACATGAATAAGATTTTGCCCCTGGTCCAAATGGAGAAAAACCATCCGTACATATCCCCAACCTTATATTTCTAGGATCCGCAGCAAAATCA
Source organism: Adenophora triphylla var. japonica (assembly GCA_022495995.1). Lineage (NCBI taxonomy): Eukaryota > Viridiplantae > Streptophyta > Magnoliopsida > Asterales > Campanulaceae > Adenophora > Adenophora triphylla. The sequence continues at coordinate 489,357 of JAFEMH010000579.1, read as the reverse complement.
GGGTAAGTGGCATCAATATGTTTCCATGCTTCACCGTCAGAAGGATGAGTCATCACACCCTCTTCACGAGGAAACTCTTTGTGCCAACGCATGGCTTCTGAGCTTTCTTTTAATGTTAATTTGTTGTAACCTAGGAATTAGCGGCATATAACGCAACTACGCTCGAGGCACGTTTTTCTTGTGCTTGGCACTACCACGACGTGGTGGCTTATACCTACTAAGACCACATATTGAACATGAATTGAGACCCTCATTTTCCTTATAAAAAAGCATGCACTGATTCATGCAAGCATCAATTTTAACATACCCAAGACCGATATGACCCACCAACTTTTTTGTCTCATAAAAATTGTGAACCATATTATTTTCTTAGGGTAGCATCCTTTTTCCCCATGACATGATACGATCATAAGTATGTTGGCTCATATTTGTATCAGCCTTGATAGTTAGAAGCTCAGTCACTTGCTCTAACACTGTAGCCTTTGGACCAGGATGAATTTTCTCATTTGCAGAGTCCATTAAATCCATAAACTTCTTTGCAACAGGATTTGGTGCCTCAGTTGGATTAGGGTTCCAATCAAACTCTGGGCCAGCAGCATTTTGAACCATATCATCCAAACCCACAGACGACTCCTCTTCATCAATCAAATGTTCAGGTTTCCTTGGCGGACCACGTAATACAGTAGGACAATTGCGAACACTTGTTTCAACCATATAACGCTCCCCGTGCGCTACCCATACCTTGTAACCATCAACAAACCTTGCCTCCAAAAGAAGTTTCTTTACCCATCCAACACTCAAAAAATTTCTATTCTTACACTTTTTACAAGGACACCTAATCCTATCATCACGCATGCACTGGGGATGCGCTCTAGCAAACTCCACAAAATGTTCTAAACCTTCTAAGAATTGAGGTCTGACTCCCCTTCTATCGGGATTACTACGATTATCCATCCAACTACGATCTTCTCCAGACATAATTAGCTCCTGCATTTCATAATATATTAACAGTTTAGATGTAATTAACGCATTACAATTCCCTAAATTTGAATTACAAACTTAAAAGCAACAAGACACTTCATTTAGGTTTAGAATTGGGGTTGGCTTCTATCCCACACATCTATCACATTTTTTAAATTATTAATATTTTGAATAATTTTAAATATTAATATTTAATTCTTTGTTGTAAAGTATATCATTCCCTAGGATGAAAGGACAATTCATGTCCATTAGGTTTAGAATTGGGGTTGGCTTTGTTGGTGTAATGATCTAGGCTTTAATTATGTTTAACTCAAAACCGTTACGTATCATCTTTATCTTTTATTATAGAGAAAGATTATTTGGTTCATTATATGTTTACATGTTTATTATATTGAACTGCGTCCCTAGTTGTTGTGAACAACTAGTATAAGTTGGTAATGGATAATCATGGAGATGATTATATGCATGGAGATGCACATTACACTTATGGGTACTTGCTAGAGAACGAGTACTGGACTTGACCTACTTATGAGATTTTTGACATGGTCTGTTGTCATGATTAAATCTCATGATAGTCCATTGATTAGAATCCTTCGTACCTGAGATTATCATCGTCTTCCACATGATGAATGTTATGTTTGATGTAGTCTAATACTATCTTTAGTCGGATGGCAATAAGGGCTATCTTAGCATGATTGGATTCTTGTAGGGAAGAATGATAAGTCAAGATGGGATTTGTCCCTCTTATGAAGAGAGATGTTTGCTTGGGCCCCTCGATGAATAGTGTTGATGAAATGTTTGGCCATACTCAAGTGATTTGATAGAGATCAAATGCATTTGGATTATCAACATATTCGAAATCGAGAAAGCATTGAACGGAATGAGTTGACATAGACCATGACTCATGTTCAATTGGACATCGTGGACAAAGGGATTATGACATTGGATCTATCGAGGAATCAAGCTTTGATGTTATATTAATTGGGTGGATATAATGGTTTGTTAGAAACCACTTATATCTTGTGAGGTCGATGTTTCGACTCACTACCAACATAAATATAATTCCTATTTGGGTCACACAAAAAGAGCGAATTTGATTCTGGCTGAAAATTGGAATTAGAGTGGTGGCTAGTTTAGTCGTGCGACAAAACTTGCCAGGCACGACTCGTGACCACGAGCACGACTCTTGACCACGAGCACGACTCGTGATCACGACTCGTGAAGAAGGTCACGACTCGTGACGAAGGGAACGACTCGTGAAGAAAGGAACGACCCGTGACAAAATCCAGTACGACTGTTTTCTTGGTCACGAATCGTGGTATGACTGTTTTTTGGCCTGGGCACGACTCGTGCTCTTGGGCAGTACTCATGCCAGCGCCCTGATTCAGTCCGTACGCTTATTCCTTGGCACCAAAGGTTTTGGTTTCAACTAGGATTCAACCCTAATTGTTAGGGGAGTTATATATGATATAAATACATCCTTTTCCAGCCAATTTTGAGTTAGTCCAACAAGGTATTTTGGGGTTTATGAAACACCAAAATAGAGATCTAGATTATGAATCAAAGATCAAAATTACTCCAAGTAAATTCCATATTATTAGCCATTGATTATTGAAATCGTTTCAATGATCGGGAAGGATCATCTAGCAATCCAACAAGAAGAGTTCTTGGTTCGTTCGCGTGTGGATCACCATTAGAGGGAGGTTGCTTTACCTCCTAAAGCTTGAAAACTCCATTGTTGATTTCTCACCAAGGTAGAACAAGGAAGGAGAAGATCCAAGTTTCATCAACGGTTCAAAGTTTCGAAGATTGTTCATCGATTCAAATAAGATTTGAATCCAAGATCCGTTTTGAAAGATCAACATAATCGCATTAAGGTATGTAATTTCTATTTCATGGTTTTAACTATTCATGTTAGACGGATCATAGGGCTAGGGTTTTGTTGTTATTTCTAAGTCTTCCGCTGCGTTTGTAATCCCAAAACCCAACAGTGGTATCAGAGCCGCGTCTTATCATGATTAGGTTAAAATTGGCATGCTAGATTTAATGTGATTAAATGCTTTACATGCTATATATGAAATAGATCGACAATTTTATGTGTGTTGTTTTGAGGAAAACAAGTATATGTGATGTACCATGATCATGATTAATAATTGATTAATATGATTAGTCTTTTACATGGGAATTGGTCTATTTAATGTGATTAAAGTAGATTGGCAAATTCTCAAAATTGAAACAAATTGTTTGTTTAGGATTTGATGTTCGTTTTAATATGATTAACATGATTATTCGAATCCATATATTTTGAGAATGGAATAATTATGTAGTTAATAATTGTTATTTATTACATGATTATTGATATGATCCTAAAGTAGGATTTTATGTGAAAATTCCATGTTCAAGATGATGTACACATAAGTTTCATGATACAACCATGCGATGATTGTTATGTGTAAAACCTTCTAAATATTTAAGTCTTATGCCATTCCTTGATTAGAACACTTGTGAAATTTTAGGGTATTTGATGTAGTTTCAGCCAAAGTTGGGTGCATCTTATATCTTAAATTGTGAGCAAGATGAGATTATGGTTGATGTAGTTTTGGCCATAGTCAGGTGCATCGTTCCGTGTCTCATACGTTTGAAAAAAGGTTTTGACTTAATTGGTGCTTTCAAATGAGATTTGACCCGAGGCATAGATGATATTTAAAACATGTTTTTGACATATGATGTCTAAGGAAATCTCATAAAAGATCTAAGAGTCATATAGAGATATGATTGATGTTTTTACCTAAATAACTTGATTTCGGGTATTAGCTCAGTTAAACCGAAATTAAGTGAAATATGGATCTTAGCCCACTAAGATTATATGATACATGTTTGTATTTGAAGGTGTATAATTAAGTGGGAGTATTTATGAAATATATTATTTGCTCTTAGATGGTAAATGTGTTGATATTGATATGTGTTCATATAGTTTGCATATTTTGTTGTAGAAGTAGCATTACACAATAAATTGCGATTCGTCCTTATGAAGGACAAAGTTCGAAAAGAACGGTACAAGTTATTCTGATAAAATCAGATGCTCAAGAAGTGTTCTTAAGCAAAATTGTACATTCTTGACGAATCAGTTCCTACTGAATCCGCTGCAAATGTTGCAAAGGGCACATAAGGAGCAACATTAGAAACATGATGATGATTCTAAGGATGCTGCTTACCTTATACTTGCCACCATGTTTAAAGGCTCTTGAGAAGGACCTTGAAGACATGAAAGTTGCTTTTGTTCTTGCACAACGCACAAAAGCAATGTTCCAAGTGCAAGCTAGGCAAGAGAGGTTTGTTGTGTTAATAGTTAACATAAGAAAGGGGTTCATAAGGAAGGTAAAGAAGGTAAAGCAAAGGTTGCTAAACCTAGGGCAAAAGTTGCCAAAGCCGAAGAGGCTAAACCCAAAGTGTCTCAAAAGGATGCAGTTTTCTACCATTGTAATGAGATTGTGATTGGAAGCAAAGTTGCAAGGCTTATTAGGAAGGCATAAAAGGTGAAGAAGGGCAATATGATTGCTACTACTTCAAGTATCTATATGATAGATATTTTCCTTTCGACTTCTTATTCTTGGGTATATGATACCGGATTGGATCCCACATTTGTTCAAATGTGCAAGGAACATAGAATAGAAAGCTACTCAAAGAAGGTGAGTTAAACCTATGCGTGGGAATAGAGCAAGAGTTGCTACATTAACCATAGGGACTTAAGAAGTCACTTTACCTTGTGGACTAGTACTTGTTTTGAACAAGTGTGACTACGTTCCGTATTTGAGTAGGAGTATTATTTCCATTTCTCATATGGGATGATGAAGGATATAATTTTCTTATTTCGAATAAGAAGTTTTATATTCATTTAATGATATGCCTTATTGTATTGCATATGTCATTGAATGGTTTTCATATCCTTGATGATGAGAAACAAAATAATATTGAAGATATCTATAATATAAATGGGAAATCTAAACCGAATAATGTGAACAGCGCGTTCATATGGCATTGCCGATTTGGTCAGATAAATAAGAAACATATATATAAACTCCATTAACATGGACTTTTAGACTCATATGATTATGAATCATTTGAGGAATGTGGATCTTGTTTATTGGGATTATTGACCAATCCACCCTACACTAAGAGTAGTGGGAGGGCTAGTGACTTATTGGCCCTTATACATGAGATGTATATGGACTGTTAAGTAGCATTGCTAGGGGAAGATTTCGGTATTTCATTACATTCGCCGATGACTTATCTAGATATGGTTGTGTCTATCTGATGAAGTCCAAAGGAGAACCATTTGAGATGTTTCGAACATTTCAAGATGAAGTACAAAACAACTTGGCAAAACTATTAAAGTACTTCGATTAGATCTAGGTGGTGAATATTTGAGCCAAGAGTTTGACAATCATCTCAAAACTGTGAAATCGTTTCAGAGTTGACTCCACCCGGAACACCACATTGTATGGTGTGTCTGAGAGGAGGAATTGAACCTTGTATGACATGGTTCGTTCGATGATGTGTCAAGTTGACTTTCCTATTTCCTTTTGAGGATATCCATTAGAAATGATGTGGTTACACTGAATCGAGTCCCTACTAAATCGGTTCTTAAGGCCCCACATGAGATGTGGTATGGAAGAAAACTTAATTTGTCTTTCATGAAGATTTGGGGTTACGAAACTTATATGAAGAGACTTGTCTCTGATAAGTTAGCACCAAATCTATCAAGGTTATTTTCGGAAATTAATTTTACAACTGCAAAGAGAACAAAATGTTTGTTGCTCTATATGATTCGTTTCTTGAGAAATAGTTTCTCAATAAATAAATCTATTGGGAGTAAAATTGATCTTGAAGAAGTTCAAGAACCTGAAAATGACATGGAACCAAGAGTAGAGATGGAACCAAGTTCACAAGGAGTTGTGGAACCGGTTCAAGATGCACAAGTCCATCGTAGATCGGATATGTTACGATCCGAACCCGAGAAATATTGATTTCTCGTATTGGAAAGTAAGAAAGTGGAAGTCATTGAGAATGATGATCCTACTTACTATCTAGAGGCAATGTCCACTCCTAATTCAGATAAATGGTTAGGAACCATGGAATTCGAATTGCAATCCATGTGTGATGATCAAGTTTGGAACTAGATTGAGCTACCTGAAGGTGTAAAAACTAAAGGGTGCAAGTAGGTCTTCAAGACCGACATGGATGGAAGGTGTATACTTTCATGACTAAGGATTGTAGCGTAGCAAAGAGATTTAGGCAAATTCATAGTATTGATTATGTTGAAACCTTTTTGCCCGTTACAATGCCGAAAGGAACGATTCGTGACAAAATCCAGTACGACTGTTTTCTTGGTCACGAATCGTGGTACGACTGTTTTTTAGCCTGGACACGACTCGTGCTCTTGGGCACGACTCGTGCCAGCGCCCTGATTCAGTCCGTACGCTTATTCCTTGGCACCAAAGGTTTTGGTTTCAACTAGGATTCTACCCTAATTGTTAGGGGAGTTATATATGATATAAATACATCCTTTTGCAGCCAATTTTGAGTTAGTCCAACAAGGTATTTTGGGGTTTATGAAACACCAAAATAGAGATCTAGATTATGAATCAAAGATCAAAATTACTCCAAGTAAATTCCATATTATTAGCCATTGATTATTGAAATTGTTTCAATGATCGGGAAGGATCATCTAGCAATCCAACAAGAAGAGTTCTTGGTTCGTTCGCGTGTGGATCACCATTAGAGGGAGGTTATTTTACCTCCTAAAGCTTGAAAACTCCATTGTTGATTTCTCACCAAGGTAGAACAAGGAAGGAGAAGATCCAAGTTTCATCAACGGTTCAAAGTTTCGAAGATTGTTCATCGATTCAAATAAGATTTGAATCCAAGATCCGTTTTGAAAGATCAACATAATCGCATTAAGGTATGTAATTTCTATTTCATGGTTTTAACTATTCATGTTAGACGGATCATAGGGCTAGGGTTTTGTTGTTATTTCTAAGTCTTCCGCTGCGTTTGTAACCCCAAAACCCAACAGGCTTCTATCCCATCCCGAAATGCACGATTATATGAATTGCAAATATCACTTTCTCTACTAGCTTTATAATCAAAAATCAAGAAATTTTGGCAGCATAACCCCATGTTTCCAAGTGCACGACGTAGACTAGGTCAATCAAACACTATCGATTAGAATCGACATTATGTAATCAACCATGTTTAGTATACACTCATAGAACAATAGGAATGCAACCGAAATATCTCATCTATCGACTATTCAAGCAATTTTAATATACAAAGATGATATTTACAAAATCATATAATCGTGCATTTCAAGACTGTCTTCACGGACAATTTGAGAATCGATGACTACATGTTGACCTCAACATGATAAGTTAAAGATTCTTAAACGGGTTTCTAAGCTTTTGTGTTTCAACCGTCACAACGTTACGTCGTAACATTAATTTTTATTCATTACCGTAAAATGCATAATTTTACAATAATGAATTAACACACACATCTATCACATTTTTTAATTTATTAATATTTTGAATAATTTTAAATAGTAATATTTAATTCTTTGTTGTAAAATATATAATTTTACAATAATGAATTAACATTTATACACATCTGCTTTTTTAAATAGTTAACATTCAAATCATAAATTTATTTTAATTTTTTATTTCTTGAGACCTTTAACCTTTTAATTGATCCGTGTCTTGCAACAATATTACGAATATCATTCTTGTTGATATTGTAAACCTGAGGTTGAGAATGTGGCCTAGTAGGGTTACTAAAATTTGGTTGATGCAATGAACTTTTTCTGATGTTTTTCCCTTGTGGACTCTCAACAGAAATACTTGTACACAAACCCTAAACTCGTAGATCAATTCAAACCCTAAATCTATGGGATTACAATAAGTCTCCTACCAAATCTTTTCTAGCTACCTAATTTACATATATCAACTAAGGAAAGATACGTACAAATAAGTAGGAGAAAAAATGTGAAGATACGTGAACATATATCAACAATAAGAAGGAAAGGTATGTACCAAATCTCGACAAAGAAGCGGCAGATGACCCAAAAAGAATTGTATTCACTCCTGCTTGACAGAAATAAAGAAATTGAATATACATTAAACAATGATGAAGTCTTCCAAGTACTAAAATGACAGTGCAACAGTATGAGTAGATTCACAGAACAAACCTAAACCCCAAGCACCACTAAGACTAAATAATCACTAGCAAACATAAACAATCATCAATCTAATTTGCCAATAAACTCAAAGCTCCAGTCCAGTCACTATATGATACCAGAAACCAAACAAATTCAACTAAATATTCATTTAAGCTTACCAAATCTAATGAATGACTCTGGGAAAGAAAAATGACCACTATTGTCATTTTCTATCTTTATCTCCCATTTCATCCATCACCACACCCACCATCTTCATCCGGCCATGGAATCCCACCCTCAATTACAAAACAACTCAATCCCAATCAAATAACACTATTCATAACTCTCACGTTTTCTTTCTAGTTAACAGATTTTTTTTGACACATCGGGTTAACTAATGGCAAAGAGAGAAATAATATTGCTGACATATATATGAATGGTGAGTGGGGCAGGTGGGGCAACATGAGCTTGGGGGAAGGGCCAACAGGGGTGGAGCTTGGGGAAACAGAGAAAGAGAGAGAGAGAGAGAGAGAGAGAGAGAGAGCGAGAGAGAGAGAGAGAGCGAGAGAGAGAGAGAGAGAGAGAGATAATTAACCCAGGTGACGGCGATGAAGAGAGAAAGAAACTGGTTGGAAACGGCGACGGCGTCTGAGTGTCACGGCGGAATGGCGTGGAGAGAGATGGGCGATTTTGATTTTGAAGCGTAAGTGACTAGAAAGGGGGTAGGGTTTAATTTATAGGGCTTCTTACCGACACACTTATCTGACGGTACTACCGACGGCCGTAGTCCGTCGGTAATACAGACGGACATTTAAGGGGTTACCGACGGACGTAAATGAAATTTCAAAAAAAAATCCGGCAAATAAAATTAAAATTCCGTCGGTAATCGTGTTTTTCCATCGGTATTACCAACGGACTCGATCCGTGGGTAAGTTTTCGTCGGTAAATGGCATGTTTCTAGTAGTGTTGAGTAAGTAGCTTGACCAGTTGGGAGAGCTTGACCAGTTAGGAAAGAGTCCATATCAACAGCTTCAGAATCAGAGGAAGCAGCCAAAATAGGAGTGATAATCCATTATTATCTAGGCTTAACTCCAGAGCACATTCAATTTCATTGGCTTCTTCAAAAGCCAGAACAATCATCTCAGCAGCCTGGGAGGCAAAAGGTATAGCTTGTTGCCTTAACCTGATCAAAGAAGCCATCCTCAAAACGTTGAGTAGCTGGAAGGCATGCCTGATATTGCTTTGGGGCTTTACACTTCCATCATCTCTTCTAATAAAACTTTGAGGCACTTTAGGCATCAGTCCCACCATTTTTGTCACCTCAAAAGACCAAGAAAAGATTTTCAGCTCCAACACCCTGGTCATACGATTGTTCAAAGCTAAGTAGCGGATATAAATGTTGTCGGTTAGGAGAGAAGATTCAACCGGTCTAGGTAGTCGTTGAACCACTTGACCGGCAATCTTAATTGAGCATGACCGATGTCGCACAGTAGAAATATCGATTGACCACTTGGCTGGGAAATCCAGGACCAGCTGCTGCTCAGCCTTGCCAGGTATACCTTTGGCATTTCTTGGGGGAGCAGCTATTTGCTTTAACCTTAAGATCCTTGGAGTTTGGAATCTTAGGCTGGTCTCACTTGGACCCTTGGTGTTAGTTTGATGAGGAGGAGTATTAGCTGGAGGTTCTCCTACTTTCATGACCTCAACTACATCCAGAAAAGTCTGCATTCTGTCTTGCCTCCTTTTTCTCTAAAGTTCATCGGCTATGGATTGACGCATTGGCATCGGTTGGAAACTGCAGTGACTGGTGAACTTCTCATGTACATCAAATAGAAACATCCCATTTGACAACCGGGGAATGGAAGCTCTAGATGTATAGTAATTTCTTGTAGACATCAAGTCTTTTTGGTCAACTGTAAAGTCAAAACTAGCAGGAGGATGAGCAGCATCAAATGGGTCATATTTAAAAGGCTCAGGTGCCTTGAATTCTATTGCATCATCCTCTTCAAAGAAGTCTGAAAGATTAGGATCCTCCTCCTTAGGGTTGTAAACAAGCCGAGCCGAGCCGAGCTTTGAGGTGTCGAGCTCGAGCTCGACTAAAAATTAACGAGCCGAGCTTTTTTCGAGCTCGAGCCTGAAAAATTCGTTCGAGCTCGAATCGAAATGAGTTTCGAGCTGTTCGCGAGCTTTTTTGCGAGCTTCTCGAACTTGAGCTTTAACGAGTCGAGCTCGAGCTTAACGATCTTTAGTTCGAGCTTTATCGAGCTTTTATTCGAATTCTCGAGCCTAAACGAGTCGAGCCGGGCCGAGCCAAGCTCGAGCTTTGTCTTTGTCTCTACATAATTTTTTTTCAATTTTGTTTTTTCAAAATTCTTTATATTCTTACAAAAAACATAAAACAAAAATTTGAAAATAACTAAGAAAAAAAATTATTATTTATTTTATACTTTTCGAATGACATTTTAAAATTTCATATATTTTGAGACAGATTTTCAAATTTATTTTGAAACAAATAGAGTAATAATTTTAAAATGTTCAATTTATGTTAGGGAGGGATGGATGTAGTCAAGAAATATAACTTTCATAATTACTACGAGTACCACTACCACTACCACTACTACCCCCACCACCACCACCACTACCGCTGCCACTACTATCACTACCACTACTACCACCACCACCACCACCACTACCACTGCCACTACTACCACTACCACTATCACTACTATCACTACCACTACTACTACTACCACTACCACTACCACTACTATCACTACTACCACCGTTACTACCACCACTACTACCACCACTACACACTACTACCACCACTACCACTACCACCACCACTACCACTACTACCACCACTACCACTACCTCCACTACCACTACTATCACAACTACTACCACTACTATCACCACTACCACTACTACCACTACTACCACCACTACCACTACTACTACTACCACTACTATCACCACTACCACTACCACCACTACCACTACTACCACCACTACTACTACTACCACTACCACTACCACCACCACTACTACCACCACCACTACTACTACCACTACTACTACCACTACCACTACTTCCACCACTACCACTACCACTACCACTACCACCACCACTCCCACCACCACTACTAACACTACTACCACTACTATCACTACTACCACCACTATCATCACTACTACTACTACCACCACTACTACCACTACTACTACTACTACCACATGCCACTACTACTACCACCACTACTACCACTACTACTACCACTACTACCAACACTACCACTACGAAATTTAGAAAAAAAATAAACAAATGAAAGTATAATAAAGAAATCAAGGACGGGTAAAATCCTTTAATTTTTATGTATAAATGTATATTTTTTTTTATTTTTTATGAATAGAATAAACATTTTGGACTTTTTTTAGTATTGAAGTTTTTTTCAAAAAGTTATATAAAAAAAAAGTTAGAAAAAAACTAAACAAATGAAAGTATAATAAAGAAATCAGGGACAGGTAAAATTCTTTAATTTTTATGTATAAATGTATAGTTTTTTTATTTTTTATGAATAGAAATAAACATTTTGGACTTTTTTTTAGTATTGAAGTTTTTTTCAAAAATTTATATTAAAAAAGTTAGAAAAAAAATTAAACAAATGAAAGTATAATAAAGAAATCAGGGACGGGTAAAATTCTTTAATTTTTATGTATAAATGTATAGTTTTTTTTATTTTTATGAATAGAAATAAACATTTTGGACTTTTTTTAGTATTGAAGTTTTTTTCAAAAAGTTATATAAAAAAAGTTAGAAAAAACCTAAACAAATGAAAGTGTAATAAAGAAATCAGGGACGGGCAAAATCCTTTAATTTTTATGTATAAATGTATAGTTTTTTTTATTTTTATGAATAGAACTAAACATTTTGGACTTTTTTTAATATTGAAGTTTTTTTTAAAAAAGTTATATAAAAAAGTTCGAAAAAAACTAAACAAATGAAAGTATAATAAAGAAATCAGGGAAGGGTAAAATCATTTAATTTTATGTATAAATGTATAGTTTTTTTATTTTTTATGAATAGATATAAATATTTTGGATTTTTTTTAGTATTGAAGTTTTTTTTTTCAAAAAGTTATATAAAAAATGTTAGAAAAAAATTAAACAAATGAAATTATAATAAAGAAATCAAAGCCGAGCTTATCGAGCCGAGCTCGGTCTCGAGCTCGAGCTCGAATCATTTGCGAAAAATTTTATTCGAGCTTTTAACGAGCCGATCTCGATCCGAGCTTAAACGATCAAAGCTCGCCGAACAAACGAGCCGACCTCGAGCCGGCTCGAAAAAAACTCGAGCCTGAAAATCGGGTCGAGCTCGAGCTCGAGTTAGACTCGAGCCTTCTCGAGCTCGAGCTTTTACGAGCCGAGCCCGAACCGAGCCCGAGCCTATTCGGTTCGCGTAACAGCCTTACTCCTCCTCAAATATAGGATCAACATCCTCACCAACTAATTTACCCTTAAGCTAGGCACTAGCTTGACTGACAAGAAGATTAGCCTGAATAGCAGCTTGAGTAGCCAACTCTTCTGCTGATGAATGTTGTAGGTTCAGTTCAAATTCAAACAGGATTTCTGCCATTGCCTTTTGAAGCTCAATGTCTTCAGCAGCAGTAGGAACAATAAGCTTCTCCTCCTCAACCGGTTTAGCAGATCCATCGATTGAGGGCATCTCAACTGGTTGAACAACCGGTGAGGCAGCAGCAAAAATTTTCTCTTTCTCTCCTCCTCCTAGGCTTGTAACCGGTGATGTATTGGTTAAGCCTCCTCCTATCTTCCTAACTGGTGCCATCGGTTGAGGAGTAACAAAATCCATTCTTGGCTGATCATGGCCACTGTCACTGGAACTTGAGCTAGACTGATCACTTTCAACACCTATATCAGCACCATCTTCCTCATCAGCACCACTTTCCCTAAACAACTCTTCAATCTCTTCATCAGTAGTGGACGTCTACTTATTCTTGTTAAAGTGAACTGAAGAGAAGAAGCCAGCTAAGTTCACATTTCTCATAGCTTGCAGCTCTCTGTCTACCTCCAACATATTCTCTATCAGGTCCATAACATTTCTTATCAGCTGGTTTCTCCTTGGACCGAGAGAGATAGGTTCAGAATCAAATGAGGGAAGTAGATCGTCAGGATGTTCATATCTACCCAACTGATAGGGGTCAGATTCCATCAAGGTGTCTTGGACTCCATAGAGCATGGCAAATTCAGTCCATACCGCATGAACCATCATGTCCTAACGCAACCGATCTTGAGCTAGATAGATGGCATTCCAAAGATTGGGAAGCATATCAAAGTATCGATTGTAGATCTTGAGAAGGTCCTGCTTGGTTAGGGAGGCATCATACTCACTCAACTGGCAGCATTTGCTGAAGTAGATGCCTTTTTCTTCTTGAGTATTCTCAAAGTTAACATACTTGTGAATATCACCAGCAGGAACTGAGTCTTTGCAGAGCTCATGGAATTGTAGAAGCTTCCTGATGAATGGGGGAGGTGATCAATTGGATAAACCCATTTGGGAAAAGGGATAAGCTTATCTTGGACAACCCAAGGGTTATCATAGAAGATATGGAAGGTAGGGTTTATGATCAGTTGACACTTCCTAACCGATGGGTGAGAGGCATATCCGGTTATAGGTACCTCACCGGTCAAGAATTTGTGAGAGAACATCCTCTTTGGAATGAAAGGAACAAAGGTGGTAAGGTCAACTTCAATCAATTTTCTTCTCTCAGCATTTTCTTTGGCTAGCTGAGAGGAGGATTTTTTAACAGGTTTAGAATTTGGCAAGGAGTATGAGGTAGAAGGAGTTTGAGATTTTTGGACTGGTGGTAGAGGGGCTTGTTTTCTGGAAGTCTTTTTGGCACTAACCAATGGTGGAGAGGTTGAAAGGGCAGTTGGTTGAGATGAGGCAATCGGTTGGGTAGAGACAGTGACCAGTTTAGGTTTGCTAATAGATTCATCTGTTGCTTTCCTCTTAACTGGTAGAGAGATAACTGGTCTGGAGGACTCAGGATTGTTGGGTTTCATCACTTTAGGATTGTAAGCCTTCTTCTTCTTCTCAACTGGTTGAGCGCGGGTTGAGGCTTCACCAGTTGAGGCACTGCCGGTTGAGATTATGGCTTCTCTAGAGATTCTTCCCAGTCAGATGTGTCAAAGGTTTTAACCCATAACTGAGGGCAACTTGGATGATCGGCAGAAGCTGCTAGAATAGAGGGATTCAATCTCAACACTCTACTGATCAATAGATAATGGCAAGGCATGGCTTTATTGGCTCTTGCAAGGGGCTTCTCCTTTTGAAACTTCTTAAAGGCAATAACTATGACGTTGTAAATAAATTTGCACCAGTTAAAGTCCTTCAATAGAAGAATAGCAGCAATTGCTTCTCACTAAATCATAGTGATACAGTGATGTGATCCAGATCGGCAGATAATACATATGTCCACTATCTCATCCAAGGCATAATTCAAAGGATCAAGATCAGCCTTCTTGTTGCCTTCTACGATTACGAATGGCTCTTCTCCTCTGATCTGAGCCTAAGCTAATTCCATGTTCTTCATCACCACAGTAGAAGGACCGGTTGAGGCTAGATTTGGGAATGCTTCAGCTATGGAGGCTGGGGAGAAAGTAACAAGGACACCAGCCACTGTAGAAACAATAGAAGGCACTTCTCCAGCCTTAACATTATCATCCAAAGATCCATTCTCAAACAGCTCATTCACTAACTTGAAGTAGTTATCCTCTGAACCTTCAGGCAAAAGGAATGGAAGAACACCAGCTCCTAAAAGAATAGCTTTGAGTAGCTTTCCTTGCTCAGAATCGAAGAAGTTGGGTAGAATGTAACCTCCATATATGTCTTTCTTTGGGGTTATTAGTTTAGGAGCCATCTGTAGAATCAATCATCAAAAACACAATATTTTAAGTTAGAACATTTTATTAGGTATACAAACAAGAATATTCATAACTTAGGAAAACTTCTAAAAGTTCTAAGTTTTACCAGAAAAGGTTGATGATTGATGAAGAAAAATATGAAGATCTGATGAACTTCGAATGAAGTTAGAAACCTTGTAGCCGGTTGAGAGATTGAAAAAAGCTATAGAGTTTGAGAGTTTGAAAATTTGAGAGAGTTTTGAAAACCTAGAAAGTTTGATTTTGAATTTCTTTTATAGGGAGAGGGAGAAGGGAGGAGATGAAGGGGTTTTGTAAGGGGAAGAGCAAAATTAGTTTAAACATTTTAACTGTTGCTAAAAAATAGGGGATAATGGACACGAACTTAATGCATGCATAATTGGAAGCATAAAATTAGGAATGTGTGTGAAACAATTTAAATTTTAAACATAATAATAATAATGAACAAAAAAATAACCTTTTAGATAAATAGGAATGATACAGAGATTACCTTTTTGATCAAAATTTAATTTTTTTGATCACCCCACGAAAGAAAAGTTGGTAAACAGCTCACTGTTGTGCTAGACAGCGATTGAAAAGACTTGAAAGGACAGCAGAGGTGTCAGACACACCGGTTAAAATGGATTGGTCCGGCCGCAGTTCGTCGTCGGTTGAGCATTTGATTGACCGGTTGAACATGGTGTGACCGATTGAGACAACCGTTTGAAGGCTTAACCGGTTACAACTTGTAACCGGTAGAAATTATGATCGGTCAAGGGGTTGTGACCGGTTGAGAACTTGTTGCCATCGATTAAGGTTGATGAGCAATAGTAGATTGAGGGTAAAATGGGGAAATCACCTTTTTAATCAGTTGAGCTTACACAAATAGCAAAGTTAGCACAGTTTATCCATGAATATCAATCATGCCTAGTTTACCTATAAGGAATTCAAAACGTTTAGTGTCTAAGGGTTTTATCAAAATATCAGCTAACTAATAATCAGTATGAACTTTTAAAAGAACAACATTATCCTTTTCAACATGATCCTTGAGGAAGTGGTATTTGATGTCTATGTGCTTTGTCTTTAAATGCATCACAAGATTGTTGGAGATTGAGATGGTTGAGGAGTTGCACAATAGATGGGGCAAACTTCTGTTGGAATTTCATAGTGAACAAGTTGTTGCTTCATCCATAGGATTTGTGAGCAGCAACTTCCAGCAGCTATGTACTTAGCCTCAGTTATAAAAGTGGAAATTGAAGCTTGCTTCTTACAAGACCAGGAAACCAATCGGTGACCTGGAAATTGACAAGTCCCACTAGTACTTTTCCTTGTGACCCTACAAGCTGCAAAATCAACATCTGAATAGTCAATTAGTGTAAAAGATGAATCTCTAGGGTACCATAAACCTAAGTGAACAGTTCCCACAAGATATCTTATGATTCTCTTAACAGCTTGAAGGTGAGATTCTCTAGGATCAGCTTGAAACCTGGCACACACACATATTGCAATCATGATATTTGGTCTACTAGCAGTCAAGTAAAGTAGAGATCCTATTATACCTCGGTAAAGTGTCATATCTACTTTCTTACCAGACTCATTTTTATCAAGATGTACATTAGTAGCCATATGTGTGCTTTGAGGATGAGCAGAATCAAGGCCAAATTTCTTAATTAGATCATTTGTATACTTGGCTTGATTGATGAAAATTCCTTCTTGATTTTGTTTAACTTGAAGTCCAAGGAAGAAAGTTAGTCCTCCCACCATGCTCATCTCGAACTTGCTTTGCATAACTTTCTCAAATCTCTTGCATAAGTTTTCGTTAGTAGAATTAAATTTAATATCATCTACATATATTTGAACTAAAAATGAATGACCATTATGCTTTGTAATAAATAAGTTTGTATCGATTTACCTCTTTCGAACTTCTCACTAAGTAAGAATTTGGAGAGAGTATCATACCATGTTCTTGGGGCTTGCTTGAGGCCGTACAATGCTTTACTCATCCCATAGACATGATTAGGCTTCTTGGAGTCTTCAAATCCGAGAGGTTGATCAACATATACAAGCTCCTGAAGTTCTCCATTTAGGAAGGCACTTTTCACATCAATTTAGTATAACTTAAATTCTTTGTAGGCAGCATAGGCAAGGAACAACCTAATGGCTTCTAATCTAGCAATAGGGGCAAAAGTCTCATCATAATCAATTCTTTCTTCTTGTCTGTACCCTTTTGCTACAAGTCTTGCTTTATTCCTTCTTATTTTTCCAGACTCATCCAATTTATTTCTAAAGACCCATTTCGTTCCTATCAATGTCTGATCATTGGGACGAGGCACTAATTCCCATACTTTGCATATGTCTAATTGATTGAGTTCTTCTTGCATATCTTCTACCCAGCTGGGATCATTGAGTGCTTCTTCTATTTTCTTTGGTTCTATATTTGAGACCATTGCGAAGGAAAATAAACTGTGTTGTTCTTCCATACTCCTCCTTTGCTAGTCATTATGGGACCAAAAATATCACCAATCACATTTTCTATTGGGTGTCCTTTAGCTAGTCTCACTTCCCTTGGAAGGTCTTGCCTGATCGATTCTTGTCTTAAGGTTTCTAGAGGAGGTAGAATCAGTCGAGGGAGGTGTGACCGGTTGGAAAGAGGATCGGTTAGGAACTGGTGAGCTTGACAGATGATCAGGTTCAGGTTGAGGTGAAGGAAATGGTATATGTATATTAGAAATTAGTTCAGGTTCAGGTGTTGTAATAGGAATATTTGTAGATGGACTAGTTGGTAAGGAATCGGTTAAGGGATTTTGGAGGTTGGGTTCTCTACTAATCGATTGAGGGAAAAATGAATCATCAACTAGGGCTCTATCGGTTACACCACTTGGTAAGCCTGAATTCTGAGCTGGAGGTTGATTTGCATTGGTACTGGAGTTTTGATTGGAGTTAGAATTGCTGGATTCACCTGTCTCAAAAACACCAGAATCATTAGTACTATTTGGAGCCTTGTCAGACTCTAGCAAATCAAATTCATCAAATGTAACGTGAACAAATTCAACAATTTTCAACAGACGTTTATTGAATATTCTGAAAGCCTTACTGTGCTTGGCATAACCAACAAAGATACCTTCATCAGCTTTCTCATCAAATTTACCTCGATATTCTTTACCGTTGTAAATAACATAACATTTGCAGCCGAATATTTTGAAGAAACCGATGTTGGGAGTTCTGCCATGCCAAAGCTCGTATGGAGTCTCTTTGTGAAACTTGTTGATCAATGACCGATTCTGAGTGAAACATGTTGTATTGATAGCTTCAACCCAAAAGTACTTGGGTAGCCTTGCTTCAGATATCATAGTTTTGCCAGCCTCGATCAAGGTTCTGTTCTTTCTCTCAACAACACCATTTTGTTGTGGTGTTCCAGTAGCTGAGAAATTGTGATCAATTTCGTGATTATCACAGTATTGGGCAATGCCATTGTTCTTGAACTCAGTTCCATTGTCGGATCTCATACTAATAATGTCACTTTCCTTTTGGGTTTGAAGTAGATGTAAGATCTTGGTGTCAACTCCATAAGTGTCATCTTTGGAGCTGAATGTTTCCACCCAGGTATATCTTGAATAGTCATCTATAACAACCAAGGCATATTTGCTTCCCCCTAAACTGGCAGTTGTTGTGGGGCCAAATAAGTCCATATCTAGCAGTTGGAGGCACTTAGATAAGGACATGCAGGGCTTGCTTTGGAATGATGTTTTATGTTGCTTTCATAGCTGGCATGCTCTGCACTTCCTTCCATGATCAGCAGACACTTGAGGTAAGCCGGTTACCAAATTTGCATTGGCCAGCTTGGATAGATATTTGAAGTTCAAGTGACTTAGTCTCTTGTGCCATAGCCATGAATTCTCACTGATGTTCTTTGCTACAAAACAAACATTAGTAACACTAGAAATACCATTTAAATTCATATCATTTATGTTACCTTTTCTTTGTCCAGTGAGAAGGGTTTCTTCGGTAGCAATGTTTTTCACATAACAGTTGGAAGAAGTAAAAGTACAATGCATACCTTTATCACAAAATTGTTATATGGAGAGAATGTTATGTTTACGACCATCCACCAAAGACACCTTCTGTACAGTAACTGTACCTCTTATGATGGATCCACAAGCGATAATTTTACCCATAGCATTGTTACCAAAGACAACAAGAGGACCTGATGTTTCTTCAATATCAGTAAGGAAATCAGCATGGCCAGTCATATGCCTTGAGCATCCACTGTCCAGAATCCAAATGTCCTTACTTGCATCGGTTGAGGCCATAAAGTATAACTGAAATAAATATTAAGCTTATGGTCCCCCTTATTCTTTTGGGTCCAAAGAGTTAGTTCCTCTTTGGCAGCCATACCTGGCCACCACTTAAGCTTTGAGGCTCAGTAGGTCCATATATGTGCTTCAAGAGGCATTCATAAGTCTTGTGACCATAATCTCCACAATTTACACACTTAATTGCAAAAGGCTGTGAGGAGGTAGGTGAGTTGATATTCAATTTGATCACTACTTCAGAAGGTTTAGAAGTTTGAGCATGAACAAATGTTTTTGGCACAAAGGTGTTGGTATTTCCTTTACTGGTAGGTTGCATATGTTTGGAAATGCCTTTATCGGTTGGGGCAGCTTTACCGGTTAGGATAGCTTTGTCGGTTATAGTTGCCTGACCGGTTGTTGTTCCTTGATCGGTTGCAGTTGCTTGATTACCGGTTGAGGTTTCCAAATTAGCAGCCTGACCAGCAATGTGAATACCAACTTTGCTGTCACCATCACCAAGTGGGATATAGGGTCCCATCTTAGGATCATCTACCTTAGTCCATTTTGTTCTTATCAACTTTCTTGACCTTGATCTGTTCCTTGACTTTTGGGCAAGTAAGTGGAATAACACCAAAAGTACGAGTAGTACTTTTCTTTAGCAGGTCAGATGGACTATCATCAAACTTATCCATCAAGTTCTCAGTGACAGACTTTATAAATGGCTTATCTTTGATGTCATTGTTGGAGTTAAATCCTAAACCAGATTGGTCATTATAAGACATTTGGTCTTGTAGGATTGTCTCAACAACAGCCTTTGATTTAGAATAAGAATCAATAGTTTTGGTGAGAAAATTGTTTCTTGAAACTAAATCAGCAATTTGACTAAGACATATGTTTAGTCTATTCGTGAGATCTTGATTTTATTTTCTCAACTGGTCTGACTCAAGCTTGTTTTCTTTCAAAGTTTTATCTTAGATTTAAGAGAGTCATTTTCAGATGAGATTCTATTAAAATCAGCAGACATTACTTTGTGAACATCATTTAATTTTTCAAAATCAGAAAAAAGTTCATTCATTGCCTCTGCCATATCAGACTTTGAAAGGTTAGGCATTGGGTCAATGGTTGACTGAAAGGTTGAGGATGATGGTTCAAAGTTGGGATCAAAATTAAGTAAGGAGGATGTCGGTTGAGAACTTATGTCGGCTAAGGTCTTTTGGAATTGAATCGATCGAGGTTCAAACATAGGCTGGGTTTTGAATGTCATCGGTTGGGCTTGAGTTTGGTAGGTCGGTTGCATTGGTTGCATCAAAGGTTTGAGAGTTAGAGGGGTTTTGCTCTTACCGTAGAGAGCTCCACCTATACTCTGGATTTTGAAGTTGTAGGGATTCTCAGCCGTAGGTATAGGTTCGTCATAATATGACAAGGGAGATCTCAGGGGTGTGGTAGTGTCATTGTACGTGTCAAGTCAATGAAGTTTCTATAGATTGGTGACTATAAAGGAGTGGGTCCAGCTTCTGTTCCATCAAGAGCTACAAAACTAACATCAGCATCTTCATCTGAGTCAGCATTTTCATCCTCTGAATCAGTTTCAAACCAAACAGGCATAGCCTTTTCTGTTCCTTCCTCGGCTACTAGGCTCTTAGATCTAGGATTTTTCCTAAAGGGTTTCTTCGTAAGAAATTCATACTTAGGTTGAGGGCATTTAGAAGCAAAATGGTCGGGTTTCCTACAGTTGTAGCAAACAAACTCACCTTGGGCATTTTTGCCATCGGTTGAGGTTTGACCAGATCTTTGGAAATTTCCAGATATTCAAAATGATGAGGGTTTCGAGTGGAAGGGTTTGTTGCCATGTTGTTATTGTTGGTACTTCTTAAAGTCTTTAAACTTTTTATAGTTTCTAGCAAAGGCGGAAAATTCATCTTCCTCAGAAGGCTTGCTATAATTGACATTGGTTTAGGTAAGTTGATGAGAGGTTGAAGGGGGGTTATTGGCAGATAGATTGTTGAATAAGGAAGAGCCTGGGAAGATCTTAGTTTGAGCTGGCAGAGAGAGATTTTTGAACTGTTTTTGAACTACACCAAGCCTGTTGAGGTCTTCCTCATACAGAAATAAAGTAGAAATAATATTCTGAATGTGAGTCTTATCCAAGTCTCTGCATTCTTTTAGAATAGCTACCTTAACATGCCATAAGTCTCCAAGAGAATCAAGGAAACACATGTTAAGATCTTTCATGGTATATATTCTACCTAAAGATGCACAAGAGTTGCTTACCTCACAAAATCGATCATACGTTTCTCTGAGGGACTCACTGGGGTTCTTCTTGAAGGACTCGAACTCAGCTACACTTTTGTACAGCCGGTTGTCCTTTGCCACTTGATCTCCTTCAAAGTATCTGAGGATACTTTGCCACACTTGCTGAGCAGTCTCATAATTCTGTACTTGTTTGTACAGCCTATCATCTAGACCAGAGGTCAGAATG
Organism: Adenophora triphylla var. japonica; assembly: GCA_022495995.1. Classification (NCBI taxonomy): domain Eukaryota; kingdom Viridiplantae; phylum Streptophyta; class Magnoliopsida; order Asterales; family Campanulaceae; genus Adenophora; species Adenophora triphylla. Next base: position 467,450 of record JAFEMH010000579.1, on the reverse strand, counting down.
TGCATAGCCTCTTTGTCGAGGGTTACACATATCTTATCCTCTTTGGTCCATTCTTCACAGGTCTTAGGAACAATAGTTTCATAAACTTCAAACTCTTGTTCCGATGATCTATCGGCATGATCCATGAGAGGAGTTTTGGGGGCTCTTGGCATAGTGTTGACTTTGATAGGAATGATAGGACCATCTCTAACTACAGTCATTAATATGTCGTCAATTGAATCCATGTACCGCATGATTCTGTTTTTCCATGCTGGAAATTAATTATTGTTTAACATAGGTATGGTTGCCATGTTCCACGTTTGCATGAGTTTTCCTGCCATTTTGGAATTGGAAATTCTAGTTGTGAAGCTTGGAAAAATATTTTTCAAAAATTATTAGATTTGATAGCAATTGTTAGGCCCAATTGGTAGGAAAACAGGCTAGAGTGGGGGGTGAATATCTTGTTTTAAACTTCTTTTCTAAAACCTTTATACAATAGCCAAGTAACTTATCACAAGCTAAACCAATAGTAACCAGTTATGCAGCGGATAAAATATTACTGGTTTACTCACACAAAAGGGATCAGTAAAGTAAAGAGGTTTCAAATGAAAGTAAGTTAAAATATCATGCAAGTTATATTCCAATGAAAAAGACAAACAAGCAGTTATAGGATTCAAAGGTTGTAACTGGTGATAGAGTTCAACCGGTTACAGGGACAAGAAATAATGAGCAAACAAACAAACAAGGGGACACGGTTATTTGGAGAGGTTCACAGTATTAAATAACTGCTACGTCCTCTACCAAGTTTGGTCAAACCTTGGATTTGTGAAAGGTGCACTATTAATGTCACTAGTCTATTACAAGTTGCAAGCTTTATGATTGAAAGCTATCTAAAGGAAAGTGATCACTAATGGATCGTGATACAAGATTTGACCAGGTGTTTTCAGGAGATGTGTTCACAAATTGAACTGATTTCTCTTGGGTGTGTAGTGTGATCAATCAATGTGTTCCAGACGTAGTCTTGTTGGGGAACACTTACAGAATTGATTGAGTATGCACAATGTATGTCCTAATAAATAATCTAGTGAATATATGGACAATATCTTGAACTTCAATGCTTGAGCACTTATAGTTCTTGACAATCTCACTCTCAAAGTCTTCAATGCACCAACCCTCTTCAATGCTATAAGGAAGGTATTTATAGTGACTCCATGGAAGAGGTGTTGTCTTTGAAGGGGTTGAAGGGATGACTTATACTGACAAGCATTTAATGAGAGAATATCTTCTGCATTAAATGCTTGAGATTTGACGTACAATCATATTTGAATTTTCCACTGGATAAAGGAGTTGATGTGAGTACTGATAACTTGAACATTCCTGAAGTAGTTACTAACAAGGCGGCAGCAAAGTCTTCATAGCAACTGTTCTACCAACTCTAGCTAAGTTGTGGCTGAGTAGGTGAGAACATTAAATGCTTCAACTGATTGGAAGCTTGTTGAGGAAGCTTGACTGGTTGCAGCATCTTGAGGAGTCTAACTGGTTGACTATTTCAACCGGTTGAAGGGTTTGGTCGGCTAAGGCATGACCGGTTAAGGAGTCAACCGGTTGAACAAGTTGAGTCAGTAACATCTTGGAAAATTTATAGGTCTTCAAGTCTTCCATCTTTGAGAAAATACAACAATAAAAACACTGGCACTAGCACTAAGGGATCCTAAGGTACATACAAAAATCTAATTGGTCTAGTTAAAATTAGGATCCTCAATAATGATTATAATGATTGGGATTAAGCAATTCTTAAGCTATACATATATTTGACTAACATTGTACTTTCATTCATGCCAAGGCTAGAAGAAAACATACTAACATACAACTACTAAAAATAAAGAAAACACCAAGTTAATAAGGTCATTTGATCAAACACATTATCTTTTACTACAAGGGAAGATAAAAGAAATCATCAAAATAAAATAGAGAATACATACTGCAATATTATAAGGACCCGACACAAAGAAAAATGTGAAATCGAATTCTTGAATGTGGTGTCTTTAGGCTAGCCGGCTTTTGCGCTCGCAATAAATCAGAAAATACCCCAATCATACACCTATCAGATTACAGCTGGATTAGAAACATGGTTTGCAAATATTGTAGAAGGGAGAAATTACTACATCAACTAAAAATACCTAAATCAAAAGAAAATAATCAAAGTAACAGTGGTGAGCGCAAAAGGCTCGCTTCCTAAATCTGATAGAACAAGAGGTTTGAGTGTCTTTATCAAGGATAATAGATGAAGGCAAGAAGCTATTGGTGACAACTGCCTGGACAGATAAAGACGAGGAGAGGCATCCGGAGAGGCGTTATAGTGCCGCGATTCGAACCTGCCGACAATTGCTAATGGATTTAAAGCTAGAGGTAGTCAAGGTCGTTTGAGGAAGAAGACGGAGTGACGCTTGGAGTAGAGAGAGAGTATTTGGAATGTAAAAGGACGTTGCTTATTTTGTAAGCTACGGGCTAAGGACAGTTTGGGAATTTAGAAAATAGTGGAAATTTGAGCGAAAAACTGTATGCCAAAATTCACTTGAGCTTTTATATAATTATAGATTATAGATTAGTTTCATGTTTTGATATATAAATAAAATCTTAGTATAAATTTATTTTGGTTTATGTGTTATATTTTTTCCTTTTTCTCTTTTTTAATTTTTTTTAAATGAATTATGAAATAATCAATGTTTTATGTTGATATTATAAGTTATAAATTTCTAATGTTTGTTGGGGTTCAGGGTGTTGGAACAAAATGATCCATTAAACATGAACCGTCTCATAACTATATTAACAAGAGAAGAAGATGAAGACGGAAGCGTTACATGAAGAATCCATGATTGTGTTCTTGATCTTGTACTTGAATAAATAAGAAAGTAGGGAGATAGTACTTCTAAATGATAGTGCCCACACTTGTTCTTCTTAGATGAATGAAGAATGATTTTATGACTGAATTGTAATGTAGTTAAGTGTCTCAAATGGGCTGATGGATAGCCTATATATAGATTGAAAAGGGGCACTTCATTTAGGGACTACACCATTTCGTAAAGAAGGCGGTGAGAAGTTACCATTATACCCATCATTTAATGGTACTTACACCTAATGGAATTCTACATATTTGGTCTATAATTTAACATTATTAAATGATTATAACATATGGAATTAAATAACACATATTAATTAATCCATGTTCTAACAATCTCCCACTTGTATTAATATTAATATGTATCTTTTACTAAATAAATTCCTTAATCATTTATAACATGAATGACAACCCTTATGTGCACGTTTATTGTCATCCAACACAATCCCGTCCATTAGTCTTATAAGTATAGGGACTAAAGGGGCAGTCGTTGTAATTGATTCCCATCTAAACCCACATTAATCACATATGTATGTCCAACTAAATGACATAAATTAAGTATAGATATGTAGCATGGAATATTAATGAATATATATGAAGAATGTATATATTTATTCTCCAACTAGTCCTACTTAACCAAATGAGATCAATATAAATAAAAACACACAAATAAATAGAAAACAACACAAACTCCCACTGATTTAAGCATTATCAAAAGTCATTTCACCCATATGAGCAGTATGCTCGTGAAACATCAAAAGAGATTACGCTTTATAAAATGGATCCAATAACATAGATTTTGTTTTTATAAGTTGTATATCTGTTTGTTTATTTTATACTTATTTCTCTTCAATAAGAGATATAACCTTATGATGTATTTCGACATCTTTGCATCCACTAAAACATAATCGAAATACTTAATGATCTCAAAAAATGATCCGATTTTTATATACATAAGCATGTAGTTTAATGTTTTATAGGTACTTCATCATTCTTTTGGATGCGACTTAATGTTCTTCTTTTCCTAATTGCTTTGGTATTGACCAATCATCCCAATAATAAATGGAAGGTTTGTACGAGTACAGACTTGCGCATACATTAAGCTTCCTACTACTGGTGCATAAGGGATATTTTCCATATACTTGAATTCAAAATTAATTTTAGGACATTGCTTTAGACTTAATTTATCTCCCTTAAAGACAGGGGTGTCATGTGGTTTACAATTTTCCATGCTAAACCTTTGTAATACCTTCTCTATATAGCTCTTTTGTGATAATCCCAAAATACCTCGTGAATGATCACGATGAATTTGGATTCCCAATACAAAAGATGCCTTACCAAGATCTTTAATCTCAAGTTTTTTTGAGAAATTTCTTAGTTTCTTTTAGAAGGTTCTTATCATTACTAGCAAGTAAAATGTCATCCACATATAAGACCAAAAATATAAATCTTTTCCCACAAAACTTATGGTACACACAATCTTCACCAAGATTCATTTCAAAGCCAAATGAAAGAATAACTTGGTTAAATTTTAAGTACCATTGACGAGATGCTTGCTTAAGCCCATAAATGGATTTCTTAAATTTACAAACTAGTTGACTAGTTTGATCCGAATTAGTCACCATTTCTGGTTTCTTCATATAGATAGTTTCCTCAATGTCGCCATTGAGAAAAGCTGTCTTAACATCTATTTGATGAAGCTCAAGATCATAATGTGCCATTAATGCCATAATGATCATAAAAGAGGTTTTTAGAAGATACCGGAAAAAATGTTTCTTTATAATCAATGCCTTCCTTTTGAGTAAATCCATTAGCAACAAGACGTGCCTTATATATTTCCATATTACCTTGCTAATCCCTTTTGGTTTTAAATATCAATTTATAACCAATAGGTTTTACACCTTCAGGTAATGGGACAAGATCCCAAATTTCATTATTTTTCATTGATTTTAACTCCTCATTAATGGCATTGATCCACTTATGAGAATTAGGACTATTAATGGCTTCATGGAAGGTGATTAGATCATCTCCCACTAAACCTAAGGTGTCCTCATTCTCCACAAGATACATATCGGAATAACACTTCTTCTTTCTCTAGTAGATCTCCTTAAGGGCATCGGTTCATCCTCATTTTGAGGTTGTTGAATTTCATTATGTCCAACATTTTCATGTTGTCCGTTATTTACGGGAGTCTCTACATTATTTTGAATTGTATGTTCTTCGTTGAATTTCAGGTACAATTACTTGATTTCCAACAGGAACTAAAGTTTGAGGAATAAAGAGTGGTTCCTCTAACTCTTCAAATTCAAAATCATTACTATTTCTCCCACTAAATTCAACATCCTCAAGGAACCTAACATTGCCAGTCTCGAAAAATATTCTAGTTTTCGGGTCATAAAATTTATATCCCCTAGATCTCTCGGCATACCCTACAAAATAGCTACTAACAGTATTAAGGTCCAGTTTGCTCTCATTGGGCCTATAAGATCTAGCTTTTGCTGGACACCCCCAAACATGAAGATGATTTAAGGACGGTTTCTTATTCGTTCATAACTCATAAGGGGTTTTGTCGGTAGCTTTTTGAATGTGCTCTATTGAGAATATAAGCTGCGGTTTTTAATGCTTCGCCCATAATGAGTGAGGTAAAGAAGTACAAGAAAATATACTTCTTACCATATCCTTAAGGATTTTATTATGTCTCTCCAATATACTATGCTAGGTTTGCCCGGCATGGTATAGTGAGGAACAATCCTACACTCTTCAAAATAGCGAGTATAAAGGACCCGGACGTTATTCACCCAATACGTTATACCGTCCGTAGTTTTCACTACCATGATCGGATTTAACGTTCTTAATAGTCTTTCTTATGCCTTAAAAGATTTGAAAACGTCCAATGATTGAAACTTTACATGAAGAAAATAATATATCCATAACGAGAGTAATCATCCATGAACGTAATGAAATATTGTTGATCATTCCATGAAGGGTTAATGAATGGTCCACAAATGTCCATATGAATTAGTTCCAAGACGTTTGATACTCTCAAAATTCTATTTTCTTTAATGTTTGTAAATTTATTCTTTAAAATACTTAATGCAAAAGTTTTATCCGGAGTATCAAGTAGTTTTAGGATTCCCTCCGACATAAGCTTTATCAATTCTCCCTTTGGAGATATGACCCAAACGTCTATGCCATAGAATACAAGAATTTTCACTTGATAACTTTTGCTTAGTGCCTTTAGTTTTGGTTTCATTATTATGGGACTCATTCATTTTCTTGACTGTGTCAAGTAAATTAAGTTTATTGATATATGACAAAGTACTAGTACCGACAAGTTTGGAATTTAAAATAAAGATCACATTTATTATTACCAAAAGAACAAGAGTAACCTTCCTTGTCCAAAATTGTGAGATATTAAATTCCATCTAAAAGATGGTACAATGAATGTATTATTTAATACAAAATAATAGCCAGTACTTAACATTAATCTAAAATTCCTATGCCTATAACTTCAACCGGATTTCCAGCTTCCATATAGATGTATTTCTCATCTTCACTGGGGATTCGGTAATTCAGGCAACCCTGTATACATGAACTAATGTGAGTTGTTGCACCAAATACAACCACTATGTATATTAAGGAATTGAAACCAAATTTGCCTCAGTACAAACAAGACCAAATGACATACCATTCTGAATTCGCCATTCACGATACGTATGGTAGTCATTCTTCATGCAAATAATGTCCTTGCAAAAGAAGCATTTCTTGACTTTATGATCCTTAAATGATCCCTTATGCTTCTTACTTGCAACCGCAATTTTCTTCCCTCTTCTCTTAATCCCACGAGAAGAAGTAAATGTTGAGTGAGTACTTTCTAATTTAAGATATTTCATCATATCTTCCTCTAATGTCATATGTGAAAGTAATTCATTAATATTCCACTTGTACTTTCGACATTTATAGGTCACCTCAAAAGGACCAAATTGAGGAGGAAGATAGATCAAAACTAAGTGCACGAGCAAATCTTCTGAAATCTCTAACTTAAGTGCCTTTAGTTTGATCGAAAGATGAAATAATTCAATAATGTACTCTCGAAGATTTTCGTCACCCTTGTACCGTATGGAAACAAGTTTCCACAAGAATTCAAAGAAAAACTCAGCATTTTCGACCTCAGAGACATTGTCCAAAAATGTCTTTGAAACTGCATTTTCCGTGATCATTAGACTCACGCGATTGGACCGTTCCCATTACTCAACATTTTTTCGTTCTATAACGGTATTTCCTTTAGTGAGAGCAACGGGACTTGATTCCCCTAATGCGTGATCGATATCCATATTGCCTAAGATCATCGCTATATTATTTTTCCAAGTTTTAAGTTTAGTCCCAGTAAGCAAAAGTTCATCATTTATAGCAGTAGTTACGGAAGCATTAATCAAATCTGAAGGAGAAGAACAAGAATGAAACAAAACATATATAAGAAACTACATAATGATTAATTATATCAAATGAATTCCATCAAAATAAAGATAATCAACATGACATCAAGACTAATCTTTGGATTGCGAATTGACTCACAATTTGATTTATCTTAGGGTGAACAAATAATTCAAACAATACATTTTAAATACTTGCCTTCCTTTGGGCCGGTTCAAGTATAAAAAATGTCCTAAAATTTAAGGTACTTGTTACCCGGCAATAAAGAATATAAACAATTCACTTTAAACACCGGCCTTCCTTTGGGATGGCTCAAAGTATTTAAAATGATCAAAAGTTTAATTCAATTATTACCCATGAATGCAAATATTTAGTTAACAACAAGGTCTTCTTTGGGAAACAAGCATGTTATCACATATCAACATTTACATTCATCTTTTAACAAGTTTGAATTTAATTAACAAGGTCTTCTTTGGGAAACAAGCATGTTAATTTTGTTCAAAAAATGTTAAGGATATAATTAATCGGAAATGTAAGGCCTTAAGGTAATTTCTGAAAATTTTTAAAAAGGGTAAAGAAACGAATGAAATTTATTATTAAAAGATAGTATCCTTTTGTTCTACCCGTCAATTCTTAAAGTTTTACAACTTTAAGAACCGCCAATCAGCGTGACTGGTGTCCAGATACCATATTTTATCAATAAATTATCACAAATGACCAAAAGAGCACAAAAAAATTATAGTTCTACAAACATTTAAGCTTCTGAACACATGGGCGGCCGCGCATGACAAGGTGGGCGACCGCCCAAGCTGAGATTTACGTTTGAAGGCCAAGCCGCTGTACATATGGGCGGCCGCACAGGTAAAGGTGGCGACCGCCCAAGCTGCATTCCACAAACATTGAAGCCACTGTATACATGGGCGGCCGCACAGGTCAATGTGGGCGACCGCCCAGGTGCCCAGATTAGACGAAAAGTCACCATTTTAAACGTCCTTTTATGAATAGTTTTGATCCATTGTGCCTCTTGATTTTACCATTATTTTCAGAAATTGAATGAAGTTCTTATTTTAATGGTGACTCAATTTTCAACCAAAGTAAGTAGATCCGCATACTCACAACACATTTAAAAAATGCGTGGCTATGCATATGAACAAACTCACAACGCATCCAAGGATGGTGGCTATGTTCAAAAATGGGATAATTTTACATTAAGGGTTGAAAGCCTTTTTGAGTAAACCCAAAATTTTATAATTAAGTTTTAACACCATACTCTAGAATCTGAATTAGAGTATGAAAATAATTCAAGAACACATGATGAACATGGAATCTTTTCAAGAAATAAAAGCATAATAAAACATGAAGGTTTTTCAAAATACTCAAACTTGATCTAGAATATGAGTAGGCTCTGATACCAATTGTTGGAACAAAATGATCCATTAAACATGAACCGTCTCATAACTAGATTAAGAAGAGAAGAAGATGAAGACGGAAGCGTGTACCTGAAGAATCCATGATTGTGTTCTTGATCTTGTTCTTGAATAAATGAGAAAGTAGGGAGATAGTACTTCTAAATGATAGTGCCCACACTTGTTCTTCTTAGATAAATGAAGAATGATTCTATGACTGAATTGTAATGTAGTTAAGTGTCTCAAATGGGCTGATGGATAGCCTATATATAGATTGAGAAGGGACACTTCATTTAGGGACTACACCCTTTCGTAAAGAAGGCGGTGAGAAGTTACCATTATGCCCATCATTTAATGGTACTTACACCTAATGAAATTCTATATATTTGGTCTATACTTTAACATTATTTAATAATTATAACATATGAAATTAAATAACACATATTAATTAATCCATGTTCTAACACAGGAAACAAAGTGGGATAATTTTAACATGAGTATCACTTTGGTATAATTTTAACATGGTGTCGTTAGTTTTATAACGAGTGTTAAAAAAGTGGTAAGATTGAAAATAAATTAAAGCACGTAGATTGACATTTCACGTTTATAAATTACGTACGTGAAATTGAATATTCCCAATTAGTATGGATGTCAATTTGGATAAAAACTCAAACATTTGAGCACTAAAGCGTATTTTGGCCTTAAAAGTGTATCACTTATTTGTGATATATAAAAAGAGCATATACCTAAATGTCCTTGGATAAAATAAAACGAGTAGGTCTGCTGAGAAACGCGTTTCTCCGTAACTATGGAGAAACGCGTTTTTAATAGCCAGAAGCTATACGTTTGATAATCAGAAGAAAATTTCTGGATATCAGTCTCAAAGGGTTCTGGATATCCAGAAGCTTTGGAACGGATATCAAGAAGCCTTTGGACGGATATCCAGAAAAAATAGATTTGAAGCCAAATCCAAGGCCAAGACAGAAATTGCTTATTGAAGGTTTCGGATATCCGAGAACCTTCAAATGTATATCGAAACCATCAAATGAATATCCGAAACATTTTGAAAGTTTCTGGATATCATTTTGAAGGTTTCTGGATATCACTTTCATAAGCTTCTGGATATCCTTTCAAAGGGTTCTAGATATCCAGAACTTTTGAGACTGATATTCAGAAGTAACCATGGGACAAGGTCATGGCCAATACAAAAAGTTTCTGGATATCCTTTCAAAAGGTTCTGGATACCCGTAACCCGTTTCTCCATAACTTATGGAGAAACGTTTCTCCCTAGATTTTACGAAATAAAACTACCATAAAGGACATATAGTTTTAAAACTAATCAAAAAGCCCTTAATATATTTTCACGATAATAGTGGTCTCACAAGTGCTATGCACACTACTTTCATTGTTTGATGCTTTCTCCCTTCCTCATTCTCTCTGTTCTCCCCCCCCCCCCCCTATAAAACTTTAATATGAAATATCTCAACATCTAGAAATCAATAAATAATCTGAAAATATTGTTCTAATTGTATCGTCAAAAATAATCAAAGAAGTACCACTACTAGAATAAATTAATGTAGGGACTGACAACTTAGGGCAAATGGGAATGGCCAAGGTTGGTAGCTAAATAGGGACAAACATATTAAAATTAGGGACCGCCAGAATGTCCCCATGATGCACAATAATATTTGCTATCAGAATGAAGACCAACAACAAAATAGAGACCAACACTACTAGAATAAATTAAAACAGGGACTGCCAACTTAGGGCAAATGGGAATGGCCAAGGATGATAGCTAAATAGGGACAAATATATTAAAATTAGGACCGCTAGAATGTCCCATGATGCACAATATTATTTGCTATTAAAATGAAGACCAACCACTACCATCTAAAATAGTTTTAATTATTCAAAAAAAAAATTAAAAATTTAAAAAGTAAATGCTATTGCCCGTCCCTCTTTTTTTCTATTATACAATTCCATTTCTTTAAAAATTATTAATTTTTTTATATAACATTTTGTAAAAAATTTCCCTACTAAATAACATCTCAAATAGTTTAATTTATTCAAAAAAATTAAAAACTAAATAAAAAAGTAAATGATATTGCCCGTCCCTCTTTTTTTCTATCATATGCTTTCATTTCTTTAAAAATTATTAACTTTTTTTATACTCCCTCCGTCCCAATAAAAGCTTCACTAATTACCCAAAAGGGCGTCCCGTTAGAAGCTTCACCATTCCTTTTTTGGCAAAGAATCTTCACTATTCTCTCCACTCATTCTCTCTCCTAAAACACTATTACACTCACAACACTTTTCAAATTCACTATTCCCTCCACTAATTCTCTCTCCTATTTTCAAATTACACTCACAACATTTTTTTTCCCTCCCATTACCATAATTCCCGTGCCGAAGGAAAAGGGTGAAGCAATTGGTGGGACGGAGGGAGTATAACTTTTTGTAAAAAATTTCCCTACTAAATAATTGACTCCAAAAATATAGTTATTTCCTAAAAATTTATTACTAAAATTTGAACCATATAATGTGTGTATACACACATCATATGGTTCAAATTTTAGTAATAAATTTTATTATTTATCACTTGTAAAAAACTAAGATATTCATCCCTTAGTTGTTCACACATGAGAAATGTTATTTTCAGTTGTTCATACATGAGAAATGTTTTCTCGAATATTCAAACAATGGATGAGTCAACTTCTAAGGTGTTTAAAGGTAAATGAATGTGTTACCACATCTTTTTTAAACATATGAGAAATAAAATCTCAGTTATTTAATGTTAAAATGAATGTACAATCATGCATCTCATTTAAACGCTATTCATCAGTAGTTGTGAACAATTGATAAATTTCTTAGTTGTTTAAAGCTAAATAAATGAATGTGTTACCACATTCATATGAACAATTAATTTATCGGTTGTTTAAAGTTAATGATGAATTTTTCTCACGTATCCTATAAAACAAATGATAAATTTATTTATCTCATTTTCCTTTTAAAATTGTTCAAAATTGAGCAATTCTCACTTGTAAACAATTGCAAAGTGTTTTTTTTTGTCTTAATACTATACATGTGCATCAATTGAACCATAATATGGTTTATCAAAGGGGAACGATGTATCACTTTAAGTCACTTGTTAATGGGAGGTTATGAGTTTAAATCCTACCATAATATGGTAATGGTTGCCGGATGTAGAGTGGGGAAGGGTTGTCGTTGCTATAAGTAGGAGAAGGGATGAGGTGGTCGTCGGTGACCAAAATTGGAGGTCGGAGATCAGGCCCAGCCCAGCCCTGTGCCTAGGCGAGCAAGGCGATCACCTAGGGCTCCCAAAAATTTGATCAATTTTAGAGCCCTAAAATTTTACTTTATTTGTATATACTCCCTCCGTCCACTTACTTACTTCACATTTTCTATTTTGGACTTCCAAATACATACTTCACACTTTGTTTTTTTACCTAAAATGGAAAGTTTTTATTATTAAAATATTAACCCTACCCCACTCATTCTCTCCTACATTATTTTAATACTCACAACACCATTATAATTTACTATTTCCTCCACTCATTCTCTCTCCTATTTTACTTTTACACTCACAACATTTATATCATTATTTTTTTTCTTAATCCACGCGTGAACAGTAACTGTGAAATAACAAAGTGGACGGAGGGAGTATATAAATTTTGCATTTTATACCAATAAGTTTTTTTTTTTTTTTTTTTTTTTTGCCAAATTACAACATTTCAACTACAACGAATAGGAAGGGGTTCAAACCCTTGCCCAAGACAAGAGCCTATTCTATTGAGCCAAGGGCTCATCCCAGTGATAATGGAGCATACCAAAGGTCACTGCACGTTGCTGCTCACCTGTGTTTGAATTTAAGCATGGGCTTTATTTTATTTAAGGCTCCGTTTGTTTTGTGTAAAACGGCTTTCGAAAAATGATTTTTCGTAAAATATTTTTCGAAAAAATGTCATAAACATGTTTTCGACTGTTGGGTAAGGAAAATATTTTCATGTATTTAACGAAAATATATTTTGATAAAAACACAATTTGAGATAAGTTGAAAGAGATATGATGGGGTAGGGTGAAAGAGATGGGGTGGTAGGGTAGGAGGTGGGAATTAGTAGGGGTGAGGTGGGTGGGTGTGGGGTAGTTGGTAGGGTGGTAGGGAAAATATAAAGGGTAAGATGATGGTAGGCTAGGGTGGTGATAGGGTAGGGTGTGGGTTAGGTGTGGGGTATGATGGGTAGCCGAGAGTGTGGGGGGAGGGTAGTCGAGAGTAGGAGAGTGGGAGTGGGGTTGGTGAAATTATTCGGATCCGGCGCGCGGACCGTGCATCTCGCGCTGGTTCATCGTTTGCTGTGTTTTCGTTTGTAGAGTCGCCACGCCGTTTTGATATAGCCCAAAACATTGAGAAAAGGCTTTGCTTTAGTTTTTGTTGTTTGTGTGATGAGATTTTGAGTTCGGATGTCAGGTTACGCCTCGAGAAGAGAATAGTAGAGCTCACCCGAGTCGCCTCGTATACATGAGTCTTTTGATACCCCTCTTTCTTTAAAAGTTGTGTGTGTGTGCTTTTAAAAATGCATTTTAAAGATGATGTCTGCATTGTATGCTATGTATTTAAATATTGAAATGAATTGAAATAGTTTTAGAAGGAGGCCTTACCAATGATGGTTTGTGTCTATCTTTCGCTGGGGAATAGTGTTTGACGGAGTGTGAATAGTGTTTCGGGATGGACCGGGATTGACCGGCAGAGTTTCAGGATGCTCCGAAATAGCTCGGGACGGACCGGTAGAGCTTCGGGATGCTTCGGGATGTGTTCGGGCAGAGGTTCGGCGTGCCTCAGGATTGCTAGGTGAATTCGGGCTGAGGTTCGGCGTGCCTCGGGATTGCTAGGTGTATTCGGGCAGAGGTTCGACGTGCCTCGGGATTGCTATGTGTATTCGGGTAGAGGTTTGGCGTGCCTCGGATTTGCTAGGTGTATTCGGGTAGAGGCTCGGCATGCCTCGAGATTGCTAGGTGTGTTAGGGCAGAGGTTCGGCTTGCCTCGGGATGCTTCGGATTGTCCGGCAGGACTTCGGGATGGACCGAAATGGCTCGGGATGGCTCGACAGGGCTTTAGGATGCTTCGGGGGCACCTTGGGATGGCTCAGGAGTATCTTAGGATGGCTCGGAAAGCTTCGAAGCGCCTCGGGAGGGGTCGGAGGGCCTCAGGACTTAAGGGGATTTTGCAATGATGGTTTTCACCCTGCAAAGTGGTCCGTACGGACACCTTTGCAGGCTGGCCATTTTTGTAAATTTCCAAAAAGTCCTTCTATTTTATTTTATCCCAGAAGGGTCCTATCTTGGTTTGGTTGGTGGTTTTGGACTTTTTGGAGGTTACGGGTCTTCGGGATCACGTTTGTGTGAGTCCACGGTGTTTCCCGGATGCTCGGATAGAGAGCGATCCGGATTGGGATACTTACAGAAGCCCCTCGGCGATGACACTTATGAAGGAAGTGGGGTCATCGATAAAGATAAGGGTCCCGATCTGGATCGCTTATCGGGAAAGGGGATGTGAGGATGTGGTGGTATGCTAAGGTGAGGTTGACGTGTTGGTGTCTTGATGTGAGGTGGACGTGTTGGTGTCCTGGTGTGAGGTGGACGTGTCGATGTCCTGATGTGAGGTGGACATGTAGGTGTCCTGTGGTGAGGTAGACGTGTCAGTGTCCTGATGTGAGGTGGATGTGTAGTTGTCCTGTGGTGAGGTGGACGTGTTGGTGTCCTGATGTGAGGTAGACGTGTAGGTGTCCTGTGGTGAGGTGGACGTTTCGGTTTCCTGATGTGAGGTGGACGTGTCGGTGTCCGGGTGTGAGGCTTAGTTCAGGAGTATGAACATAAGTTGAGGCTTGGTTCAGGAGTATGAACCTGGTGTTTGAGACTTAGTTCAGGAGTATGAACTTAAGTTGAGGCTTGGTTCAGGAGTATGAACCTGGTGTTTGAGACTTAGTTTAGGAGTATCAACTTAAGTTGAGGCTTGGTTCAGGAGTATGAACCTGGTGTTTGAGACTTAGTTCAGGAGTATGAACTTAAATTGAGGCTTGGTTCAGGAGTATGAACCTGATGTTTGAGACTTGGTTCAGGAGTATGAACTTAAGTTGAGGCTTGGTTCATGAGTATGAACCTGGTGTTTGAGACTTTTGGGAGGCGTGCTTGCCTTGTGCTTGATTTTTGGGAGGCGTGCTTACCTTGTGTTTTGATTTTTAGGAGGCGTGCTTGCCTTGTGTTTTGATTTTGGGAGGCGTGCTTGCCTTGTGTTTTGATTTTTGGAGGCGTGCTTGCCTTGTGTTTCGACTTCGGGAGGTTTGCTTGCCTTGTGTCTTGATTTCTGATGGTGTGCTTGCCTTGTGTCTTGATTTTGAGAAAAGTTTGGGCTTTCGATGGCTACCGGGGAAATGACTTGTTTGTTTCGAAGGCATTTGTGCCTTAATATGTGTGTTCGAGGGCGTTTGTGCCTTGGAATTTGTGTGTGGAGGCGTTTGCACCTTGGGATTTGTGTTTGAAGGCATTTGCGCCTTGGGACTTGTGTTTGAAGGCGTTTGCGCCTTAGGGTCCGGAAGGTTTCCCGGAGGATACGTTATCCCATTTGGCGATAACGGAGATTTTTCATAAGAGACGTTATCCCATTTGGCGATAACGGAGATTTTCATAAGAGACGTTATCCCATTTGGCGATAACGGAGATTTTTCATAAGAGACGTTATCCCATTTGGCGATAACGGAGATTTTTGGGGACAACGTTATTCCATTTGGAGATAACGGGAAATTTAGGAGAAAGTGTTATTCCATTTGGAGATAACGGGAACTTTTTTGGGGAACAACGTTATTCCATTTGGAGATAACGAGAATTCTTTGGAGAAAATGTTATTCCATTTGGAGATAAAGAGAATTTTTTAGAACTAAACGTTATTCCATTTGGAGATAATGGGAATTATTTGGAGAAAACGTTATTCCATTTGGATATAACGGAGATTTTGGGAGACAACGTTATTCCATTTGGAGATAACAGAAAATTTAGGAGAAAGCGTTATTCCATTTGGAGATAACGGGAACTTTTTAAAAATAAACGTTATTCCATTTGGAAATAACGGGGAATTCTTAGTTAAATGGAAAGTCCAGGGGCAAAAGTGTAAATTCAGTCTAGAGCGAATGAAGCCGCCCGGCATGAGATGGGGAAAAAGAAGCCGTCCGGCTTGAAACCTGATTTCACCAGATTGATTTAAACAAAATTATAACGGGCGGTGGCGCCATTGTTGTCTTTGTTTCTGTCGAGGAGAGAGGAGAGAAAGGAGAGAGAGACATCAAAAATTTTCAAATCTCTAGCTTCTATTGCTCAAGATGGATCAAGAAGGGAATGTCTTGCCTCGACAAGCCCGTAGGACCTTGTCACAAGCCGCGAGGATGCGGCGAAGGGAATTCGTTAGGACCGAACGGAAGTATGACTTCACGGCGCCTACTTCCGAGTTTTATCCTAGCAAAAGGGAGCACAAGTCAATGAAACCTCAATCGATTGGGATAAGCACTCTTGATTTGCTTGATTTCGTCAATTTTGATCGAATTTTGATTGATTTAGGGCTTGACCCGATTTTTTGGGAATTTTTGCATTTTTCTTGCGATTTTATTGATGATTTGGTTGATTTGATAATTGACCTATGGGGGCTAAGGACATAAATAAACATGCATGTGCAATTTATTTGAAAGAATATGAGAATGACTCATTTTTTGAAAATAAAATAAGAAAGATAATGCCTAAAATGTAACGGAGTTCTTGCATGTGCTAGAACTAGGTCAACTCCTGATCATTGATGGGAAAACAAGATATTGGACGATGAAAAGGATTCATGCATGCCATTTTGAAAGATTGAAACCTATATACAAAGAATTTTGTGAAAACTGAAATTTTTTGTGTTTGGGAAGAGCATGTGCTCGGGCTGACGTGTTTCTAATGATGAAAGACACGTGTTCTAGAAAAAGGATGCTAGAAACTTATTATGAATGCTTTTCTTTGACAATATGTTAATTTTTTTTGTAAATGTATCCATGCTTCTGAGAGAAACTGAAGGACTAACGCACTTTTGCTGTACTTTCCTACAGAAGAGCAAGTCGAGGGGACCCGCTGAGGTGGCGGTGAAGTTGTAGGACAGGATGCCCAACTTCGAGAAGGACGGCCACAATCCTAGGCAGCTAGTGGTGGCGACTGGTCTCCATTCTTTCGTCGAGGCTATTGGCCGAGGCATTCATGTGACCTCCAAGAGCAAGGGGCTGGTCCAGGTTCTTTCAGAGTTTTGGTGGGACACCACTCACAGCTTTCATCTGAGCTGGGGAGAGGTCACAGTGACTTCCGCTGGCTTTACTGCCATTACTGGCTTGAGATTCACTGATAGGCCTGTGACCTGGAGGGATCACATTTCTGAGGCCGAGTTCAGAGCTTATGTGGGTTTTGACCTCCGTCTGAAGGGGCTCGGGATGGAGACGAGGTTTGTTGAGGTTGAGGTTCTGAGGTGCATGGAGGAGTTCGCAGCCAGTGAGGTGACTGCCCACCAGCTCGCGAGAGCTTTCTTGTGGTTGACTCTGTTTGTCACCATTTTTGCTAATTCTGGGACATTGGCGATGGTTTGTTTGCTGGACTCTTTGGAGGACCTGGATGTGGTTGGGGAGGTCTCTTGGGGTGAGGCCGAATTGGCTGAGCTTTATTTCTCTTTGGACTTGTACAGCCGGAACAAGGCTGCTTCTATGGACTGCTTTTCTTTTGCTTTGGAGGTATTCTCATTTTCTTTTCTTTCTTTTCCTTTTCTGTCTTGAGATTTTAGGAGAGAAATGACCCTTATGTTTTGGACATGCAGGTCTGGTTCTGCGAGGTGATTGGGTTCTTTCCTTGGAACCAATAGAGTGATCCGGCTATCTTCCCGGCCATAGTGCGCTGGAGAGGGGAGGCTAGGGATAAGTTCACCGGAAAGACCCGGATCACCTTTGACTACAAGATGGTGAAGCCCGTCATCAACAGGGACGGTCATAAGGGGGTTGACTTCTATCCCTGGGGGAGGTATCCGTAGGCTCTGATAGGGGATGTCGTGGTGGTAACCAGGCAGAGGAGGTGGCTGACAGGTTTGACCTGTGATATTATTTACTTGGGGGACCGATTCTCTAGGCAGCACGGTCACGTCCCTCCTTTAGACGCGATTTCCCCTCTTGACCCTCCTCCGTTTATGCTCCAGCCCAGGCACTGATCAGTGGATGAGGTGGGTAGGTACAAGGTTGGTCTGGCGGCTGAGGAGTATTTTGATCTCGCTACCCCGTATGCCACCTTAGTGGAGGAGCGTTTGAGGATGCCACAAAGGTTGGTGAAGATAGCCTCTGCCCAGGGGTACGGGGAGGCAGAGCTGACCGATCCACCTATGCCTCCGGCTCACCTTTCATATGTGGTTAACGGGGTACCGAGGAGGCTGATGGTGCCTATTCCAGACACGAGGGAGGCCGAGTATACTTTGTCGGCTGACAGCACTGTAAGTAACTCAGGGTCCCTTTTCTTATTTGGCTTTTCTATTTTCTGAGATTCTGAACTTCTTTGGGATTTTCTAAGCTTTTCTTTTCTTTCTCGCAGGTTCCTGTTCGCACCTATGATGGTTTGGTGCGGCAGAACAGGGGCTGGAAGGATCTAGCTCGGTCCCTCTTGAGGAAGCTGGCTTGCGCGTCAAGGGCTGCGGGGAATGCGCAGGAGCCCGAGCGTAAGAGGAGGGACGTTGGGAGCACGGCCTCTACATCATCAGCCTCGGAGTACCACTCATCATCTACCAGTGTCGTGCCTCGGGGACAAGGGCCTAACACTGACATTTAAGAGCAGCTGGCGGAGTATGAGCATGTGCCCGTCCACTTATCTGCCGTGAGTGATGATGAAGACCTGCTAAGGGATCCTGAGCTCTATGAGCTAAGTAGCGATGATGAGGAATCAGAGGCTTAGGGTTCCTTAGGTCCAAACTAGAAGAGGGAGAGAAGAAACAATGAACAAACTATGCACAATTTGTATTATTTCTTTTTATTTGGGTGCCAAGGAGGCAAAGACAATGTAATGTTCTTTTATTTTTCTTTTCTTATTGATGTTTTATTATTTTGCATATTACTTGAGCCTCGGGGCGACTTTTTGCATGGAAATGGGGCAAAATTTGGGCCGGAATGGTTTATGATGATATGTGAATGCATGGATGGTGTTTGGGCATGTTTTAATGCGGGTTTTGTTGAGAAAGTGGGGTGAGAATCCCACTTGGGCAGCAGCTTTGGCTGCTGCAGATTTTTTTTCTGCAGTGGCGAAAGAAGCCGTCCGGCTAGGACCTGGGCAAAAGAAGCCGCACGGCTTGGAGCCGTGTCTGAACTGATTTTCTGCAAATAAAATCAAGAGAGGGTCTTTTCATTTCATTTTCACCCTAGGCTTGTCCCAACTGATCCCAAAGCACATTTTTGACCAAAAATCACTGAGTCCGATCACTTGCCATGGAAAAGCCAGTCTGATTGCAAAAGGGGAAAAGGGATCGTTTTCTGTCTGATCTCCAATCCTGGATGAGATACAACTTTCAATCTCATAAGGGGTTGTTTGATAACACCGTCAAGATCAAGTCTTTATGGCATTTGAAGGACCTCCCGCCTGATTGGGACCTTTTGAGAGCAGCAGCGAGGTTTTGGGACGTCCGGAGACATGTTTACTGCTTTTCCTACAATGAGCTCGTCCCAACCTTTGAAGATTTCAGGGCATTGATCCGAGGTCCAGAAATTGAAGCCATCTCGATTCCTTTAACTTAACTGAGGACTTGCCAGTGATCGTAAAGTTGGCATCTTTTCTGCAAATTTCTCCGAAAGAAGCCGAAGGGATGATGATAGCCTCTGACAGAATTGACATTTCCGATATTTCGAGCAGATTCGGGTCTCTGGGTACTGCTGCGACCGCGGTTTCTATGGACGCCTTTGTCCTCTGTGTATTCTCCTTCCTATTTACTGCCGAGTCCTTCGGAGTGTGCCACAGCGGCCTTTTGGACATGGTCAGAGACTGCAGGGCCGGGAGAGATATTGTCCTACTGATTTTGGGGGAGACTCTTCATGGCATTGACAGGATGGCTAGGGGGACCATTTCATGAAGTCTGGGAGCCCAGCCGTATTGACTTTATGGTTGCAGGAGAGGCTTGGGGCTTTACCTACTCAGTGCCCTTGGGTGATTTCACGGAGGGGTGCATCTAGACAGCAGGATCAGGGTAGTTAGGAGCTAATGATGGCTCGACTGTCTACCTCGGACATTCACTAGTGGGTGCCTCACTGGAGATTGCAGACTCGGAGAACGTTTCAGGAGTCCTATATAGTGAGGGTTCCGGGGCTTTCTTGGTCATCTTTCTACATTCTCTGCTTAGTGTCCAGGCAGTTTGAGACCTTGCAGGAGCCATTGGATGATTGGGAGGACATCCGTATCATGGACGTAGCGCCTTTTGACATGAGGGATCCAGACAGCCTCTCATTTCTCTCGAGAGCGTGGACGTACGCTGCTTTTCTGCCCAGGGCCATTCTCAAGAACAGGAAGAGTACTATCTTGATCACGGCTTACTTGGATTGGTACGAGAGGGAAATGGGGGCGACTCAAATTGCTTTGGGAGAGAGGCGTCAGGCTTTATTGGGTTCTGACAGTGACTCAAGCAGAACTCTGAGGGAGACTGAGGCAAGGGCTAGTCGCCATAACCAATCGAGCGATCTTATCAAGGACCTGGAGGCCAGATATGAGATATTATCGGAGGTTTCTCCTCTCACTGAGGCTCAGCGGGAGGAGGTAAGGACTCGTGCCAGGGTGGAAAAGGCACTTATTGACACAGGCTTGATGGAGGCTCCAGTGAGGATTCCTGAGATAGGAATGAGGGAGACCGATATCATCGAGAGAAAAGGAAGAACACTCGACGGGATTGAGGTCGGGGAAAGAAGAGCAAGGAAGACTCTGTTGATGACAACTGAGAGACCTATTTCGAGCATCTACTTATTGCCTTTTGCAAACACATTAGTTAATTAGGACTTTTTTGTATGTTTTAGTCTTTGTAGCAGGTTAACAGAGTCAAGAGTAGACCGTGCTTGAACTCATCAAGAAGTTTTTGATTTGTAAATAAAAAAAAGATATTTATCTTAGAAATTATTCAAGACACATTTCAGGGAAATTTTAAATGTCTTATTTATTGTTTAGATCGAACCATTTCTGGCTGCCTACGTTCCCCTTTTACAAGAAAGGCTAAGGGGCTCAGGTCTTCGTAATTCATTCTGGTGAACTATTGGGATTTTTTTGTTTTGTTTGTTTGTTTTTTTTTATGTGCAACCCTGTTTTCTGCCTAGACCGCCCTTTTTAGGGTTTTCAGCCTAGCTGGGTATTACTCTTTTTGCACTATTTTTTTTTATGTGCGACCCTGTTTTTTGCCTAGACCATCCTTTTCAAGGTTTTTAGCCTAGCTGGGTATTACTCTTTTTGCACTATTTTTTTTTATGTGCGACCCTGTTTTTTGCCTAGACCACCCTTCTCAAGGTTTTTAGCCTAGCTGGGTATTACTCTTTTTGAATTATTTTTCTTTTTTCTTTTTTTTTTAATGTGCAACCCTGTTTTTTGCCTAGACCACCCTTCTCAAGGTTTTTAGCCTAGCTAGGCATTACTCTTTTTTGCACTATTTTTCTTTTTTTTTTCTCTTTTTTTATTTTAGATGTAGTATCGGCGGAGCTTGTCACCGTTGACCGGTTGAACAAAAGGATTGCCGTCTAGGTCTGCGAGCTTCATTGCTCCTCCCGATAGTATCTTCTGCACCACGTACGGGCCGATCCAAATGGATTCCCATTTTCCCAGAGGGTTGTCTCTGGTAGGGGGCTTTTCTTTCAGAACCAAATCACCCTCTTTGATGTCTCTGGCCTTGACCTTTTTATCGAATGCCCTGGTCATTCGCCTCTGGTAGGCTCGGATGTGTTCCATGGCCTTTAGTCTCCTTTCATCATGTAGGGCCAGCTCATCATGCTGGCTGCGCAACCATTCTACTTCATTGACACTGTTTTCCAGAAGGAACCTTAGTGACGGGATTTCCAACTCTACTGGCAGTACTGCTTCCATCCCGTAGGTCAGTGCGAAAGGGGTTTCTCCCGTGGCTGTTCTAACAGACGTTCTGTAGCCCCAGAGTGCCAGATGCAGCTTTTTGGGCCAGTCACGACCGCGGGTAGCCATTTTTCGGATGATTCTTTCAAGTGTCTTATTAGCAGCTTCTACTGCTCCATTGGTCTGAGGCATGTATGGGGATGATTTGTGGCGAGTGACTTTGAACTCTGACAGTAATCTATCGCAGTCCCCTTCAAAGTGTGTCCCATTATTCGAAATGATCTCATTTGGCACCCCATATCTGCACATGATATTTTCTTTGACAAACTGGGCCACTTTCTTGGAAGTGAGGACCTTATAGGACTTTGCTTCTACCCATTTCGTGAAGTAGTCTACTGCCACTAACACAAATTCATGCCCATTGCTTCCAGTCGGGGCTATCTTCCCTATCACGTCAATACCCCAAGTTGCAAATGGCCAAGGAGTCGTCATGCAGTACAGGTCATGAGGCAGGAGATGATTAAGGTTGGCAAACCGTTGGCATTTTTCGCACTCTCAGACATGCTGAACACAGTCTGTTTCCATGGTAATCCAGTAGTAACCCATTCTGAGGATCACTTGCATCAATGCTCTGGCATTCATATGAGGACCGCAGGGACCATTATGGACTTCACTCATTAGCTCTCTTGACTTTTCTTTGGTGACACACAGGAGGAGTGTTCCTTGGTACCGTTTCTTGTACAGATCGCCCCCTAGGATGACATAGTGAGAGGCCAGCCGCTTCAAGGATTGTAGGCTTTTGGCTTTGATGCCTTCCTTCAGTCTACCTTCTTCGTCTCTAAAAGCTGACTCCCCATCTTTGAGGAACTGGTAAATTAGACTGTACCAAGGTTCCTTGACAGGCTCAGGTCCCAAGTCTATCTCGCAACAGAAGGCCGGGGCTTCCCTTCTACCCACTCTGAATGGTTTTATTGCATTTTCCTCGGGGATCTCTACCAATGAGACTAGAGTAGCTAAGGCATCTGCAAATCTGTTCTTGTCCCTTGGCAGGTAATGGAAGGTCACTTCTCTGAACTGCTTGGTCAATTCTTCCATGTAGGCATGATACCTCTGGAGGTTAGGATCCACAGTCTTCCATCTGTTAGAGACCTGGTTGATGATCAGGGCTGAGTCTCCGTAGACTTTGAGTTCCTTGACATTTCTTTCTAGGGAAGCCTCCAAACCAGCGATACAAGCTTCATACTCTGCAGCATTGTTTGTGACAGGAAAGTTTAACTTGACGGCTATTGGTGTATGCTCATCCTTCGGGTCTACCAACAGAATTCTTATGCCATTTCCCTTTTTGTTAGCAGCTCTGTCAAAGAAGAGCTGCCATCGGTTCTCAGGCTCAACAACGAAGATCCCTTCATCTGGAAACTGGGGTTCAAGCCCTCGGTCTTCACTGCTAGGAAAATTTTCCAGATGGTCTGACAGCGCCTGACCCTTGATTTCCTTTCTCGTCACATAGTTGATGTCATACTCAGCTAGAAAGAACGACCATTTTGCTAGGCGCATTGAAAGGGAAGGCTTGTCGAAGATATACTTGATGGGGTCCATTTTCGAGACCAGGTTCACAATATGGGCCTGCATGTAGTGTTTCAGCTTCTCGACTACCCAGACTAGTCCTGCACAAGTCTTTTCGCATGCCGAGTAATTGAGCTCACTCCCTTCCAGCTTCCAACTGACGAAGTAAATGGCATGTTCTACCCGAGAATCCTTCTTTTCCTGAGCCAGCATAGCCCCAACTGCCATGTCAGTGACAGTGAGATAGAGCAGAAGAGGTTTCTGTCCATGTGGGGAGCATAGTATCGGGGGATTTACTAGGTACGCCTTGATTTGGTCAAAGGCATCCTGGCATTCCTCAGTCCATTCTGTATCAATATTCTTCTTCATAAGCTTGAAGATGAGCTTACACATGGTAGTCAGCTGATTGATGAAACGGCTGATGTACTGCAACTTGCCAATAAAGCTTTTGACTTCTGTCAGGGTTCAGGGTGGCTTCATGTCCATAATGGCCTTGATATTTTGGGGATCGGCTTCAATGCCTCGCTCTGTGACAATGTATCCAAGCACTTTTCCCCTTGTCACTCCAAAGGTGCATTTTTCAGGGTTCAGTCTCATGGAATGTTGTCTTAACCTCTCAAAGAACTTTCGCAGGTCGACAAAGTGCTGTCCATCCACACCTTTAGAGTGGATTATCATATCATCGACATAGACCTCGATCTCCTTGTGGATCATGTCGTGAAAGAGTGCAGTAGCTGCCCTTTGATACGTAGCCCTAGCATTTTTTAACCCAAAAGGAATCACCGTATAACAGTACGTCCCCCATGGAGTGGTGAAGGCTGTCTTTTCTTGGTCCTCTCCGGCTATCTTGATCTGATCGTAGCCAGCGAAACCATCAACGAAGGATTTGACTTCGTAGTTGGCCGTGGCGTCCACCAGAATGTCTATATTGGGCAACAGATAATCGTCCTTGGGACTGGCCTTGTTTAGATCCTAGAAATCTACACAGCAGCGCACCTTCCCATTGGCCTTAGTCACACTTATGATATTTGACAACCAGGTCGGGTATTCAATAACCCTGATGAATCCTACCCGCAGTAGCTTCTCAATCTCTTCCTTGAACTGCAGAGACTACTCTGGCTTAATTTTTCTTAGCTTCTGTTTTACCGGCTTGGCGTCGGGTGCCAGAGGGATCCTGTGCTCCACAATCGAGCTGTCCAGCCCCGGCATGTCCTTATAAGACCATGCAAACACATCCACATACTCCCTGAGCAGATTGACCAGTCTGTCCCGTTCAGGCCCTTGGAAGAAGTTCCCGATCTGTGTCTCTTTAGACTCTTCGATATTACCCAAGTTAACACTCGTCAAAACCTCCGCGGCAGCTTGGGCCCGGTTTTCCTCTTTATCAGTAACCTGCTTACAGATTTCTTTAATGTATTGTTCATTTAGTGTGTTTGCATCTTGTTCAAATGAATCATTATTAACTGTTGTTAAGTTATTAGTTAATTTATCATTTGTTAAGTTGGCAATAAGGGGATACTCGGAAAGATCTATCATTTCATTCAATGCGAAAGGGAAGATAACATTGGCTACATATTCGTAATCTTCAGGCGTGAGGCCTTCAGATGACTCAGAGGACTGAAATTTAAAGACTCTTGACTCTAGACCCTACACTATTTATTGACACGTTGTTTGGACACGACTAGACAGGGGGTTACTCTTTGCTGCTGCTGTCCTGGGGAGAAGCGATTGTGCCTGCGGTCCCATCCTGATGTGTATCCTTCAAACCCTCATAGCAGTTGCTGACATCATACCCATATGAGAGTTTCAGCTGATCTAGTGAAATTTCCTCTTCGAATTCAATCACGTCTATTTGCATCTCTGGAGTAACGAGACCAGTTGCACTCTCGGCATCTGAGAGACAGCTTTCTCCATTATCAAAGTCTTCTGGTTCATTCACTCTTCTTTCCACATTTTTCCAGACTGGTGGTTGGGACTGATCTTCTTGAACAGTAAGAGCCATCACAAACACATTATGTTCACCATGAGTGATGAAGGGTTCTGGGGGAGACTTTCACCATCATAGCTTGATTTACTTCGGCCTCACAGTCTTCATAAGTGGGCTTCCTTCAGTAATCTTAACTATGGTCACTGGTTCGATATCACCGAAAAGAGGTCTTGCCTTGACAACATTAATGAAGTCGATTCCTATTATAGGGCCAAATTGCCCTTCCATGGCTGAGGCGTCAATCAGATCTTTCCATTCTCCCTGTAATTCAGCGTAAGGAACGTTGAATTCTAGGATGTCTATAATCTTTGGATTCCCAAAACTTACTGCATTTGTCTCTCCAAACTCGATCACATTTACCCAATTATTGGCAGGAAGAGGATTCTTGACTGTATTGGGACCCCGAGGTTGTTCAAGTTTGCCTTCTTCAATAAGATGGGAGATCAGGACCTTCAAATAGGTACATTTATTGGTGGTATGCCCATGGTACTTGTGGAAGAGACAATGCTTGGATTCGTCCAACTTAACATTAAGGGTCTTGGGTCTCCAATTCTCCAAAGGTCTAATGAGTCCCTCAGCTACCAATCCATCACACTTTCTCTAGCGGCATTCCGAAATCTTCAGCAGTGTAGAAGCGAGGTCTTGGCTTTACAGTGGTCTGACCTGAACTTTGTCCGATTTTCTCGTTCTAAATATAATTGACTGCACCGACCGTCTCTTTTCCCTTTACGGCGACGGCTGGGGTGTTTGAGGCTGGTGCTTTGTACCGGTAAGAGTTGCCTGTTCCTGCAACTGGAGCCATGTTGAAGGCATTTTCAAACTTAGTGCCGGCATTTGCCATCGCTCAGAGATCAGGATAATAATAATTGCCGATCTGGACCCTCAGCTGAGGCTTCAAACAGGACTGGAAAATCTCCATCTGTTCCTCTTCATTCAACGGGGTCATCATTTCACTAAGCTTCCAATTCCACCTCTTGTAGAATTCACCCAACGGTTCATCCGGGCGCTGCAATGTGCCCTGCAAGTCATTCCTGCTGGTTTCCCAGTTCAAGTTAGCTTTGTACTTTTCCATGAATATATCCTTGATTTGGTCCCATGTGGCTCGGGCCTCTGGCTTCACATGTAGGAACCACCTAAGAGCTGAACCCTTTAGCGATAATTGAAAATGATCGGCCATTTGCTGGTACGTACAATCCTTGGCCCTCATAGCAAGAAGGTAACTTTCAATGTGAGTACGAGGACAGTCTGTGCCATTGAACTTTTCAATCTCGGGCATCCGAAATTTTGGAGGAAGGGGGACAATCTTGTTGGGATCAGTGATCTGATACGCTACTTTCTTAGTGCTCAGCTCACCAAACTTTTCTTGTATGGACTTAACTTGCTCCATCAACCAGGCCATATTGGGGTCAGGTGATAGTTTTGAGTTGTTCGGTTTCGGGATAGGTTTATCAGATTTGGGTGGCAGTATAGTGGGTGGCACATTGGTAGCTGGTACCACGACTTAGGGATCTTTCGAAGGGAAGTAGGTGTAAACTTGACCTGGTCCCGTGTTTCCATAAGACGGGTCGGAGGCATAGGGGTTGCATTTATAGCTACCAGGGTAAGGGAAGGAGTAAGAGGTCTCATGAAGTCCCATTGGCAAGGCCGAGGGTGGAAGATCTTCTGTGGCAGGGCAGAGGTTAAGGAGATCACTGGATTGGTTCTGGGGTCTGGAAATCATCTGGGATGGTCCATAATGAGGAAGGGGAGTGAATCCCATGGGATAATGCAGAGACTGGGTGACTGGGGTGGCCGTGGCATTTGTTCTCTATTGGTAGTGAACAAAGCTGGGTCTTATCTGAGGAGGCGCGGGTGTTAGAGTCCTGATGTCCTGGGATGTTGGAAATGACTGAAAAGGAGTAGTCCTTGGTAAGGGATCATATGTGGATGGAGGAGGGCATTGGTTATAGGATGGAGGGGTTGAAATCACTGTTTCTGGGGTTTCATCTTCCACCATGACCAAAGAACTGTTGGCTTCGACCACTATCTGAACCCCATGACGACGGAGAGCATCGATAAGCATGGCTTGTTGTTCCTCATGGACCTTACGATTGTTCTCCAAGGCTAAGGCTATCTCTTCCTCCCTAGTCACCGGGTTACCCAAACCACTACTGTTTTCTGTCAAATCTGCCATTCTGACTCTCTGGGTTGACGATCCTGACGATTCTGACAAACTATCTGAGCCTGAAATTCTGCACTGACAAGTCGCTGACCCGGTATTCTCACCCACTTCTTCCTCGCTGCGGGAAAGGGATAGGCAAGGTTTAGACTCGGGGTAGGTGTTTAGGCTGAAGGCTCAAGTAATATGCAATTAAGAATCTTTAAGTTTACTTAAAACAGTGTCTTTTATTTATTTCTATTTGGTTGGAAAAGGGGTTGCCCTTCTTTTTCGCAACTACTCTAGATTTTCCACCTGTATTTCGACATGTATTTCGACCTCCTAGGGTGGACAGTCCCGGGCGAGGGTCCTATAAGGCACGCGGATCCCACCGACCGAGAGAGAAGAACGGTCCTAGGGTCTAGTGGATCATAGGAACTTTTAACGCACGAGCGATGCGGATTATAGTCAAGGCAATGCCGGGAAAGTCTCGTTTTTTAGCCTCAACGAAATTTCGACAGAGTTTCGCTTACGGGATAGACGTTTTGATTTTGGCATTGTCCAAGGAAAATAATAGGCATGGGTCGGACGGTAAAAGTCGAATGACACGGCGTCACATTGAGCGTTTGTGGCATAGTTTGTGCAAGTCAAAGTCAAAGTCAATGCCGGGTCAAGATCTTGCCAATTTTTCCTTGAGGGAATTTCGGCAGAGATTCGCTTGCGCGAGAGATATTGATTTTTGGCATGGACTCGGGCTTAACTCTTACATACTCCGTGCGGGTCAAAGTCAAAGTCAATACCGGGGTCAAGATTTCGCCAATTTTTCCTTGACGGAATTTCGGCAGAGTTTCGCTTGCGCGAGGGACTTGACTTTTGGCATGGGCTCGGGTTTGACCTTTACGGGGGTATACAATGAGGCTGTATGACACGGTCTAGATCAAAAACCAACCAAAAAAGTCACGATTTTAAGAGTGTGACATGGACTAGTGTATTGGTCGACACTGGCTGCCATGGGGAGTTTGGGATGATTCCGTGTGCACCCGGGAGCGTCGTAACACTATCCGTGACTGCAGCTGAACAACCATCCCGGGTTGAAGGACGTGCGTGCAAAGTGTACAGAATATATGGTGTGCGTAGTGTGCGGTCTCCTAAAAAAAATCTTTTTTGAGTTAAAACAGAGATTTTCATCAATGTATTTTAAAAGAATATTTTTCGGGACGGAGGAAAATGCAACAAGTAAGCACATAAATTTTCTGGAGCCTGGCCAGACTTAGGACTGGATAGCCCCAAGCTGCCAAAGCTTCCAGATTAACCTCAGAAAGTGTTGTGGTGGAACTGCGAAAGAAGCCGTCCGGCTATGATCCAGGCAGATCAAGGCGTCCGGCTGGATCCAGCAGTTTTCCAGGTTCCAATTTTTTTCATTTCCAGACTGTTTCCCCGAGCATTTTTGGCAACTTTCAGCTTCATAATGGTCCCTATTTATCATTTCATAGTATGCACAAACCAAAACCCAAGATGCGTGCAAAATAAGAAAAAGAAATACAAGCACAAAAATTGAATCCATGGCGGAAGGCTAACCCTTGTAAACGTTTCCAACGCTTCTTATGAGAAAATAAGTATGGAAACATTTACTTGTCCCCAGCGGAATCGCCAAACTGTGAATGTGGGGCCCATCACGGATCGAACCATTTTTATAGGGTCGCCGTTTTACCTCAGTTTGAAGACACCGGTTTTATTGAAAAACGGAGTCGCCATGCCATTTTGATTTTCTCAAAACTTTAAAAAATTGATAAGGGTCCGGAGGTTAAGTTACTCTTTGGGAAGAACGGATCGCGATCACCCAAAGAGCCTTGCAAAAGCAAGTCTTCCTAGATCCGAAGTTTGTGCTTGTTTCGTGCGTTCGTGTGTGGGGTGTGTTTTGAAAAATGGAGGGAATGTGCCAAGTTATCTGCCGGACGTATAAACCATGTGAGAAGGTTATCGCTCGGGATTCCTTGGATTTAATGTATTCGGGATTTTGATCCCGTGCTCATCTTGGACTTATGATCATCATTATGTGACCTTTTTACCCTCCCGTTGGAATAATCAACCATAGTAGGCGTAAAAGCCTTGGCGTATCTTAAACCAACGTTCTTTGGGACTATGTCATATGTGATCGAGAGAGGGACACCTTTTTATAGTCTAAGAATGAGACTCTTTAGAAAAGGAAGAGTCTTTGCCCATCAATCCTACATCTTGAGACTATTGAGCTTCGTAGGGACATTTATTGCTCGTCTCAAGTGATGATCGGAGATGTCGGAACATAAGATTCATCCGCTTCTAAAGGGACTACGACTATGGCATTTTAGTGGCGGAAACGATGTAAAGATGATGTCTTTACACCGATCCACACCACGGGATGCTCCAAGAACCAAAGGGACTAAGGGAAGGGGTATAAAGATTGGATCTTTATACTCATCATATGTCTTTCGTGCCAAAAAAGGTCACTAGACAATCCTCGGAGAGTGATCCAACCAAAAGGGACATGGGGGGATGACTTTGAAAGTAAGGATTGCATCTTTACATAATAAATGCAATGAACATTATGAAAGCTAAAGACATAAATGTAAAGGGAAGACCTTTGAGGTTTTCCTATGTCCTTTAAGAACTTTATGAGGTGGAAAATCCTTGGAAACTAGGTCAAGGGAGGGGGAGTGACATAATAAGAGTAAAGATGGCATTTTTATGTAATAAAATGGAAGTATTTCACATCATCATGTGATGAATCCTCCCTAGAACAAGCCACTTGTAGACCCTTGTTCATCCTTGGGATATGATTCCCCATGAATCATTTGTGTAGGGTAAAGGGGGAATATGATGTTTACATGGTAAAGATGGGATCTTTATAGCAATATATCAATGTTAATGACAAGTAAAGGCAAAGCAAAATGACAAGTAATGAAAAGAGCAAAGTAAGAAGAGTATTTTAAGAGGAAAGGAAAGAGATATTACCAATGGTGGTTCTCTCTATCTCCCTTAGGGATTTTCCTATGTAGGAGTGGTTTTTTATGGATTTTATGGAGGAGGGAGGTGGTTTTTGCGTGATTTAATTCTCTGGAAATTCGTGTAGTAATTTTGACAGAGTGACAATGTTTAATTGTTGTTGTTAAAATGAGTAGATGAGGCCTCTATTTATAGGCTGCAGTGTGTTTCCTAATGAAGTCGCCCGGCATTAACCTCTTGCAAAAGAGGTCGTCCGGCGTTATCCATCGATGACTCAGCCTGCTTCTAGATTCATGCAAGGTGGCAGCTAGAAGCTTCATTCCAGCGAGGGACTTCTTGGGATTTTAATTCCTATCAGGTCCTTCCTCTCTTGGACAGTTTGAAAAAGTTCCAGAATTGCCCCTGAACTTTAGGAAAGTTCGGGAAATTGCCGGTAAACTTAACCGGAAGACATGAGCCAGATTTGGGTACTTACAATAGTGAACCTAGGATCGGCCTAAAGCCTCTCCAAATCATGGAAACGGTCTCGAAGCAATCGATCTTATATTCCGTTTAACCTCGTTAAATGGATATTTTTACTTGTTTATTTAAAAATGTCTTTTTATATGAAAACCCCCCTTTAGCAAGACCGATCTTCGAATTGGGTGGAATGGGTGCTCCTTGACCTTCCCATTCTATAACTTAAGCCCCGAATCCAAAATCTTTTAAAAATGATTTTTCTATGTTTCCAATCAATAATATAGGTGACGACTCTAAAAACGAAAAAAAAACAAATAGTTCGGGAAAACCGAATTTTCCCGCGCATCGCTACAGTTTGGCGACTCCGCTGGGGACTTATAAATTTAAAGTAGCTTAGACTTGAGTTAATAAGAGGGGTTTTCAAATAAAAAATCATTTTTTTATTCAGTTCAGGCTAGTTTCGCACGAGACAACTACTTGTCTCGCGCGAGACAAAGCTTCGGTGATTTGTTTGTTCTCTGATTTTCCTTGTTCGTCTCGAGATCCGAGATATGAGTCGAACACGCAAGGGAGCTCCCAGATTACATTATCTGCAGAGTTCTTTCATCTTAAGGCCTCCCTTAAGATGTAGAACTCGGATTCATTTTTTTTAAATAATTGATTATTATTTATAACTGCGTGTAATTGGGTTTTTAATTAAAGACCGGTCCACTGGGGATTCGGGAGTTGTAATTTAAATTTATTTATTTCTCTCTCTCTCTCTCTCTTTCTCTCTCTCTCTCTCCTTTATGTGGAACTATGACGCCCTGAGTCTTCCTGAATTGGGAGAAACGTAGGCAACCATTTGGTGCAGCCATTATCTGTTTTCTTTTATTTTTCAATAAAAAATCTCTATTTTATCTATCACCTAGATGAACTCTCACACACGCGCACTCATGCTATATCTATCATTGCACTACATACCCCGATTAACCCGGGACCCACACTAAGGACGGATAACGGTAACCACCTAGTCGTCGGTCTCTCCGAAGTTGGATCATCCCACTACGCGTATTCAATCCACCTATATTGTCAAATCGCGGGGAGCCTAGCCTTCCAGCCCTGCATTGCCACATATCATGTAGATTGTCTTTATAGGATCACTCCATAACCAGTCGGTTTCGACTCGATGATCTTTCTTGTTTTTAACCAAAATAAAGCCATGTCCATAAAGAAGGACTCGGAAAAGTCCCTTTGGCAAAAGAAAAGTCCCTTCGGAAAAGTCCTTTCGGAATGACCCTTTCGGAAATTGTCCCTTTAAAGAAAAAAATCCTTCAAACAATCTCACATGACTTTGTTTTACAAAAATCAGACTGATTACTTAGTCATTAGGTTTGGATAAAGACCTTAGAAACCCCTCAAAATAGATTTTCCGTTTCGACCAAAAATTAAGTTTAACCAAAATCGACTTTCCGTGTAGTTGTCTCGCGCGATACTGCCTGTCCCGCACGGGACAATGTCTCTACTTTCTGTGCTGAGCCTGAACCCTTTTAAGCCTTCTTCCGTCTCGTTGGGGCTAAACCTGATCCTGATTCAATCTCTGTATCTCTCTGTCAATTTTCCGAAGCTACTCAACCTCAAGACTCCCAACACAATGTCCGACATCGACAAAATTTCGGGTGATGAAACTTTGTCTGAAAACAACCACAAGCTGCTAGAAGAAGCCAATGGGCACTTAGAGGAGCAATCAACCCAAATCCACACCCTCGTGGAGGAAATTCAAGAGCTTAGGATGGCACTAGCCTCAAAAGAAAAGAAAAAGAAAGATGATTCTTCCTCCGAAGAAGAGGAATCATATACCAAAAAAAGGCTAAGAACCGTCACCAAAGCAAAAGCAAGAAAAAGAAGTATGAGCCTAGCTCGTCATCTTCCTCCTCTGACAACGAGAGTTACACAACCAAGAAAGAAAGCAAAGGGGAAAGCAAGAACGAACCCCTTACCATGGCAATGCTAGAAAAGAAACTTGCATCCCTCGATGTGAGTAAGGAAGCCTCGCTCTCTATTGATTACGAAACTCTTCGTCAATCCATGTCCAAACTTCCTAGAAAGTACAAAACACCTGACATTGCAAAATTCAATGGTACTACTTGTCCCAAATCCCATTTTGTAAGTACCCAAATCTGGCTCATGCCTTTCGGTTAAGTTTCCCGACAATTCCCCAAACTTTCCTAAAGTTCAGGGGCAATTCTGGAACTTTTCCAAAATGCCCAAGGGGGAAGGACCTGCTAGAAATTATAATTCTAAGCAATACCTCGCTGGAATGAACATTTTAGCTGCCACCTTGCATGGATCTAGAAGCTGGCTGAGTCACCAATGGATAACGCCGGACGGCTTCTTTTGCCAAAGGTTAATGCCACACGGCTTCATTAGGAAACACAAATCAGCCTATAAATAGAGGCCTCCTCTACCCATTTTAAAAGAACAAGGGAGCATTGTTACTCTGCCAAAATTACTCCACAAAATTACAGAAACTAAAACTCCCAAAAAGCCACCTCCCTCCTCCATAAAATCCATCCAAAACTCTTCCTACAAAAGGAAAACCCCCAAGGGAGATAGAGAGAATCACCATTGGTAATCTCTTCTTCCTTTCCTCTTAAAATACTCTTTTTTACCTTGTCATATTCATTACTTGTCATCTCTATTGCCTTTACTTGTCATTAATATTGATATATTGCTATAAATTACCATCTTTATCATGTAGATATCATTTCCCCCCTTTCCCCTAACACAAATGATTCATGGGAAATCCCTTTCCAAGGATTAACAAGGGTCCACACGCTTGTTCTAGGGAGGATTCACCACATGATGATGTGAAATAGTCTCATTTTATCATATAAAAATGTCATCTTTACTCTTATAATGCCTCCCCCTTCCCTTGACCTTGCTTTCAAGGATTGTCCACCTCATAAGGTTCTTAAAGGACATAGGAAAGCCTCAAAGGTCTTCCCTTTATATCCATGTCTTTAATTCTCATAATGTTCATTACATTTGTTTCATAAAAATACAATCTTTACTTTCCAAAGTCATTCCCCCATGTCCCTTTAGGTTAGATCACTCTCCAAGGATTGTCTAGTGACCTTTTTAAGGCAAGAAAGACATAGGACGAGTATAAAGATCCAATCTTTATACCCCTCCCCCTAGTCCCTTTGGTACTTGAAGCATCCCGTGGTGTGGATTGGTGTAAAGGTCTCATCTTTACATCGTTTCCGCCATTAAAATACCATAGTCGAAGTCCCTTTAGAAGCGGATGAATCTTAGCCCCTACATCTCCGATCATCACTTGAGACGAGCACAAATGTCCCTACTAAGCTCAAATCATCTCAAGATGTAGGATTGATGGGCAAAGGCTCTTCCTTTCTAAAGAGTCTCATTCTTGGACTATAAAAAGGTGTCCCTCTCTATCTCGATCACATATGACCTAGTCCCGAAGAACGTTGGTTTAAGATACACCAAGGCTTTTACGCCTACTATGGTTGATTATTCCAACGGGAGGGTATAAAGGTCACTTAATGATGATCATAAGTACAAGATGAGCACGGGATCAAAATCCCGAACACATCAAATCCAAGTAATCCCGAGCGATAACCTTCTCATGGTTTATACGTCCGGCAGATAACTTGGCACATTCCCTCCCTTTTTCAAAATCACATCTCACAACCGAACACATAAAACAAGCACAAAAATCGGATCTTGGAAGACTTGCCTTTGGCAAGGCTCCTTGGGTGAATTCCAAACATTCTTCCTAAGGAGTAACTTAACCTCCGGATCCTATTCCTTTTTTCAAAGTTTTGAGGAAAACAAAATGGCGTGGCGACTCCATTTTTCAATAAACCGGTGTCTTCAAACTGAGGTGAAACGGCGACCCTATAAGAAACGGTTCACATCCGCGATTGGGCCCACATTCACAGTTTGGCGACTCCGCTGGGGACATGCAAATGTTTCCAAACTTCTTTTCTCATAAGAAGCGTTGGAAACGTTTACGAGGGTAAGCCTTCCGCCGCGGATCCGATTTTTGTGCTTGTATTTCTTTTTCTTATTTTGCATGCATCTTGGGTTTTGGTTTGTGCATACTCTGAAATGATAAACAGGGACCATTCTGAAGCTGAAAGTTGCTGAAATGTTCGGGGACACAGTCTGGAAATGAAAAAAAATTGGAACCTGGAAAACTGTTGGATCCAGCCGGACGGCTTGATCTGCCTGGATCATAGCCGGACGGCTTCTTTAGCAGTTCCACCAGGACACTTTCTGAGGTTAATCTGGAAGCTTTGGCAACTTGAGGCTATCTAGTCCTAAGTCTAGCCAGGCTCTAGAAAATTTATGTGCTTACTTGTTGCATTTTCCCCCGTCCCGAAAAACATTCTTTTAAAACACATTAATGAAAATATCTGTTTTAACTCAAAAAAAGAATTTTTTTAGGAGGCCGCACACTACGCACACTATATATATCATGTAAACTTTTGCACGCACATCCTTTTAACCCGGGATGGTTGTTCATCTGCAGTCACGGACAGTGTTACGACGCTCCCGGGCGCGCACAGAATCATCCCAAACTCCCCATGGCAGCCAGTGTCGACCAATGCACTAGTCCGTGTCACACTTTTAAAACCGTGACTTTTTGGTTGGCTTTTGGTCTAGATAGTGTCATACAGCCTCATTGTATACCCCCATAAAGGTCAAACCTGAGCCCATGCCAAAAGTCAAGATCCTTCGCACAAGCGAAACTCTGCCAAAATTCCGTCAAGGAAAAATCGGCAAAATCTTGACCCCGTCATTGACTTTGACTTTGAACCGCACTGGGTATGTAAGAGTCAAGCCTGAGTCCGTGCCAAAAATCAAGATCTTTTTCGCAAGCGAAGCTCTGCCGAAATTCCGTCAAGGAAAAATTGGCAAGATCTTAACCCGACATTGACTTTGACTTTGACTTGCACAAAGTATGCAACAACGGTCAAGGTGACGCCGTGTCATTCAACTTTTACCGCCCGACTCATGCCTATTATTTTTCTTGGACAATGCCAAAGTCAAGACATCTATCGCGTAAGCGAAACTCTGCCGAAATTTCGTTGAGGCTAAAAGACGAGACTTTCCCGGCATTGCCTTGACTATAATCCGCATCGCTCGTGCGTTAAAAGTTCATATGATCCACTAGACCCTAGGACCGTTCTTCTCTCTCGGTCGGTGGGATCCGCGTGCCCTATAGGACCCTTGCCCGGGGCTGTCCACCCTAGGAGGTCGAAATACAGGTGGAAAACGAGGGGCTTATAGACGTAGTGACGGAACCCACTGATCCAGGATCTAGAGTAGTTGCGAAAAAGAAGGGCAACCTTTTCCAACCAAATAGAAATAATTAAAAGACACTGTTTTAAATAAACTTGAACAATTAATGAAATCACATTTGCATGGTCCTATTTCTGGAATCTCTAATTGCGACCTTTAATGGTCCGATCTCCGCTCTTCGATCTCGACCCCTCATGGTCCGATCTCCAATTTTTAATCCTGACCTTTCACGGTCAAATCTCCAATCGAGACCCTCACGGTCCGATCTTCGATCTCGACCTTTCACGGTCAAATCTCTAATCTCGAACTTCACGGTCCGATCTCCCATCTTTAATCCAGACCTTTCACGGTCAAATCTCCTAATCGCGACCTTCACGGTCCAATCTCCGATCTTCGATCTTGACCTTTCACGGTCAAATATCTAATCGCGATCTTCACGGTCCAATCTCCGATCTTCGATCTCTACCTTTCACGGTCAAATCTCTAATCGCGACCTTCACGGTCCGATCTCTGATCTCCGATCTCGACCTTTCACGGTCAAATCTCTAATCGCGACCTTCACGATCCAATCTCCGATCCTTGATCTCGACCTTTCACGGTCCGATCCCCAATCTTTAATCTCGACCTCTCACGGTCAAATCTCCAATCGCGACCTTCACGGTCCAACCTCCGATATCGACCTTTCATGGTCAAATAGGCAATCCCGACCTTCAAATAGGCAATCCCGACCTTCCATGGTCAAATCTTTAATCTCGACCTTTCACGGTCAAATCTCCAATCAAGATCCTCACGGTCCAATTTTCAATCTTGACCTTTCAAGGTCTAATCTTTTCCGATCATTTAGGATAAGGAGAAAATGTGTTTTAAGTAAAACTTAAGTAGTACATGCATGTTACTTGAGCCTTCAGTTTAAACACCTACCTCCGAGCCTAAACCTCACCTACCTCCGAGTCTAAACCTCACTTACCCCGAGTCTAAACCTTGCCTACCCCCAAGTCTAAACCTTGCCTATCTCTTTTCCGCAGCGAGAAAGAAGTGGGTGAGAATACCGGGTCAGCGGTTTTTCGGTGCGGAAACCTCAGGTTCAGAGACAGTTCAGCAGAATCATCAGTTTTGTCTACTCAGGGGTTTAGAATGGCAGATATGACAGAAAACAGTGATGGTACGGGTAATTCGATGACTAGAAAGGAAGAGTTAGTCCTAGCTTTAGAAAATGCCCATAAGGTTCACGAGGAGAAGCAAGCCATGCTCATCGGTGCTCTCCGCCGTCATGGGGTTCAGGTAACAGTTGAGGCAAATGGTTCTCTGATCATGGTCGAAGATGAAACTCCAGAAACAGCGATCTCAGTCCCTCCATCCTACAACCAATACCCTCCATCCTACATCCAACACCCTCCATCCTACAACCAATACCCTCCATCATATAACCAATACCCTCCATCCTACAACCAATACCCTCCTCCTTCGACACATGATCCCCCACCAAGGACTACTGCCCTCCAGTTCCTCCCAGTGTCTCAGGCCATCAGGGCCCCATCGCCCTCAGCTCCTCAGAACGGATTGGGCTTCATCACCCCTGTTTCTCAGTTTCAGCGGTACCTGCCAGTTCATGCTCCAGCTTCACATAATCAGTTTGAGCCATATGGATATGTTCTGATACCCCTATACCCACCTGAATACGATCATGAGTTGCTAAAAGAAAATCTGGATGCCTCAAGTTTTCCGTTGCCGTCTACCGGACTTAGTGAATTCACCCGTCAGTTTCACCGGCCTACTACTGTGGTTCCCTCTGCTGATAAAAGTCATGTTGCGAGTTACAGTAACTCGAGAGTCCCCGCTGACCCCCATGTGACAATATTAATGGAGCAAGTGAAACGAATGCAAGAAAAGCTTGATCTCATGATGAGTACCAGTACTCCCTCGACCCAAGATGTCGAACCAAGCAAAGAAGTGATTCTGCGTGCTAAATCCAAATGCCCGAAGTGAGAGAATCTGATAGGAAAACTTGCCCCAGAGTTTGCTTGGTCAATACTAGTTCTAAGCTTGAGAAAGGCCCGAAGACACAGCTAGCCAGCACTACCCCTTTCACTCAATACAACCAGTGCAACGCTGAATCCTCTCAAACAGATCCCAATATCCCTCAAAATCCTCCCAGGTTCACTTCCTTCCATCAATATGATCAGTCATCAAGTTTCACCTGACTTTTCCGACCCATTTCTTCGGATAACTTGTATTTGCTCCAGCTGCTCCATGGCCTCAAATCCCTCCACTTCCACCAGTATCATGGGCACATAACTAATCACTGGTTCGGTCTGAGGTATGGAATTTAGAAGTTAACAGAAAATGGAAAGCTCAAGCGTCCTGGCAGTCCAACCAGCAAAGAGTAGCTAGGCTAGGGGTTACCTATCCTTGAAACAAAATTAAAAGATAAAACAGTCTCTCAGTCAACTTTCGTAGGTTCTAGTACTTTCCTCTTTCAATCAAGTCCTCTTCGGGCATTGTAGTTAATCTTAAATCTTCTATAAAAGAGTCTTTTTCTTTTCTTGCTAGACTTAATACATTATTTGCACACCTACATTACATTTAATGAAATAGTTTTATTTTATATGATCAATTGCATTGCTCAACAAATAATCTCTCGAAATAATTAACATTCTGATTAATCAGTGTGAGAAAGTCAACTAATGCCTTCCCCATACACTTTCTTTACCTCACAAAAGGCCTCCATCAAGCCATACACTTTCCTTACCTCACAAAAGGCCTCCATCAAGCCATACACTTTCCTTACCTCACAAAAGGTCTCCATCAAGCCATACACTTTCCTTACCTCACAAAAGCCTTCATCAAGCCATACGCCTCCCAAATCATGTCCTCACCATCACCTTGACCAAGTCAACGACGGTGGCAACATCAAGGAACAACAAAAGGTCACTCAGTATCGAAAGATTGACCCCATGTCGACAACAACCTAGGAGCTTACCTTCGCCCTCATGTGCATCAAGAAAGTTCAAGCAGGGGTTTGCCTTTGCCCTCATGTGCTTCAAAAAAAAAACCCAAGTAGGAGCTTCAAAAAAAAAAATGAGGCCAAGGACCCAGCACCGTCAATCAAAAGCTTGACAGATGGGGCAAAATCAAAGCTCGAAGAATGAAAGTTGTCAATAACAATGGAGTGGTCAAAGCAAAGGCAGAAACATTTCATAAGCCCTTAGGCATAGGCAAATCCTTTCTCCCCCAATAAAAGACGAAAATCAGGAAGCAATTGAAGCAGCCGTCCAAAATGTCAAGGAATCATCTCTAGGCCTGTGCCTCATCATCCAACCTTCTCATCCGAGCCTTTCCACTAAAGAAACCACAAACCCTATTTCCCAAAGCCAAACACAGTACAGCCGAAGCCGAACTACGGCGACCTAAGCTCCTCACAATGAGGGGAACGTAGGCAACCAGAAATGGTCCGGTCATAAACACATTCAAATTTCAGAAAAATTCGGTCTCATCAGTGGCCTCTCCCATAAACACATTCAAATCCCAGAAAACCCGATCTCATCAATGACCTCCCTATACACAAACTTTTCTTTCACACCCAGCCAACCTTGATCCGCGACACTGGTTGACTTTCTCCTCATGATTGATCAAAATGTTTGTTCATATCGAGATTAGTGGTTGAATAACCCGAACATTAATAAAGGGTTTTAAGCAATCTTGTGATCATTGTAAATAAAACAAGTTTTCAAATGTCTTGACAAGTCTTCTTTTTCTACATTTTAGAAAAAATAGTGCTAAACACTGATTTTCTGTCAGCAGGGGCTTCCATACACTTTTACAAACCTTTCTATGCTTATACTCTCTCAAAAGAGTCAAATCCAAAGCGAGTTTTTGTGCCTACGTCGAATGAGGCCATCAAAATAAGACAAAATCGGGATCTATTCCCACCTTTCGAAAAATATGCCCCTGCATGTATAAATTTCTAAAATTCTTTTCTTTCACATCTTCTTGCGGTTGACTGATTGACTAAAGAAAATAATAAAGTAAGTACGAAAGGATAGGT
The DNA here is from genome assembly GCA_022495995.1 of Adenophora triphylla var. japonica. Lineage (NCBI taxonomy): Eukaryota > Viridiplantae > Streptophyta > Magnoliopsida > Asterales > Campanulaceae > Adenophora > Adenophora triphylla. The sequence continues at coordinate 427,109 of JAFEMH010000579.1, read as the reverse complement.
TTTCCCTCTTCTGCTACAATTCGCATTAAAGCTGCCTTGGAACTCTTCAAGGTTGGGGCTTCGCCAAGCCATTTCCTTAGACTGGGGCTTCTTTAGTCATTTTTTGGGTCCGCATCGGGTTTCTCACTATGTCACAAAATGGATTCAGTCTTGGTCAGATCAACCTCAGGATCACTTTTGCAGTACCAATCAGATTGGGACTCTTGCTAGGTCATCAATCGGAGCTCTACCACGTCATCTCTTCAAGCCGGGGCTTTGCCAATAAAAGGATCTTTCCTCGTTTTAATAGAACCTGGGGCTTTGCAGAACATTTTCCCTCAGACCGGGGCTTCGATAAGTCACATCCATCTTCAGAAGAGAGGTTTGGTCACTTTGACATTTGCTTTAGTCTTTGATTCTAAAAGCATGTCAGCATCCGCTTCAAGTGCCAGAGTTTGAAAAAGGAACTTTAATCAAGACCCGAGGTTTAAAATCCGGTCTCAGCCCAAGAGGGAATCCTGGTCCACATGACGTCTTTTGGCAGCATTGACAACATCTCATCAACAACAGCAGTTCAGTCTGCACCTTAGGGATACAACCCCACCTTCTCAAAACCTGCATAAAAATCATTCCCCAAACACATTTCATATACATCATGGTCCAATTTCCGCCACATTTCCGCACAAAAAAATCGCCCCGAGGCTCAAGTAACGTGCCAAGTAGTAATGATAACAACAAATTTCCTGTTATCTCCAAATGGAATAACGCTTTCTCCCAAAATGCTCCGTTATCTCCAAATGAAATAACGTTATCTCCCAAAATTCTCCGTTATTTCCAAATGGAATAACGTTTTATCCAAAATCTTCCGTTATCTCCAAATGGAATAACGTTTTCTCCCAAAATTCTCCGTTATTTCCAAATGGAATGAAGTTGTCTCCCAAAATCTTCCGTTATTTCCAAATGGAATAACGTTTTCTCCAAAATCTTCCGTTATCTCCAAATGGAATAACGTCGTCTCTCAAAAAAATTTCGTTATCTCCAAATGGAATAACGTCCTCTCCAAAAACCTCCGTTATCGCCAAATGGGATAACGTCTCCTCCGAGAAATCTCCGTTATCGCCAAATGGGATAACATCTCCTCCGAGAAACCTTCTGTTATCGCCAAATGGGATAACGTCTCCTCCGGGAAAGTTCCCGTTATCTCCAAATGGAATAATGTTTTTACCAAACCATTATCCGTAGCCCGGAAGGCTTTAAATTACCCGGTCCAGAAGATCGTATAAATTTTCCAAAATCATTATTCGTAGCCCGGAAGGCTTTAAATTACCCGGTCCGAAATACCGTATAAATTTCCCAAAATCATTATCCATAGCCCAGAAGGCTTTAAATTACCCGGTCCGGAAGACCGCATAAATTTCCCAAATCATTATCCGTAGCCCGGAATGCTTTAAATTACCCGGTCCGGAAGACCGCATAAATTTTCCAAATCATTATCCATAGCTCGGAAGGCTTTAAATTACCCGGTTCGGAAGATCGTATAAATTTCCCAAATTGTATAAATTTATCCCAAAAATCTTCGTTATCTCTGTTAGAATTAAATCAAATAAGGTGACAGCCTCCATTAATTGTCAAATCAAATAAGGTGATAGCCTCCATTAATTGTCAAAGCAAATAAGGTGACAGCCTCCATTAATTGTCAAATCAAATAAGGTGACAGCCTCCATTAATTGTCAAAGCAAATAAGGTGACAACATCCATTAATTGTCAAAGCAAATAAGGTGACAGCCTCCGAATTGTCAAATTCAAGTTTTAGCTACCTCTATCTCTGTTCAAAAGAGATAGCGAAGTAAGCTTTAGTTACCTCTATCTCTGTTCGAAAGAGATGGCGAAGTACGCTTTAGTATTCGACTTTAGCTACCTCTATCTCTATTCGAAAGAGATAGCGAAGTACGCTTTAGTTTTTCCAACTTTAGCTACCTCTATCTCTGTTTGAAAGAGATAGCGAAGTACGCTTTAGTTTTTCCAACTTTAGCTACCTCTATCTCCTCGATAGCGAAGTACTCTTTAGTTTTTCCAACTTTAGCTACCTCTATATCCTCGATAGCGAAGTACGCTTTAGTTTTTTCAACTTTAGCTACCTCTATCTCCTCGATAGCGAAGTACGCTTTAGTTTTTCCAACTTTAGCTACCTCTATCTCCTCGATAGCTTTTTCCAACTTTAGCTACCTCTATCTCCTTGATAGCGACGTAAGCTTTAGTTTCTTAAGGTGACTCCTCCATTAATCGTCAAAATCTCAAGGATCCTAGACATGTTCCTAACTATCTAGTGAAACTTGAACTACGACCAATGCTTGATTCCTCCGGGATACATAGGTAGCCTTTCATAAAGGTCCAGCCATCCGACCGCAGTGGTCACCCTCTTCCTTCATCACTCCTCAGTGGTGAGTAAGCCTTTCATAAAGGTCCAGCCATCCGACCACATTGGCCACCCCTTTCATTCATCTCTCCTCAGTGGTGCATCAGACTTTCATAAAGGTCCAGCCATCTGACCACATTGGTCACCCCTTTCATTCATCACTCCTCAGTGGTGCATGAGCCTTTCATAAAAGTCCAGCTATCTGACCACATTGGTCACTCCCTTTATTTGGCATATCCCCAGTAGGATCAGCCATTTGACCTCCTATGTCATGTCCTTTCCATCTTCCTAGCAAGGGACCCGTTTCTCTTCGCCATCCCCCAGTGGATTCCGAACTACGATCATGGCTTGATTCCTCCGGGATACGTAGGTAGCCTACTTTAGGTTCAGCCAATTCGTCACTGTAAGTACCCAAATCTGGCTCATGTCTCCCGGTTAAGTTTCCCGGTAATTCCTCAGACTTTTCTAAAGTTCAGGGATAATTTGGGAACTTTTTCAAACCTTCCGAGGGGCGAAGGACTTGTTAGGAATTAAAATTCCACGTAGCCCTTGCTGAAAAGACCTTCTAGAACGCCACCTTGCATGATTCTAGAAACAGGCTGAGTCATTAAAGGATAAGACCGCAGGGCTTCTTTTGCCAAAGGTTAATGCCACACGGCTTCATTAGGAAACACAAAACTGTCTATAAATAGAGGCCTCCTCTATTCATTTTAAGAGGAATTTTGAGTATTGTTATGCTTCCAAATTAAAAACACTAATTTACAGCCCCTAAAAACACCCAAAAACCACCTCCCTTCTCTCCAAAAATCCATCCAAAGTCACTACTTCCTTAGGAAAACCTCAAGGGAGATAGAGGAACACCACCATTGGTAACCGCTCCTTCCTTTATCTTTTCAATCTACTTATTATCTTGTTATATTGCTCATTTGCTATTTATCTTGCCATTTGTTGCTATTATATGTGATTTATTGTTATAAAGATCAAGTATTTACTATGTAGACATAATATCCCCCTTTCCCCTTATCACATAGGATTCATGGAGAATCCATCCCAATGATGAACAAGGGTCCACAAGTGGCTTGTTCTAGGGTGGATTCCTCACATGATGATGTGAAAAATGTCATCTTTATTACATAAAAATATCATCTTTTCCATAAAAATATCATCTTTATTATCATTATGTCATTTCCCACTCCCTTGACCTTGCTTCCAAGGATTGTCCACCTAAAAGGTTCTTAAAGGACATAGGAAAGCCTCAAAGGTCTTCCCTTTACATTCCTACTCTTAGTTTTCATAGTGTTCATTACACTTGTTTTCATAAAAATGTCATCTTTACTTTCAAATGCAACTCCCTCATGTCCCTCATGGTTGGATTACTCTCCTAGGATTGCCTAGTGACCTTCCTAAGGCACAAAAAGGCATAGGATGAGTATAAAGATCCAATCTTTATACCCCTCCCCTTAGTCCCTTTTGGTACTTGAAGCATCTCTTGGGGCGTAGCGGTGTAAAGGTCTCATCTTTACATCGTTTCCTCCACCTAAAGATGCCATAGTCGAAGTCCCTTTAGAGACGGACGAACCTAAGCCCCTACATCTCCGATCATCACTTGAGACGAGCATAAATGTCCCTATCAAGCTCGAATCATCTCAAGATGTAGGATTGATGGGCAAAGGTCCTTCCTTTCTAAAGAGTCTCATTCTTGGACTATAAAGAGGTGTCCCTATTTCGATCACATATGACCAAAGGTCACTTAATGATGGTCATAAGTCCAAGATGAGCACGGGATCAAAGTCCCGAATATATCAAAATCCAAGGAATCCTGAGCGATAACCAACTCATGGTTTATACGTCCGGAAGACAACTTGGAACATTCCCTCCCTTTTCAAATCACATCTCACACACGAAAGCACAAAAGCAAGCACGAAAATTGGATCTTGGAAGACCTGCTTCGGCAAGGCTCCTTGGGTGAACGCCAAACGTTCTTCCCAAGGAGTAACTTAACCTCCGGACCCTAATCCTTTTTTTCAAAGTTTTGAGGAAATCAAAATGGCATGGCGACTCCATTTTTCAATTTAAACCGGATGTCTTCAAACCGATGTGAGGCGGTGACCCCTTACACGAGAAAGCGGTTAAAAAAAGGATAAAAAGGCCGCAATCTTTTTGGGCACACATTCACTGTTTGGCGACTCCGCTGGGGACCAAATAAGTTTTTTTTTAAAAAAAATGATACTCGGTATATAGGTGGAAACCATTAAATTTCCTCTTCAACACCTCCTTGGGGAGTCGGGGATAAGTTATGGTAGAACAATGCCACGTATCGATATCATTTCAAGAAAAAAAAACTTTTGTGGGTTAGCCTTCCGCCGCGGATCCAAATTTTGTGCTTACTTTCTTTCTTATGCCTTGCATGCATTTTGGTTTTTAGGATTGTGCATATTCTGAATACTGAACAGGAAGCTTTCTGGAGCTGAAAAGGTGCCAAAATGTCCGGGGAAACAGCCTGGAAATGAAAAAAAATTGGAACCTGGAAAACTGCTTGATCCAGCCGTACGGCTTGATCTGCCTGGATCATAGCCTGGCGGCTTCTTTGGACAGTTCCACCAGGACACAATCTGAGGTTAATCTGGCAGCTTTGGCAGCTTGGGGCTATTCAGTTCCAAGACTGACCGGGCTCCAGAAAATTTACGTGCTTAATTGTTGCATTTCCCCCGTCCCGAAAATCATTCCTTTAAAACACATTTCTGAAAATCTCTGTTTTAACTCAAAAAGGAACATTTTTAGGAGGCCGCACACTACGCGCACCATTATATCATGTACACTTTGCACGCACGTCCTTTTAACCCGGGGTGGTTGTTCAGCTGCAGTCACGGACAGTATTACGATGCTCCCGGGCGCGCACGGAATCATCCCAAACTCCCCATGGCAGCCAGTGTCGACCAATGCACTAGTCCGTGTCACACATTTTAAAACCGTGACTTTTGGTTGGTTTTTGGTCTAGACCGTGTCATACAGCCTAATTGCATACCCCCGTAAAGGTCAAAAATCAGGATCTTTCGCGCAAGCGAAGCTCTACCAAAATTCCGTCAAGGAAAAATTGGCAAGATCTTAACCCGGCTTTGACTTTGACTCGTGTAACGTATGCAACAAAGCTCAATGTGATGCTGTGTCATTCGGTTTTTACCATCCGACCCATGCCTATTATCTTCTTGGACAAATGTCAAAAGTCAAAAGTCAAAACGTCAATCGCGTAAGCGAAACTCTGCCGAAATTTCGTTAAGGCTGAAAGACGAGACTTTCCCGGCATTGCCTTGACTATAATCCGCATCGCTCGTGCGTTAATAGTTCCTATGACCCACTAGACCCTAGGAGCATTCTTCTCTCTCGGTCGGTGGGATCTGCATGCCCTATAGGACCCTCGCCCGGGGCTGTCCACCCTGGGAGGTCGAAATACAGGTTGAAAACGAGGGGCTTAGTGACGGAACTCACTGATCCAGGATCTAGAGTAGTTGCGAAAAAGAAGGGCAACCCCTTTTCCAACCAAATAGAAATAAATAAAAGACACTGTTTTAAGTAAACTTGAACAATTAATGGAATCGCGATTGCATGGTCCCATTTCTGGAATCTCGATCTCGACCTTTCACGGTCAAATCTCTAATCGCGACCTTCACGGTCTGATCTCCGATCTTTGATCTCGACCTTTCACGGTCAAATATCTAATCGCGGCCTTCACGGTCCGATCTCCGATCTCCGATCTACAATCTTGAATCTCGACCTCTCACGGTCAAATTCCCAATCGAGACCCTTACAGTACAATCTCCGATCTTGAATCTCGACCTTTCACGGTCAAATATCTAATCGCGACCTTCACGGTCCGATCTCCGATCTCCGATCTACGATCTTGAATCTCGACCTCTCACGGTCAAATTCCCAATCGAGAGCCTTACGGTCCAATCTCCGATTTTGAATCTTGACCTCTCATGGTCAAATTCCCAATTAAGACCTCCACGGTCTGATCTCCGATCTTCGATCTCGGCCTTTCACGGTCAAATCTCTAATCGCGACCTCAGCGGTCCGATCTCCGATTTTCGATCCTGACCTTTCACGGTCAAATTTCCAATCCAGACCTTTCACGGTCAAATTTCCAATCGCGACCTCCACGGTCCGATCTCCGATTTTCGATCCTGACCTTTCACGGTCAAATTTCCAATCCCGACCTCCACGGTCCGATCTCCCATTTTCAATCCCGACCTTTCACGGTTAAATTTCCAATCGCGACCTCCACGGTCCGATCTCAGATTTTAATCCTGACCTTTCATGGTCTAATCTTTTTCGACCAGTTAGGATTAGGAGAAAATGTGGTAAATGCATGTTACTTGAGCCTTCAGTCTAAACCTCACCTACCTTCGAGTCTAAACCTCACCTGCCTCCAAGTCTAAACCTTACTTACCTCCGAGTCTAAACCTTGCCTACCCCCAAATCTAAACCTTGCCTATCTATTTTCCGCAGCGAGAAAGAAGTGGGTAAGAATACCGGGTCAGCGGCTTTTCGGTGCCGAAACCTCAGGTTCAGACAGTTCAGCAGAATCATCAGTTTTGTCTACTCAGGGGTTTAGAATGGCAGATATGACAGAAAACTGTGATGGTATGGGTAATCCGATGACTAAAGAGGAAGAGTTAGCCCTCGCCTTGGAAAACAGCCGCAAGATTCATGAAGAGCAGCAAGCCATGCTCATCGGTGCTCTCCGCCGTCATGGAGTTCAGGTAACAGTTGAGGCAAATGGTTCTCTGGTCATGGTCGAAGATGAAACTCCAGAAACAGTAATTTCAGTCCCTTTATCCTATAACCAATACCCTCCGTCATATAACCAATGCCCTCCATCCTACAGCCAATACCCTCCTCCTTTGACATATGATTCCCCACCAAGGACTACTGCCCTCCAGTTCCCCCCCAGTGTCTCAGGCCATCAGGACTCCGTCGCCCTCAGCTCCTCAGAACGGATTGGGCTTCACCATACCTGTTTCTCAGTTTCAGTAATACCTGCCAGTTTATGCTCCAGCTTCACATAATCAGTTTGAGCCGTGTGGCTATGTTCTGAAGCCTCTATACCCGTCTGAATACGATCATGAGTGGCTAAAAGAAAATTCGGAGGCCTCAAGTTTTTAGCTGTCACCTACCGAACTTAGTGAATTCACCCGTCAGTTTCACCAGTCTGCGGCTGTGGTTCCCTCTACTGATAAGAGTCTTGTTGCGAGTTCCAGTAACTCGAGTGTTCCCGTTGACCCCCATGTGGAAAAATTGATGGAGCAAGTGAAGCAAATGCAGGGAAAGCTTGATTTCATGATAAGTACCAGTACTCCCTCGACCCAAGATGTCAAACCAGTCAAAGAAATGATTCTGCCGTGAAAAACCCAATGACACCAGCACCAAGCAGCAACTGCACCCAACTCAGCACCAGTTCCTCACAAAGGAAAGAATGCCACAGCCTCTTTTAGACAGATCCAACAATGGAACCAACTGAACTATGGAAATCCGAGTCTCGAGAACAACAGTGCCTCCCGAAAACTTCGATCCCTTCATTATGACGATGTAGAGATGCCTTTAAGCAAGATACTGGAAGAACTAGTGAAAGAAAAGCTGATAAATCCACTGGAGAATTGGAAGCCCAAGAACCCCAACATTCGGTTGGATGATTCTAAGCATTGTCTTTTCCACCAATACCACGGGCACGACAATGATGATTGCCATTATCTGAGGCATGAGATCCAGAAGTTGATAGCAGATGGGAAGCTTGAGAGCCTCCATGGGCCAAAAACAACAAGCCAGGCTCATAGTGGTGAGAGATCGAATCAAGAAGTGTAGGTCAGAAATGTCATTTTGATGATTTCGGGATGCCCATGAGCAAAGTTTTGATGATTTGGTGAGACAAGGCCTTCTCAAACCTCTCGAGAATTATCAGCCGAGGAACCCACGTAACCTTGACAGGACCAAGTTATGTGAATACCACAATCATTATGGTCACACGACAGACAAGTGTCTGAATCTGAAGAAAGAAATTCAAGGATTGATCTACGAAGGAAAGCTCAAGTTCCCTGGCAGTCCGACCAGCGAAGAGTAGCTAGGCTAGGGGTTACCTATCCTTGAGCAAGATTAAAAAATATATAGTCTCTCAGTCAACTTTCGTAGGTTCTAGTACTTTCCTATTTCAATCAAGTCCTCTTCGGACATTGTAATTAATCTTAAATCTTCTATAAAAGAGTCTTCTTCTTTTCTTGCTAGACTTAAGACATTATTTGCACACCTACATTACATTTAATGAAATGGTTTTATTTTATATGATCACTTGCATTGCTCAACAAATAATCACTCGAAATAATTAACGTTCTGATTAATCGGTGTGAGAAAATCAACCAACGCTTTCCCCATACACTTTCCTTACCTCATAAAAGGCCTCCATCAAGCCATACACTTTCCTTACCTCACAAAAGGCCTCCATCAAGCCATACACTTTCCTTACCTCACAAAAGCCTTCATCAAGCCATATGCCTCTCAAATCATGTCCTCACCTTCACCGTGACCAAAGTCAACGACAGCGGCAACATCAAGGAACAACAAAAGGTCACTCAGCATCGAAAAAATTGACCCTATGTTGATAACAACCTAGGAGCTTTCCTTCGACCTCAAAGGCATAAAAAAAAAAAAGAGGGTGCAAAAAGAGTAATACTCAGCTAGGATAAAAACTATGTAAAGGATATTCTAGGCAAAAAACAGGGTTGCACATAAAAAAAAGAGGAAGAAAAAGAAAAAAATATAGTGCAAAAAGAGTAATACCCAGCTAGGCTAAGAACCTTGTAAAGGGACGGTCTAGGCAAAAAACAGGGTTGCACATAAAAAAAATGAGGCCAAGGACCCACCACCGCCAATCAAAAGCTTGACGGACCGGAAAAATCAAAGCTCAAAGAATGAAAGTTGTTGATATCAATGGAGTGGTCAAAGCAAAGGCAGAAGCGTATCGTAAGTCCTTAAGCTAGATCCAAATTCTTTCTCTCCCGATGAAAGATGGCTATCAAGAAGCAACAGAATCGTTGAAGCAGCTGTCCAAAATGACTTGGTCAAGGAATCATCCCGAGGCCCATGCCTCATCATCCAACCATCTCATCCGAGCCTTTCTACTAAAGGAACCATAAATGTTCAAATCCCATTTCCCAAAGCCAAACACAGTTCAGCCAAAGCCGAACTACGGCGACCTGAGCTCCTCACAATGAGGGGAACGTAGGCAACCAAAAATGGTCCAGTCATAAGCATATTCAAATTCCAGAAGACCCGGTCTCATCAGTGGCCTTTCCCATAAGCATATCCAAAATCCAGAAAACTCGGTCTCATCAAAGACCTCTCTATACACAGACCTTTCTTTCACACATAGCCAACCTTGATCCGCGACATCGATTGACTTTCTCCTCATGATTAATCAAAATGTTTGTTCATATCGAGATTAGTGGTTGAATAACCCGAACATTAATAAAGGGTTTTAAGCAATCTTGTGATCATTGTAAATAAAATAAGTTTTCAAATGTCTTGACAAATCTTTCCTTTCTACATCTTAGGAAAAATAGTGCTAAACACTGATTTTCTGTCAGCAGGGGCTTCCATACACTTTTACAAACCTTTCTACACTTATACTCTCTCAAAAGAGTCAAACCCAAAGCGAGTTTTTGTGCCTACGTCAAATGAGGCCATCAAAATAACACAAAATCAGGATCTATTCCCACCTTTCGAAAAATATGCCCCTGCATGTATAAATTTCTAAAATTCTTCTCTTTCACATCTTCTTACGGTTGGCTGATTGACTAAAGAAAATAAAAAAAGGATAGGTTCTCCTCTTCTGCTACGATTCGCATTAGGGCTGCCTTGAAGCTTTTCAAGGTTGGGGCTTCGCCAAGCCATTTCTTTAGACTGGGGCTTCTTTAGTCACTTTTGGGTCCGTATCGGGTTCCTCACTATGTCACAAAATGGATTCAGTCTTGGTCAAATCAACCTCAGGATCACTTTTGCAGTACCAATCAGATTGGGACTTTTGCTAGGTCATAAGATTGGGGCTTCACCAAGTCACCTCTTCAAAATCTAAAACTTTGCAAACTCAGTTCATCAAACCGGGGCTTCGCCAAGTAAAGGGAAGGTTTGTTTGTTGAAAGCCTGCCACGAGCAAATTCTTTGGTGTCAGGATCGAGGCTTAATCATGACTTTAAATCCAACATTGGAAGTCGAGTCTACAAGACCCCTTTCGCACCGACCAGAATAAGAATCTTTTTGGAATCCAGGATGGACTTCACACTCGGTAACGTAATTCTTCAACGGATTGGGGCTGCATTAAGTGCATTTTGAGATCAGTCTTGGTCAACCAACCAATTTGTTTCTATAACCAATACATTCAGACCTTTCCCATGATACTTTGTCAAGTTGAGGGCTTCGCAAGTCATTTGGAGAAGATTTCGTTCATGGATTCCTTGAGATCGCTTCAAACATGACTCTCTCTCTTTGGATGACCGGTCAGTTTGGTGCTTCGCCATTCTTTTGGATCATACCATCAATCAAAGCTCTACCAAGTCATCTCTTCAAGCCGGGGCTTTGCCAATGAAAGGATCTTTCCTCGCTTTAATAGAACCTGGGGCTTTACAGAATTTTTCCCTCAGATCGGGGCTTCGATAAGTCACATCCATCTTCAGAAGAGAGGTTCGGTCACTTTGACATTTGCTTTAGTCTTTGGTTCTAAAAGCCTGTCAGCATCAGCTTCGAGCGCTAGAGTTCGAGAAAGGGACTTTAATCAAGACCCGAGGTTTAAACCCGATCTCAGCCCAAGAGGGAATTTTGGTCCACATGATACCTTTTGGCAGCATTAGCCAAATCTTAGCAACAGCAGCAGCTCATTCCGCACCCAAGGGATACGACCCCACCTGCTCAAAACTTGTCTCAAACAGTTCCCAAACACATACATCCAAACACATTCTTTCATAAAACTTCTCTCACATTGCCTTTCCGCAAAAGAGTCAGCCCGTGGCTCATGTGACATGCACAAAGAAAAATAACCTTAATTGATTACCAAATCAAAATAGGAAATACTTTTGCCCAAAATTTTCCCGTTATTGCCAAATGGGTTAACGTTTCCTCCGGGAAATCCTCAATTATCGCCAAATGGGATAACGTTTCCTCCGGAAAATCCTCCGTTATCGCCAAATGGGATAACGTTCCCTTTGGGAAGTCCTTCCGTTATCGCCAAATGGGATAACGTTTCCTCCGAAAAATCCTCTGTTATCACCAAATGGGATAACGTTTCCTTCGGGAAATCCTCCATTATCGCCAAATTGGATAAGGTTTCCTCCGGGAAATCCTCCGTTATCGCCAAATGGGATAACGTTCCCTCCGGGAATTCCTTCCGTTATCTCCAAATGGAATAACGTTTTTCCCAAAATCATTATCCGTAGCCCAGAAGGCTTTAAATTACCCGGTCCGGAAGACCGTATAAATTTCCAAAACCATTGTCCATAGCCCGGAAGGCTTTAAATTACCCGGTCCGAAAGACCGTATAAATTTTCCAAATCATTATCCGTAGCCCGGAAGACTTTAAATTACCCGATCCGGAAGACCGTATAAATTTCCCAAACCATTGTCCGTAGCCCGGAAGGCTTTAAATTACCAGGTCCGGAAGACCGTATAAATTTCCCAAATCGTATAAATTTCTCCCAAAAATCTCTGTTATCTCTGTTGGAATTAAATAAAATAAGGCGAAAGCCTCCGAATTGTCAAAATTCAACTTCAGCTACCTCTATCTCTGATTCGAAAGAGATAGTGAAGTACGCTTTAGTTTTTCCAACTTCAGCTACCTCTATCTCTGATTCGAAAGAGATAGTGAAGTACGCTTAAGTTTTTCCAAACTTCAGCTACCTCTATCTCTGATTCGAAAGAGATAGTGAAGTACGCTTAAGTTTTTCCAAACTTCAGCTACCTCTATCTCTGATTCGAAAGAGATAGTGAAGTACGCTTAAGTTTTTCCAAACTTCATCGACCTCTATCTCTGATTCGAAAGAGATAGTGAAGTACGCTTTAGTTTTTCCAACTTCAGCTACCTCTATCTCTGATTCGAAAGAGATAGTGAAGTACGCTTAAGTTTTTCCAAACATCAGCTACCTCTATCTCTGATTCGAAAGAGATAGTGAAGTAACCTTAAGTTCTTCCAAACTTCAGCTACCTCTATCTTTGATTCGAAAGAGATAGTGAAGTACGCTTTAGTTTTTCCAACTTCAGCTACCTCTATATCTGATTCGAAAGAGATAGTGAAGTACGCTTAAGTTTTTCCAAACTTCAGCTACCTCTATCTCTGATTCGAAAGAGATAGTGAAGTACGCTTAAGTTTTTCCAAACTTCAGCTACCTCTATCTCTGATTCGAAAGAGATAGTGAAGTACGCTTAAGTTTTTCCAAACTTCAGCTACCTCTATCTCTGATTCGAAAGAGATAGTGAAGTACGCTTAAGTTTTTCCAAACTTCATCGACCTCTATCTCTGATTCGAAAGAGATAGTGAAGTACGCTTAAGTTTTTCCAAACATCAGCTACCTCTATCTCTGATTCAAAAGAGATAGTGAAGTACCCTTAAGTTCTTCCAAACTTCAGCTACCTCTATCTCTGATTCGAAAGAGATAGTGAAGTACGCTTAAGTTTTTCCGAACTTCAGCTACCTCTATCTCTGATTCGAAAGAGATAGTGAAGTACGCTTTAGTTTTTCCAACTTCAGCTACCTCTATCCCATAGATAGTGAAGTACGCTTCAGTTTCTCCAAATTTTAGCTACCTCTATCCCATAGATAGTGAAGTACGCTTCAGTTTCTCCAAACTTTAGCTACCTCTATCTTCTAGATAGTAAAGTACGCTTCAGTTTCTCTAAACTTTAGCTACCTCTATCCCATAGATAGTGAAGTACGCTTCAGTTTCTCCAAACTTTAGCTACCTCTATCCCATAGATAGTGAAGTACGCTTCAGTTTTTCCAAACTTTAGCTACCTCTATCTCATAGATAGTGAAGTACACTTCAGTTTCTCAAAACTTTAGCAACCTCTATCTCCTAGATAGTGAAGTACGCTTCAGTTTCTCTAAGCTTTAGCTACCTCTATCTCCTAGATAGCGAAGTAAGCTTTAGTTTCCCAACTTCAGCTACCTCTATCTCCTCGATAGCAACGTAAGCTTTAGTTTCTTTAGGTGACAACCTCCATTAATTGTCAAATCAGGTGACAACCTCCATTAATTGTCAAACCAGGTGACAACCTCCATTAATTGTCAAATCAGGTGACTCCTCCATTAATCGTCAAAATCTCAAGGATCCTAGACATGTTCCTAACTATCTAGAGAGACTTGAACTATGACCAAGGCTTGATTCCTCCGGGATACGTAGGTAGCCTTTCATAAAGGTTCAGACATCCGACCACATTGATCACCCTTTTCATTCATCACTCCTCAGTGATGCATGAGCCTTTCATAAAGGTTCAGCCATCCGACCACATTGGTCACCCTGTTCCTTCATCACTCCTCAGTGGTGAAGTAGCCCTTCATAAAGGTCCAGTTATCCGACCACGTTGGTCACCTCCTTCATCTGGCATATCCCCAGTAGGATCAGCCATTTGACCTCCTAGGTCACTTTCCTTCCATCTTCCTAGCAAGGGACCAGTTTCTCTTCGCCATGCCCCAGTGGATCCCGAACTACGACCTGGCTTGATTCCTCCGGGATACGTAGGTAGCCTAATTTAGGTTCAGCCAATTTGTCACATATGACACTCCCTTCCCCCAGTGGATTCCTAACTACGATCTGGCTTGATTCCTATTTAGGATACGTAGAAAGCCTTCCAAAGGTTCAGCCACTCGACCACCTTGGTCACCCAATCTGTCTCGGAAGTTCGCCAGATTGGATTCTTTTTTATCGACAATCCCACTCGCCCTGCAAGTGACGTTACCGAGGGGCTTCTGTAAGTACCCAAATCTAGCTCATGCCTCTCGGTTAAGTTTCCCGGCAATTCCCCGGACTTTTCTAAAGTTCAGGGGCAATTTGGGAACTTTCCCAAACCTTCCGAGGGATGAAGGACTTGTTAGGAATTAAAATTCCACGTAGTCCCTCGCTGGAAAGACCTTCTAGAACGCCACCTTGCATGGTTCTAGAAACAGGCAGAGTCATTAAAGGATAAGACCGCACGGCTTCTTTTGCCAAAGGTTAATGCGGCACGGCTTCATTAGGAAACACAAAACTGCCTATAAATAGAGGCCTCCTCTATTCATTTTAAGAGGAATTTTGAGTATTGTTATGTTGCCAAATTAAAAACACGAATTTACAGCCCCTAAAAACACCCAAAAACCACCTCCCTCCTCTCCAAAAATCCATCCAAAGTCACTCCTTCCTTAGGAAAACCTCAAGAGAGATAGAGGAACACCACCATTGGTAACCTCTCCTTCCTTTATCTTTGAAATCTACTTATTATATTGTTATATTGCTCATTTGCTATTTATCTGGCCATTTCTTGCTATTATATGTGGTTTATTGTCATAAAGATCAAGTCTTTGCTATGTAGACATAATATCCCCCTTTCCCCTTATCACATAGGATTCATGGAGAATCCATCCCAAGGGTGAACAAGGGTCCACAAGTGGCTTGTTCTAGGGTGGATTCCTCACATGATGATGTGAAAAATGTCATCTTTATTACATATAAATGTCATCTTTTCCATAAAAATGTCATCTTTATTATCATTATGTCATTTCACACTCCCTTGACCTTGCTTCCAAGGATTGTCCACCTAAAAGGTTCTTAAAGGACATAGGAAAGCCTCAAAGGTCTTCTCTTTACATTCCTACTCTTAGTTTTCATAGTGTTCATTACACATGTTTTCATAAAAATGCCATCTTTACTTTCAAATGCAACTCCCCCATGTCCCTCATGGTTGGATTACTCTCCAAGGATTGCCTAGTGACCTTCCTAAGGCACAAAAAGGCATAGGATGAGTATAAAGATTCAATCTTTATACCCCTCACCTTGGTCCCTTTGGTACTTGAAGCATTTCTTGGGGCGTAGCGGTGTAAAGGTCTCAACTTTACATCGTTTTCTCCACCTAAAGATTCCATAGTCGAAGTCCCTTTAGAGACGGACGAACCTAAGCCCCTACATCTCCGATCATCACTTGAGACGAGCATAAATGTCCCTATCAAGCTTGAAACGTCTCAAGATGTAGGATTGATGGGCAAAGGTCCTTCCTTTCTAAAGAGTCTCATTCTTGGACTATAAAAGAGGTGTCCCTATTTCGATCACATATGACCAAAGGTCACTTAATGATGGTCGTAAGTCCAAGATGAGCACGGGATCAAAGTCCCGAATATATCAAAATCCAAGAAATCCCGAGCGATAACCAACTCATGGTTTATACGTCCGGAAGACAACTTGGCACATTCCCTCCCTTTTCAAATCACATCTCACACACGAAAGCACAAAAGCAAGCACGAAAATTGGATCTTGGAAGACTTGCTTCGGCAAGGCTCCTTGGGTGAACGCCAAACGTTCTTCCCAAGGAGTAACTTAACCTCCGGACCCTAATCCTTTTTTCAAAGTTTTGAGGAAATCAAAATGGCGTGGCGACTCCGTTTTTCAATTTAAACCGGATGTCTTCAAACCGATGTGATGCGGTGACCCCTTACACGAGAAAGCGGTTAAAAAAAAGAAGATAAAAATGTCGCGATCTTTTTGGGCACACATTCACAGTCACATATGACACCCTTTCCCCAGTGGATTCCGAACTACGATCATGGCTTGAATCCTCCGGGATACGTAGGTAGCCTTCCAAAGGTTCAGCCACTCGACCTCCCTGATCACCCAATCCATCTCGGCAGTTCGCCAAATTGGATTCTTTTTATAGACAACCCCACTCGCCCTGCAAGTACCGTTGCCGAGGGGCTTCTGTAAGTACCCAAATCTGGCTCATGCCTTCCGGTTTAGTTTCCCGGCAATTCCCCGAACTTTCCTAAAGTTCAGGGGCAATTCTGGAACTTTTCCAAAATGCCCAAGGGGGGAAGGACCTGCTAGGAATTAAAATTCTAAGCAATACCTCGCTGGAATGAACATTCTAGCTGCCACCTTGCATGGATCTAGAAGCTCGCTGAGTCACCAATGGATAACGCCGGACGGCTTCTTTTGCCAAAGGTTAATGCCGCACGGCTTCATTAGGAAACACAAATCAGCCTATAAATAGAGGCCTTTTCTACCCATTTTAAAAGAACAAGGGAGCATTGTTACTTTGCCAAAATTACTCCACGAAATTACAGAAACTAAAACTCCCAAAAAGCCACCTCCCTCCTCCATAAAATCCATCCAAAACTCAAGGGAGATAGAGAGAACCACCATTGGTAATCTCTCCTTCCTTTCCTCTTAAAATACTCTTTTTTACCTTGTCATATTCATTACTTGTCATCTCTATTGCCTTTACTTGTCTTTAATATTGATATATTGCTATAAAGTTACCATCTTTATCATGTAGATATCATTTCCCCCCTTTCCCCTAACACAAATGATTCATGGGGAATCCCTTCCCAAGGATGAACAAGGGTCCACACGTGGCTTGTTCTAGGGAGGATTCACCACATGATGATGTGAAATAGTCCCATTTTATCATATAAAAATGTCATCTTTACTCTTATAATGCCTCCCCCTTCCCTTGACCTTGCTTCCAAGGATTGTCCACCTCATAAGGTTCTTAAAGGACATAGGAAAGCCTCAAAGGTTTTCCCTTTATATCCATGTCTTTAATTCTCATAATGTTCATTACATTTTTTTCATAAAAATACAATTTTTACTTTCCAAAGTCATTCCCCCATGTCCCTTTAGGTTGGATCACTCTCCAAGGATTGTCTAGTGACCTTTTTAAGGCACGAAAGACATAGGACGAATATAAAGATCAAATCTTTATACCCCTCCCCCTAGACCCTTTGGTACTTGAAGCATCATGTGGTGTGGATTGGTGTAAAGGTCTCATCTTTACATCCTTTCCACCACTAAAATACCATAGTCGAAGTCCCTTTAGAAGCGGATGAATCTTAGCCCCTACATCTCCGATCATCACTTGAGACGAGCACAAATGTCCCTACTATGCTCAAATCGTCTCAAGATGTAGGATTGATGGACAAAGGCTCTTCCTTTCTAAAGAGTCTCATTCTTGGACTATAAAAAGGTGTCCCTCTCTATCTCAATCACATATGACCTAGTCCCGAAGAACTTTGGTTTAAGATACACCAAGGCTTTTACGCCTACAATGGTTGATTATTCCAACGGGAGGGTAAAAAGGTCACTTAATGATGATCATAAGTCCAAGATGAGCACGGGATCAAAATCCCGAACACATCAAATCCAAGTAATCCCGAGCGATAACCTTCTCATGGTTTATACGTCCAGCATATAACTTGGCACATTCCCTCCCTTTTTCAGAATCACATCTCACACACGAACACACAAAATAAGCACAAAAATCGGATCTAGGAAGACTTTCCTTTGGCAAGGCTCCTTGGGTGAACGCCAAACGTTCTTCCCAAGGAGTAACTTAACCTCCGGACCCTATTCCTTTTTTCAAAATTTTGAGGAAATCAAAATGGCGTGGTGACTCCGTTTTTCAATAAACTGGTGTCTTCAAACTGAGGTGAAATGGCGACCCTATAAGAAACGGTTCACATCCGCGATTGGGCCCACATTCACACGTTTGGAAACCTATTCTTGGGCCATGCTACCTATGGGTGTTGATGACAACCTGCTAGCTCAATGCTTTCCGCAAACTCTTGATGGTGCCGCTAGAGATTGGTACATGACTCTTCCACTCTCCACAAGGCCTGATTGGCCACTCGCCAGTCGTACCTTCCAAAAGCAATATGAGGACAACTCTACTTACCACACTACTAGAAGGGACCTCGAGCAAACCAAGCAGCTCCCTAGCGAATCCTTCACAGATTTTGTCAAAAGATGGAGGGCTAAACTGACCGAAATCGTTGATAGGCCAAGCCTAGATGAGAAAATTCACATCCTCATCCAATGTCTCCGAGAAGAGTATCAAGAAAAACTCGCGGGTAATTATTTCCCTAGCTTTGCCGAACTCCACAAATCTGGAATACGAGTAGATGACCTCATCAAACAGAAAAAAGAAGCCAAGAAAGAAAGTGGGTTCTGTTACAACAAGATCTCCTCTTCCTCTTCCAACCCCAAAGACACTTCCGTCAATGCCATAGTCTTCAATCATCCCGGAAATGGTAAGTACTCTGCGGTACCTCCACCACAAAAGAAGAAAAGGGATAGGCATTACGACAAACTTGAAGGGATAACTCAAGAGGAACTTCTCGATGTGCTTGTCAAGAATGGAAAAATTAAACCAAGAGAAGGTGGCCCACCAAGGAAAGATCTTCCGGCTAATCACGCTCATCATCTCTTCTGCAAGTTTCACAACACTACCGGCCATAACACCAACTTGTGCTTCCACTTGAAGGACATTATCCAAGATTTGCTTAATGCTAAGGAGATAGGGCTCCCCAATGTTGTTACTAATCCCCTACCAAATAATGAGTCAATCTTATAGTGATAGGGAGTAGCTTAGAGGATCCTACTCGTCTAGCCACAATTGTGGACAAGAGCCCTCTTGAATTTAATGAATCTTCTTTATGCTACATGATGTCTTGGGATGAAATTTTAGAGCAAAAGGAAAAGGGGACTAAAACAATCAATCTTCTCACATGATCTGGTCGAGTGATTATAAACAAAGATCCAAGGGATGAAATTCCTCCTAACCAAACAAAAGCTTCATCATCAAATGAGCCCGACGTCCTCTCTTAGACCAGCTAAAGAAGATGCAAGCAAACATCTCGGTTCGGGACCTTATAGGAGCATCCCACAAGCACCATGAAATGTTGAAAAAGGCATTGGCTCAAATGTCTATCTCCTCCGAAGCTACACCCGAAGATCTTACTCAAATGATTGGCCAAGTATAATTTGGCAATGTCATCACTTTCACTGGCTTGGACCTTCCATCCTATGGAAACAATCATCATGTGGCCTTATACATAACCTCTAAGGTAAATGGATACCGAATGCCACGTATTTTGGTCGAAAATGGTTCTGCAATCAACGTCCTTCCAAAGAAAGCCTTTTCATCATTAGGTCTCACCCACAAAGACCTCAAGCCATCAGGGCACACTGTGCGAGGTTATGATTGCACTGCTAGAATTGTTTTGGGATCAGTCGCGATACCTATAGAAATGGGACATGTCACCATGAGCATCGAATTCCAATTCATCGACATCCCAGCATCCTTCAACTTACTACTTGGCCACCCTTGGATACATGATATAGGAGGTGTACCTTCATCTCTACACCAGTGCATCAAATTCAAACACAATGACACAATAGTCACAATACACGGGGAAATGGTTACTGCTAGCCCTATCCTCGAAGTACAACATAGCACTTCTAATTACTTATTCAGTGGCTTTGAGATTGAGAAAGATAGTACCGTAAATGTCATTGAAACTTGCAACGAAAATGACTACTCTAAGGCACTTTGGTTTTCCGGAAACCTTCCTGTTTGGAGAATGATGCAAGCAAAATGGTACTTTCCTGGCTTGGGACTTGGCAAACACTTGCAAGGGGTAATAGAGCCACCACCTATTCACCCCACCACACACAAAGCATGGCCTAGGATACATCATTTCCATCCACGATGAAAGTGATGAAGAAGAGTGCGACTTCACTCAGATCAAGTGGGAAGGGACTGCCTACAGAAGTAGTAATAACCCAAAGACTAAGGGTTGCAACCTCGAACCATACAGAAACACGCTCAACGGCTACTTCGTTTGAGAAGGGTAAGACATCATGTACTTTATCTTTTCAGAACCATGGACTGACGATAAAGGCAAGCGCCATCCGGGCTTTGAAATCTTCAATGACTGCAACGCTTCTTCAGACGAAACAGAACCCGTCCCGCTAATCCTTAAAGATTTATGGGGCACAAAGGCAGAAATGACCAGCGAATGGGACTTTGTGTTGGGAGAAGACATGTTGCGATAGTTCGAGAACCTGTGCCAGCTAGAAGACAGCCAGATCCATGCAATATCTAAGGGGGACGCTCCAACTATTAATTATACAAAGCTAATCCAGAAATGTGATGAGCCAATTCTAAATTGGCACGTCACTGGGGGACCAGTGGTTGATGAAGACTTCATGATCAAAGAGCTTGGTTGTACTCCCCGTCCCGCAGGAAGATAGGCCCTATAGCTTTCACTTTAGAGTCAGGCTCTGCCTCTGATGAACTCACTCAAGAGGAAATTGAGGCGGTGGCAGAGCATGTATTCCCCTACTTAATGAAAACTTTGATCTTTCCGAGTACCCTGAGATTGCTAACATCGTGAATGATGAATTAACTAATAATAATCAATATAAAAAACAAGTTAATAATGAATCATATGATGAGATAGATCAAGAAAATGAACAAATTTTAAAAGAATTAGTAAAGCAAGTAGGTCGTTGTGGAAAGAATGGCCCTGTTGACAATGAGGAAATGCAAACGATTAATCTTGGGACAGCAGAAGACCCCAGAGAAACCAAGATCGGCAGCTTCTTCGAGGGGGAAGACAAAGAAACCTTAACGCATCTCCTCAGAGAATATTTTGACATTTTCGCTTGGTCCTACAAAGATATGCCAGAGTTAAATCAGTCAATCGTAGAACACAAGATACCGTTGCTACCTAATGCCAAACCAGTCAAACGGAAACTACGCAGAATCAAGCCTGAATGGTCAATGCAAGTGAAAGAGGAGATCATGAAACTTCTGAATGTAGGGTTCATCAAGGTGATCGAGTATCCGGAATGGCTAGCCAACACAGTACAAGTGGCCAAATCAAATGGGAAAATGCGAGTCTGTGTCGACTTCAGAGACTTGAACAAGGCATCCCCTAAAAATGACTTTCCACTACCAAACATAGACATGCTGGTCGACGCTACCGCGACTTTTGAAGTTCGCTCATTCGTAGATGGTTTCGCAGGGTATAATCAAATTCTCAAGGCAGAGGAAGACCAACACAAAACAACGTTCACCACACCTTGGGGGACGTTCTGTTATACGGTCCTGCCGTTTGGTCTGAAGAACACCGGGGCTACTTATCAGAGAGCAGTCATGACACTCTTCCATGACATGATCTATAAAGAAATAGAGGTATACGTGGACGACATGATTATCCACTCCAAAGGGACAGATGGTCAACACTTTAAATATCTCAGGAAATTCTTCAATCGACTGAGACAACACAAAATGAGACTAAACCCCGTAAAATGCTCATTTGGGGTGGTCAAAGGAAAAGTCCTGGGATACATGGTCACCGAACGCGACATAGAAGCAGACCCCGACAAGATAAAGGCCATCATAGACATGCCTCCGCCTAGAACACAGAAAGAAGTGAAAGGATTCATGGGCAGACTCCAATACATCAGTTGATTCATCAATCAACTGACTACAATGTGCGATCCTATCTTCAAACTACTTAAGAAGAACGCACCACAAGAATGGACCGAGGAATGCCAAGAGGCATTCGAGGAAGTTAAGCACTACTTGACTTCCCCACCTATCCTAGTCCCACCGCACAAGGAGAAACCCTTGAAACTATACCTCACGGTTATTGACAATGCACTAGGGGCTATGCTTGCTCAAGGAGAGCCAGCTTCGCACACAGAAAATGCAATATACTTTGTCATCCATCGATTCCAAGGTAGTGAAGTCAACTACTCTCCGCTCGACAAATCTTGTGATGCTCTCGTCTGGGTAACACAGAGACTAAAACACTACATGGAAGCCTTTCCAGTTCGCCTCATCGTGCAAATGGATCCTCTAAAGTAGATCCTAGACAAATCAGATTTGTCTTCGCGTCTAGCCAAGTGGTATTTCATGCTCGTGGGGTATAATATCACTTAAGTCACTCAGAAATCCATCAGGGGTAGTGTATTCGCAGATCAGTTAGCCAAATTTCCTTGCGATGAAGTGAAGGGGAAAGACACGCGATTCCCTGATGAGGACATCATGAGTATAGAGGATGAAAATAAGTGGCAATTATTTTTTGATGGCACAGCCAATAAGAAAGGTCATGGCATCTGAATGCTATTGGTAGATCCCAACGACATCTATACTCCGATAGCAATATGTCTCGACTTTGACGATACTAATAACACTGCCGAATACGAAGCTTGCATAGCAGGACTCGAAGCAGGCCTAGAACGCAACGTGACCGAACTCGAAGTATTTGGGGACTCCCAGTTAATCATCAATCAGACACTGAAGAAGTGGAGTATCCAAGATCCAACCCTTCAAAGATACAATGCCCACCTCCAATAGTTGGTGCAACAATTCCAAGATATCTCATTTCACTACCTCCCTAGAGACAAAAATCGATTTGCAGATGCATTGGCTACACTTGCTTCCTTGGTTGAAATCCTTGCAGGAAAGGCAGTAATACCCTTCAAAGTAACTCGGCGAGAAACTCATGCCTATTGTGCTGTCATAGACCTTCATGACTGCAAAGACAAGTGGTTATCCGAATGTGCCACCATTAAGGACTCCGAAAAGAAACCATGGTACTATGACATTTGGCATTTCATCCAATATGGAACCGTCCCGCCTGAGGCTGACAAGAAAACTCAAGTCGCCCTTAAGAGACTGGCAGCCAGTTACGTCATCATTGCTGACCGACTATTCAAGAAATACTCCTAGAGAACCCTCCTTTTCGCCACCGAAGAAGAGGCCCATGAAATAATAGACCATGTCCATCAAGGGGTATGCGGAACCCATATGAGCGGAAACATGCTCACCAAAAAGCTCATCAAACAAGGGTACTTTTGGCTAACCATGGAGCCGACTGTACCAACATGGTCAAGAAATGCCATAAGTGCCAGATACACGCCAACCTTCAGGATGCACCACCTTCCTTGCTGTACTCAATGACGTCCCCTTTGCCATTCTCAATATGGGGCATAGACGTGATTGGAAAGGTTACGCCTGTAGGAACCAACGGGCACTGTTTCATCCTAGTGGCCATCGACTATTTCACTAAATGGATCAAGGCCGCCTCTTACAAAGTCTTGAATGCCAGAAAGGTAGCAGAATTCATCAAGCACAACATCATTTGCTTATATGGGATTCCGCAAGAGATGATATCTGACAATGGCTCCCACTTTGAGAAAGAAACCGATCGTCTCTTGACAGAATAAAAAATCGTAAGGCACAAGTCTTCTCCCTACAGGCCTCAGACGAATGGAGCAGTTGAAGCCGCAAATAAAACATTTGAAACCATCATCAAGAAAATGGCAGTCACTGGAAAGGATTGGCCCGACAAGCTACCCTTCGCACTTTGGGGATACCGCACTTCAGTCCGAACAGCCACAGGTGAAACCCATATGCCCTTGCATACGGAATGGAAGCCGTTCTACTGATAGAGCTAGAAATACCTTCACTAAGGGTTCTCCTAGAAAACCAAGTGAACGAAGTCGACTGGTTAGAAAACAGATACGAAGAACTAGCCCTGCTAGACGAAAGAAGGTTGAAAGCAGCCGAGCACACTCAAGCCTACCAAAGCAGGATGGCAAGAGATTTCAACAAAAAGGTCAAGACAAGGAACATAAGGGTCGGCGACCTGGTTCTCCGCGAGCACTTCCCTGGACCTTTCAACCCTCTAGGCAAGTGGGGACCGAGATGGATAGGACCCTACATTGTAAAGAAGATATTCTCTGGGGGAGCCCTTCAACTGGTGGACTTAGACGGAGATCAACTACCGAAGCCAATCAACATGGACAAGCTCAAGAAGTACTTCGCGTGACTTGGCCTCTTAAAAATAAAAATCACTCACTAGGTTGAAAATCCCAGAAAGGTGCGGCCTAGGCAAAAATTAGAGCTAGCACAAGAAAAGAAGCCCGCTAGATTGAAAACCTGAAAGGGCAGTCTAGGCAAAAGCAAGGGTGTACGTTAAAAAAAGGGGGGGAGGCTTCTCTCGCGCGTGACTACCCTTCGGTCTGAAACCAAGTTTTATGTCTTTTTCTCTCAAAAATGAACTACGTTAGACCTGAGCCTCTTATTTAAGTGTTGTAAAAGAGGAACGTAGGCAGCCTTCGGGTTCGGTCTAATCAAATAAATAAAATCAAATCTCGTCCTTTTATTAATCGAATGCATTTTATTAATGGCAAAAGGGAAATTCTAACGACAACGACTAATTTGCTAAGCTAACAACCTTGAAAAAAATACTAATAAATAAAAGTATTGATCTATCAAAGCAATCTCTTGGTACTCTCTAGGATCTAGCCTTTCATTGACTTGGTAGGCCGGCGGGCATGATCGCCCCCGTCATCTCGATCTCTCTTGCGATTGGGACCCTTCGAAGCAGAACATCCTTCAAGGCAAGTAAAAACAGATTCTGAAAGCCTCTTGAAGACATAGGGCCTATCCAAAGCTTGCATCTTTCCGGGAAGTCCCCTACCTCGTCTCTCATACCAATCCCCATCAAGAAAATCTTGGGTTGGATCGGTCCATACATTAGCAGGATCAGACTGAGCCTCGCTCCTTCTCAAATTACTGCTCGTCACGAAGGAATCTCCTAGCAGTGAAAGCTGCAGATCATCAATCTTCTCCGCACTTGGGTAACCGGTATGAAGGAACCAATCCAAATACTTGTCAGATAAGAATACATTTTCATCAAAAGTACGAAGGTTTGAGTAGCGATCTCGACTAGTTCCTTCACCCCATGCTTGAGCTAGCACCTTGTGAAACTCCGAACCAATATAGGACACTTCACAAGAGGCACCTTGTGGGGACCCCGACCCGGAACCTTAGCTCGTGCCCCTAGTGGGAGGATCCCCTTACTATTAAAAACCACCTGAATTTTAAAAACTTTGACTTAACTTGAAAAGAAAACAAACTTTAACATTTCCATTATAAAACTAACTTTAAACATCTCCACTTGGAGGAAGGTTATAACAAACTTTGAAAAGATAACATGTTGTAGTTACAATACATCACAAATGTAAAGTTGAACCAAAGTTGTTCTATTTACAAACGCCACAAAGGAGCTACACTAAAATACAACTTCCAACCAATAACATACACATACCCTGACAACCCCAAAAAGACAACGTCCAAACTCCTTTCCATCCTCACTAGGTCGGTCCGCCTGTCTCAGTGCGATCTAAAACATTAAAGGGAGAAGGGTGAGAATAAATCTCAATAAGCTATTATGAATGCAACAATATGCCAAGTAAAATGCAACACATAACAAGGTTGCTCACAACACATTGGTAAAGCGGTAAACACATTACGTTACCTTGGTTTACCTTTCCCGTCTGAACAATAAGTCGTACAACGTCGGGAGTAAAACTCCACTCATTTGTGAAATGCTTAGGCATATTCCCATCTTATAAGACTCATTTTTCAGAGAACCATATAAGATACTAGCAATCTGTAAGGCTTTTGGCTCAATACAGAAGCTATAACCCCAATCTGTGGCCACAGAAGGGGACAGTCACAGGTATAATGTAATCTGATCACCTTATAGAACAATTTCCATAATTGATCGTATTTCATTATACCCCTAAACATCAGCTGATTGAAATACATTCAAGCACATAATAGTTACTTGAAAATAAATCCATCAAAGGGATAACAAAATAACAACATGGTATTCATACTCATGTTTAAACCAATACAATAGTGCAACATATATTTCATACACTATTTGAATCACAAACCATGAATATGTAATCAAGTAAGGCACAATGTATAACCAACAAGCCCTACATTTTTAATATACATAAATGAGTAACATCTATAAAGGTTCAAGATCAAATTACCAAGTTTGAATAACTTTGGTTAAGTTCCAATCAAGCCTGTCAACCATTTTCCGAACAATATTTAAACCCCTTCCTCTTATCCATTTTGACATGTTAAGAAACCATTGGATAGCTAATGTGTTGTACTTTAATTATAGTCAAAGAGGGTTTAATTATATACTAGGTAGATTAGGTTTCTAAGGCTTGAAAAATGGTTCATAGTCAACAGGGCAGGGCACGACTCGTGCCACCTTAGCATCCCCTCTGATACAGTCGTCCCCAAGGGCACGAATCTTCCATCGTGAAGGGATGACTCGTGCCACAGGGCACGACTCCTGCTCTTCCCGAGAAACTCAGAAACAGAGCAGCAATATCAGAATTCAGAAACAACAACCAACTTTGGTCATATCCTTTTGCTGCAAACATCAGTATTCAAACCCCACTTCAGCTAAACTCATTCCAAACCATTTTCTCCCATTCTAAACCAAGGCAAATAGACCAAAACCCACATGCAACACCTTTCCTTAAGCCATTAACTTCTTAACATCAATTATACCAATATTCTTTCTACTTAAACCACCATACTATGACCAACTCAGTTCAACCTTTTCCAAAACAATTCCAACTCAAATAAAATTTGTTCTAAAATACCAAGAATCATTTTTATACAACAAAATATCAACTTAAACATTGAATGAACAATTATTCGAAAGAAATCATAATAACTTACCAAATTAATTCGAAAATAAGAAAATCTTTCATCGACTAGACGCGATCCCCTCGGCTTCACGAACAATAATATGAAGACGGATAGTCCAACGGAACAACGGTTGATTTATAAGGATTTAATAAATTAATTCTAGGGTTTAGGCTTTTCCAAGGAGTTTGAGAGAAGAAATGATGTTGAGGAATAAAATGAAGCTTTCTTGTTTATTTCCATGGATAAACATTTCAACTTTTCACCTAAGCTCCTCTAAGGTCTTAGACAATACAACTAACACCCTTAACTTTTAAACCTTTACACAAAAGCACCTCAATTACTTTTCCAACTTTTATTTAAAATTTCAATTATTATAATTTCACTACACACTTTCCAATTTATTTCATTTAGACAATAAAGCATTAACTTAATATTATTATCATCCTAAAATTCACATAAGTTATCAAAGTATCAAAATGAGCACATAAAATCCAACAAGTAGCATAAAATGCATAAATGATATACTACAACCCCAACCCCACGTGCTCAACATGTGCTAAAATGGTGCCTAGGATTAGGGTCGTGACACTCACTCCCCCTTAAAGAAAATTCACCCCGAATTTTAAATGTACTTACTTGCACGCTCAAACAACCAAGGATATTTTTCACGCATTTCCGACTCTAGCTCCCAAGTAGCTTCCTCGATGGTATGATTCTTCCAAAGAATTTTTACTACCGGGATACTCTTAGTTCGCAACTCTCGAACTTGAAACTCCAAAACTCTCAACGGCTCTTCTGCATATGTCATATCTGCTTGAATATCTTTGGGAGGAGAACTCAAGACGTGAGAAGGGTCATAACAATATTTTCTCAACATTGAAACATGAAACACGTCATGAAGAGATGAAAACGATGGAGGCAAAGCCAAACGATAAGCCAACTTACCAATCTTTTCTTAAATCTCAAATGGACCAACAAATCTCGAAGCCAATTTACCCTTATTACCAAACCTTTTAATCCCAAACCTCGGAGAGATCTTCAAAAATACGAAGTCACCAACTTGAAATGATAAGTCTCGTCTTCTATTATCGGCGTAGCTTTTCTGTCTACTCTGAGCCGTCTTCAATCTATCCCGAATCACTTTGATCTTCTCCGTTGAATCTCTAACCAAATCCGGACCCCAAAGCCTCGCTTCACCAACCTCATCCCAACACATTGGAGATCTACACTTCCTCCCATACAACGCCTCATACAGAGCCATCTCGATACTAGACTGATAGTTGTTGTTGTAAGCAAACTCAACTAACGGTAAGTGATCTTCCCAAGATAAGTGAAAATCTATCACACAAGCCCGTAACATATCCTCAAGAATCTGAATGATTCTCTCGATCTGTCCATCTGTTTGAGGATGAAATGACGTGCTAAAACTCAACTTAGACCCAAAGCTTCGTGCAACGCATTCCAAAATCTAGAGGTAAATCTCGGATCTCTGTCTGATACAATGCTAACCAAAACTCCGTGAAGTCTAATAATCTCTCGCATATAAAGTTGAGCTAACCTCTCCATCGAATACTTTGTTGACACCAGTAGAAAATGAGCCAACTTTGTCAATCTGTCAACTATCACCCAAATGGCATCCATCTTCTTCGCGGTCCGAGGCAATCCGGTCACAAAATCCATCGAGATTCCTTCCCACTTCCACTCCGGAATATCTAACAGTTGAAGTAGCCCCGCCGGTATCTGATGCTCGGCCTTGATTTGTTGACAAGTCAAACATCTTGATACAAAATCCGCAATCTCTCTTTTCATTGCATTCCACCAATAGCCTCTCTTCAAATCTTGATACATCTTCGTACTTCCCGGATGAATAGCAAACCTTGATTTGTGACCATCCTCTAAAACTCGCCTTTTGATCTCCGGTGAAGAAGGAACGCAAATTTTTCCTTGAAAGGTTAAAATTCCATCTCTATTCAATGAAAACTCTTCGGTCTTTCCATCTTACACTTGCCCCAAATTTTTCTTCAATTCCAAATCACTTTGTTGAGCTTCCAAAAGATCTTCATACAAAGTAGGGATTGCTCGGACATTCGCAAATATCATTTCACTTCTCGACTCTCAGGACCTCAAGGTTGATAAATAAGCCTTTCGGCTAATCGCATCTGCAACCACATTCGCCTTTCCCGGATGATACGAAATAACACAGTCATAATCCTTCGATAGCTCCAACCATCTTCTTTGCCGATTGTTCAACTCTTTCTGGGTAAATAGATATTTCAAACTCTTGTGATCGGTGAAGATCTCGAATCTCGCCCCATATAGATAGTGCTACCACTTATGTAACGCAAATACAATCGCAGCCAATTCCATGTCGTGGGTAGGATAATTTTGTTCCGTCGGTGATAACTTTCTCGAGGCATACGCAATCACTTTCCCATTTTGCATAAGAACACATCCCAATCCTTCCTTCGAGGCGTCACTAAAAATCACAAAGTTCTCGCAACCATCTGGAAGGGTAAGAACTGGAGTTGTTGTCAACCTTTTCTTCAACTCGGCAAAGCTTGCTTCACCTTAGAATCCCACACAAATGGTATATCCTTCCGCGTCAATCTTGTCAATGGAGTTGCAATTCTAGAAAATCCCTTAATGAACCTTCGGTAGTACCCCGCCAAACCAAGTAAGCTACGGACTTCAGTTACTGTTGAAGGCTGCTTCCAATTGACTACGACTTCAATCTTAGAAGGATCCACGGAAATCCCCAAACTTGATACCACATGACCCATGAAAGAAATTTGTTCAAGCCAAAACTCGCACTTGCTAAATTTGGCAAACAGCTGCTTCTCACGAAGAATAGATAAGACAATTCTCAAGTGCTTCTCATGATCTTCCCGAGATTTGGAGTAGACAAGAATATCATCAATAAAATCCACAACAAAGCTGTCAAGATAGGGCTTGAAGATGCGGTTCATCATATCCATGAATACCGCCGGTGCATTAGTCAACCCGAAAGGCATAACCACGAATTCATAATGACCATATCTTGTTCTGAAGGCTGTCTTTGAGATGTCATCCGGTCGAATCTTCAATTGATGGTATCCGCTTCGCAAATCAAGTTTGGAGTAGATCACGGAACCTTGAAGTTGATCGAACAAGTCATCAATATGAGGAAGAGGGTATTTATTCTTGGTAGTTGCTTGGTTCAACAATCTATAGTCGATGCATAATCTCAATGTGCCATCCTTCTTCCGAACAAACAAAACCGGTGCTCCCCACGGCGAAACACTTGGACGAATGAAACCCCGATCTAACAGTTCTTGCAACTGAGTCTTCAACTCTTTTAACTCAGTCAGAGCCATTCTATAGGGTGCTTTAGATATAGGTGAGGTACCAGGCACTAAATCAATGCAAAACTCTACGTCTCTATCCGGAGGCATAGAGTATTCAGTTGAAAACACATCACCAAACTCATTCACAACCGGGACATGAGATAACTCGGGGGATTTCTTACTTGAATCTAACACATAGTCCAAGTACCCCTCACACCCCTTTGACAACATTTTTCTAGCCTTTAAAGCAGTTATAATATGAATACCAAACAAAGATTTATCTGCATCAAACACAAATGTAGGCATATCAGGCATAGCAAAGGAGACTCGCTTCCTACGACAGTCTACCAAAGCATGACAACTACTCAACCAATCCATACCAAGAATGACATCAAAGTCACGGATTTGTAACTCTACCAAATCAACTGGCAATACATGCCCACATATATTCACATCACAACCATGATAGACCAAAGAAGATGTGAGGCACTCTCCCATAGGAGTAGAGACCTTCAGCACATAAGGCATAATTTCAGGCAATTTATGCAATGCAAATGCAAAATGAGATGCCACAAAAGAATGGGAAGACCCGAGATCTATAAGGATGCGGGCCTTAACTCCTGAGACAAGGACTATACCTCTAATGATGGCATTGGGATCTACCTCCCCACGCCCCAAGGCAAACACTCGCCCTTGCACTCTATCCTTTGGTTTCCCCTCGTTGTCTCTTTCCACACCACCTCTTTGCCCACCTTGACCGGTACTCGAAGCTTGCCCCCATTGTATCTTAGGACAGTTTTTCCTGAAATGACCTGCTTCTCCACACTCAAGGCATTTGCCTTGTTTGCTCCAACACCTATCCTCCGAATGTCCCATTTTCTTGCAAAAGCCACATACCATCTGATGGATATATTTTCATATCCATTTTATATGTTCTAAATTCTATTTATTGCAAAATTTCCGAGTAAAAATGTAGTTTAATTATTTTGTTAGTGTTATTTTAATTTCAGGTTGAAAAGGTAAAAAAGTGGGTGGTTTAAGGTGGAGAAAATATTAAAATTCGATACGGAGCGAAGCGGAGGATTTAACAAATTGAAAAGAAAGAAAAAGAATTGGCAATTGGCAGAAACGTTAGAGCGGCGGCTCCAATTTGTTTGGGCGACCGTGCCAACTTTTCCCAATGCCTTGGCCTGCCTTGACTTCGCTGGGCCGGCCACCAGCTTCCTCACGCCAAGCAGTTGAAAAATTTGGGCCTCCTTTGTTTGACTTTGGGCCTTAATCTCATTTTGGCCATTTTCAGTTTTTCTTCCACTTTTTAGTATAAATAGAAAACAATGTTATGATTTTAGGGTTGATGTTTTATTTTGGGGAGAAGAAGGAGGCTACTTCCCTTTTGGGGATTTCTTCATTTTCTTAATCTTTGTAAGTTTTTCTTTTTATTTAGTGTTTTTCTTTTTTATCATTATATTTAGGAGTAGCTAATTTAATAGTTTCATGGATTGGATCTAACATTATCACTTTAATCTATATCATAATTATTATGTATTTCCAAATTTGATCTCTCTAGTTCTTTTTAGCAAATTTCATGAAAGTGTTAAAGATTGCAACTTTTGACTTTGATTTAGTCTATAATTTCTTTTTAACCAATTGGGTTTGATTTTCAACCATTGATTTGGGGATTTTCTCACCAAAGACTCTTGCTTTGAAGATTAAATTGATTTGTCGTCGTGATAAAAAGCAAACTGATTTAGGTTCTTTATCCTTTTGATCTTAAAGATTTCCATAGTTAAATTACTTGGACTTGATTGCGAAAAGTGATTAACTTGGAAATAATAGATTGAAATTCGGCCGCCTTACCGTCCCAATCTTTGCAATAGTGGTGAACCCTAGCTTGAGATTAATTACCTATGTTATCTACTCCCATGGCATAGATTGATGATTTTGTGAAGTCCAATCCATGAAATTAGTTCTCTTTATTGTTTAATCTCTTATTTGCTTACTTGTTTTCTTTCTTTATTTAGTCTAAAGTTTTGATCTTTTTAGTAGTTAGTTTGCTTTCAAAACAACCCCCCCCCTTTTTCCTTTACTTGTTCAATTGTGCACCATTTGAATTATTTCAAACAACCTGAGTCTCTGTGTTCGACCCCTACAATAGTATATTGCTACAAGTTGGCACTCGTACTTGCGAGGGCTTTTATTACAAGAAGAGGGTATTGAAAAATATCCATCAAGTTTCCAAATTGACTTGAAGCCGGACGAGTTGTCGGAACCGTCACATTTCCTCCTCTAACTACCCCCGAGGCTGAAGACCTTTGTTGCCCTCTACTCTGTTCGGAGCCTTGACCTTGAAATCTCGGTTTACTTCCACTTCCACCTTCGGATTTACCCCGATGCTCTTCAATATCATTCTCTATCCGGTATGCTCTATTCACTGCCGCTTGAAATTCGGTGAAGTCGTGCGTCAAAAGATGCTTCCTAAACTCCAATCTCAACCTTCACGAACCGGTAGACTCTCCTCTCTTCTTCTGGTACCAAATGAGGACAATATCTTGCCAACTCTGTAAACTTCGCAGAATACTGGGCCACTGTCATCGTCCCTTGTTCAAGCCTCAAGAATTCGACCTCCTTTTTGTCCCGTGTAACCATCGGAATAAAATGATCTCTGAACTTGCGGGTAAATTTCTCCCATGTTTGAGGCGTGTGGTCACGATCCCAACTATCCTTCACAATATGTCACCAATGCTCGGTGGGACCTTCCAGTTTGAAAACAGCACACCTCACCTTTTCTTCGTCCGAACTCTCCATCGCTGCGAATATCTTGTTCATAGCCTCAAGCCACCTTTCTGCCTTCAACAGATCTGGATCCCCATTATAACTTGGTGGAGCCATCTTAACAAACTTCTCCAATCCATGCCTGTCTCAACCCTCCTGATGATGTTGTGCTTGACCTTGAGCTGCCATGTTTTGAAAGAAAACCCTGAACATATTCATCATCTCCACATTTGGATTTCCACCTCCCCCGACATTACCCTCATTCTCTGGTGCTCTATGCTGATCATCTTCGTTTCCCGCCATTGAACAAACTCCCTGCATCAAACACTCGTCGTCAGTTATCACACACTTCCCCTTAAGATAGATATCTACCCTTGAACTCTAAACCGAGCTCTGATACCAACTGTGGGGACCCCGACCCGGAACCTTAGCATGTTCCCCGAGCGGGAGGATCCCCTTACTATTAAAAACCACCTGAATTTTAAAAACTTTTACTTAACTTGAAAAGAAAACAAACTTTAACATTTCCATTATAAAACTAACTTTAAACATCTCCACTTGGAGGAAGGTTATAACAAACTTTGAAAAGATAACATGTTGTAGTTACAAAACATCACAAATGTAAAGTTGAACCAAATTTGTTCAATATACAAACTCCACAAAGGAGCTACACCAAAATACAACTTCCAACCACCAACATACACATACCCTGACAACCCCAAAAAGACAACGTCCAAACTCCTTTCCGTCCTCACTGGGTCGGTCCGCCTGTCTCAGTGCGATCTAAAACATTAAAGGGAGAAGGGTGAGAATAAATCTCAATAAGCTATTATGAATGCAACAATATGCCAAGTAAAATGCAACACATAACAAGGTTGCTCACAACATATTGGTAAAGCGGTAAACACATTACGTAACCTTGGTTTACCTCTCCCGTCTGAAAAATAAGTCGTACGACGTTGGGAGTAAAAATCCACTCATTTGTGAACTTCTTAGGCATATTCACATTTTATAAGACTCATTTTTTAGAGAACCATATAAGATACTAGCAATCTGTAAGGCTTTTGGCTCAATACAGAAGCTATAACCCCAATCTGTGGCCACAGAAGGGGACAATCACAGGTATAATGTAATCTGATCACCTTATAGAACAATTTCCATAATTGATTGTATTCCATTATACCCCTAAACATCAGTTGATTGAAACACATTCAAGCACATAATAATTACTTGAAAAGAAATCCACCAAAGGGATAACAAAATAACAACATGGTATTCATACTCATGTTTAAACCAATACAATTGTGCAACATATATTTCATACACTATTTGAATCACAAACCATGAATATGTAATCAAGTAAGGCACAATGTATAACAAACAAGCCCTACATGTTTAATATACAACAATGAGTAACCTCTATAAAGGTTCAAGATCAAATTACCAAATTTGAATAACTTTGGTTAAGTTCCAATCAAGCCTGTCAACCATTTTCCGAACAATATTTAAACCCCTTCCTCTTATCCATTTTGACATGTTAAGACACCATTGGATAGCTAATGTGTTGTAATTTAATTATAGTCAAATAGGGTTTAATTATATGCTAGGTAGATTAGGTTTCAAAGGCTTGAAAAATGGTTCAGAGTCAACAGGACAGGGCACGACTCGTGCCACCTTAACATCCCCTCTGATACAGTCGTCCCAAAGGGCACGACTCTTCCATCCTGAAGGGACGACTCGTGCCCTTCCCCAGAAACTCAGAAACAGAGCAACAACATCAGAATTCAATAACAACAACCAACTTTGGTCATATCCTTTTGCTGCAAACATCAGTATTCAAACCCCACTTCAGCTAAACTCATTCCAAACCATTTTCTCCCATTCTAAACCAAGGCAAATAGACCAAAACCCACATGCAAAACCTTCCCTTAAGCCATTAACATCTTAACATCAATTATACCAATATTCTTTCTACTTAAACCACCACACTATGACCAACTCAGTTCAACCTTTTCCAAAACAATTCCAACTCAAATAAAATTTGTTCTAAAATACCAAGAATCATTTTTATACAACAAAATATCAACTTAAACATTGAATGAACAATTATTCGAAAGAAATCATAATAACTTACCAAATTATTTCAAAAATAAGAAAATCTTTCTTCGGCTAGACGCAATCCCCTCGGCTTCACGAACAATAATATGAAGACGGATCATCCAACGGAACAACGGTTGATTTATAAGGATTTAATGAAGTAATTCTAGGGTTTAGGCTTTTCCAAGGAGTTTGAGAGAAGAAATGATGCTGAGGAATAAAATGAAGCTTTCTTGTTTATTTCCATGGATAAACATTTCAACTTTTTACCTAAGCTCCTCTAAGATCTTAGACAATACAACTAACACCCTTAACTTTCCAACCTTTACACAAAAGCACCTCAATTACTTTTCCAACTTTTATTTAAAATTTCAATTATTATTATTTCACTACACACTTTCCAATTTATTTCATTTAGACAATAAAGCATTAACTTAATATTATTATCATCCTAAAATTCACATAAGTTATCAAAGTATCAAAATGAGCACATAAAATCCAACAAGTAGCATAATATGGATAAATGATATACTACAACCCCAATCCCACGTGCTCAAATGGTGCCTAGTATTAGGGTCGTGACACACCTTCGAAAAGATAAGTGTCCTGCTGTTGGCCAAACTGATGGAGCACCTGCTTGGGGAAATAGAAAGAGGAATCTTGTTGGCCCGAAAGAACAATCCTGTCAAAACCTTTGGTATTGGCCACATACTTATTCAACCTCCAATAAGGTGGACACCA
Organism: Adenophora triphylla var. japonica; assembly: GCA_022495995.1. NCBI lineage: Eukaryota > Viridiplantae > Streptophyta > Magnoliopsida > Asterales > Campanulaceae > Adenophora > Adenophora triphylla. The sequence continues at coordinate 391,178 of JAFEMH010000579.1, read as the reverse complement.
AATAATATCTGCAGTGGTGGCCTTTGCAATCAAATTATCCCACTCATCTATCGAAAGATCATTGATCAGCAACTTCCTCATATGATACATAAAGGGAGAATAATCCAACGGAGGAGTTACCAACTTGAGATGCTCCCTGAGCCAAATATTCAACAAAAGAGGACTTCGTTGAGTCATGGCGCCGGTCTTATGCAGCTCATCAAGACCATGAAGGGTCTCACCAAGTATTAACGGAATGATGTTCCTAGAACGTTTCCTAGCCTGCAGAACGATTTCCACCAATTGGGAGTCAACCAAGCCACCCCGGCATGTGAACAAAACATCTCCGAAAAGAGAAAGAGCCAGGAAATTCCATTTGCGGTGAACCAACTCATAGCAAGTGTCAAGGGGGATCCCTAACAATTCGTTCAAAGCTTCCGAATGGTTTCTATCGAATTTAGGAACAGCAATCTCACAAGTCAAAGGCATATCCAAGATAATGGCAAATTCCTCAACAGTAGGCACCATCTCATTAAGAGAGAAATTAAAGAGATGGACAGAGGGATCTCAAAATCGAGCAGCACCCTGCAGAAGATTCCAATCTGGTTAGAGGTTCTTCAAAGTGAAAAGGATTCTGAATCCGAATTCTGCAATAAATCTATTGCGAGATCGATATGAAACGATCTCACAAAATTCCTTGATGCTTGCTTGAATGCTTCGATTACATCAGGCGGCAGAGAAAATCATCGACAATCATGGACGTTGGAGCGATTTCCTTGGAAGCCATGTATCAAAGGGTTGGAAAAGAAGGCAAGAATTCGACCTTGGCAAGATATATCTATAGTTTGAAAGGCTGGAATAAGTCATCTGGCCGCACTATAGGGTGTTTATATATGGGGAAAAATGACAAAATCCTGTTTGAAGAAGAAAAGAACTCTTCCTGAGTAGCGTGTCTCGCGCGAGACACCTTGTCCCGCGCGATACAACCCTTCGACAAATTCAGCAGCCCTCCTGCACAAATGAATGATCTAGCCCCGACTTGATGAAGCAAGTCTCAAAACCTGCAAATACAGTTCATAATGTGCAGTACATGCATCAAAATCAGGTTCAAAACCTTGACCTAAATTGGTCGTTTCATTCCACCATGGAAGTCGAGAAAGTTAAAAAAATAATTAGACCTAGGATTAGGAGTTAAGAAAATTATGTTGTTGTGCTACCTACTTGCTAATAGGTACAAGAAAAGAAAATTGTCTGGGCCCACCCAGCCAATATTTACAAGTTCTCAAGAAATGAATAGGGGAGAAAGGGGGATCATGCCATCAAGTTTCCCGAGCTGCCAGTACCTCCATCATCTTCACCGCCGTCGGGGCTACCGTCCCTCCTTGACCGCTTGGCTCCACAAGAGGGGGTCACTGCAGAGGCTATCGTCGACGCCGTCAAAGCCGCCTTATGAAACAGCCTCTTGGACAGATCCGACACCATGGCCATCAAGCCAGCTATCCTGCTCGCACTGCGGTCATAATCCTCCGCGGACATGATGACATGTTAGACAAAGAGAGATACTCAGAGGAAGTCGGATATATAGACATATATGGACGATACGGGAAACAGTATAAACAGAAATGTACCGAAGATGCATGGGGAGGGCGACGATAACCCTTCAGAATCTGGTCCGGGATCGCATGACCCACCATCTGCATACCTCCCATCATGTACGTGAAGCTCGGAGGACCATAATCCGGTGCAAAAGTCACAGGACCCGCATATTGTGATGAAGAGCTTGGGGCTGACGAGCCTGATGCAGAGGCAGAAGCAGAAGCTCGAGCACGTAACCGCCTGCTGCCTACCACAAGGGGACCCATCAAGCGAGGCAAGAACTCCTCATATGAAGCCCCTCGGACCACAGAATTCGTCGCCAAATAGCCATTCACAAAATGGGCATAATCCAGGGATAAAATGAGTCGGATGCATTGCCCTAAGCGGATCCTCTGGCACTCTCCGTGGAAGTGAACCCCGGCCATGCTGAAGGAAGACTCTCTCACCTAGATACATGGTATCCCCCTCCAGTGATACCAAGATCCTTTGCACATCAGGGATGCCCCACGCACGGTGAAACTCTCACTCTAATAAGGCCCACGGACACAGGCCCAGCCACTCAAACTCGAAGCTATCCAGCAAGGCCCGCGCCTCCTCAATGGCCAGGGTCCAGTCCTCCCCCGCCGCCTCATCCATAGTCCGGTTGGATTGGCTCCACCTCTTGATATTCAGAAACTTGGGATTGCGATCATCCAGCTCAAACTTGTACAACGAAAAGATGGCATACCCCCATATCTGTACAAGAAAACAGGGCAGATTCAGTACAAAGCGTAGACAAAATGTACAGATAAATGACAAAGAAAGACAGAAAAAATACCTCCCAAGCATAGGAATACCCTAACATGGTATCTCTGGTATGCCTACATGCCTCATCCATGGCATGATAGCAGAAAGCCAGTCCGGCTGAGCCCCAATCATAGGTCCTCACCCGGTCCAGATCCTCCAGTAGCCCTAAGAGAGCGAGGCGAGCCATGGAGGAATGGTTAGGAAAGATGGTCTCTGATAAGATATACCAGAGAGCACCCCTCAACAACCGATCCGTCTCAGCATTAGGCTTATCAGCATAGGCCAAGAGCTGGTCGCAAAGAGGCGACAACTCAGCAGCAAATCCCTTAACCTTGTTGGGGGCAAAACCAATCAACCGTCTCCACTCAACCGAATTCGCAGGTTTGAACCCCCGCGGTCTTTGGAAGAGCAACGTCGGTGAACTCCAACCCGGTAATAGCAAGAAAATCAGTAGGAGTCATCGTAGCTTCCCCGAAGCGAAGGTGGACCGTATGGGTAGTGTCCCACCACCTCTCCCTGATAGCTTGGAGGACTTGAGGAGTCCGCATCATCCCCCAGATGTTGTCAACAAAAGTATAGAGCCCCATCTGTGCCACACGAGCTCGGACCTCGTTCAAATCCATAACTTTGTCCCACAAAGCCTTGGCAAATTTTGCACTTCCACGACAGTTTTTGGTCACCCCATATGACTGCAAAACAGAGAAAAGACAAGAGAGCAATGTCAGAAATCATCCCTAGCAAAAACTTCAAGGAAATAAGAAAAAAAATTCATTGAGGCATTTCATCAAACACTTGGCATGCACGCTAGAAAGTCATGTTCAAGGATGTATTTGGCTACCCAAATCGATCCCCCCTACAATCCAAGATGTGTAGGGAACTCATACGCACACCAATGCAACCACAACATCCAACGACATCAACAAAAAACAAAGTATGCAATGGTAGAACCAAGTTCTAGGAAAATGACCAAACAGATGAATTTGGGGATTCCATGCAAGGGATTCAATGCAATGCAAATCATGAAACAAGATTGAGGAATCCATTCTTACCAAACCCTCGCGGATAGCATGGGAAATGTGTGTAGGCCGATCGAACATGATGTCATCCCGGGGATAATCCTTCCCAAGCAAATGGCTACTAAAAGTTGGATTTTTCATCTCTTGAGCCATGGACAATGGAAGAAGGAAAGATTAAAATGTTGATTGAGAAGAGAAATCAACAATTGACACACAAGAAATCTCAGAAAAGGTGCCTTGGCTCGGACTCGCAGAAAGAGTTTTGACAATGGGTGTTTTGAAATAAACATGCAGCTGCTGTTTTATTGCCTCGACAGAGCTTGTCCCGTGCGATACAAGCTTGTCCCGCGCGAGACAAACCCCCCGGAAAAGTACAAAAGTGTCCTCGACAATAAGCATCTGCGCAACGTCAAAATTCAAAATTTTGACACATTTACCCTTGGAAAGAATACCCTAGCAAGGAAATATGGAAAAATCGGTACCGCAAGTCACGGAACGAGCCGAACGTGGTATGCGCACAATCGCCCGATACGACATCCAGTCGCCCAAAATGATTTATCCAGAGATTAAGTCATCCCACATAATTCAGAGCCCAGACAGGTGAATCGTTATCAAAAAGACCGATTCAGAGCCCAGACAGGTGAATCGTCAAATCAAAAGCCCGATTCAGAGCCCAAACAGGTGAATCGTCAAATCAAAAGCTCGATTCAGCGCCCCGACAGGTGAATCGTCACAAAACCAACAGGACACAAAGTACTGGATGGGTAAGCCTTTGTTTTCTAACATCTTCCCCCATAGGTTCGGAGCCCAGACAGGCGAATCTTCAGACAGACAGGTATATTCAGAATTGAGTCTTGATTTGATTCCTCAGTATGAATTTGCCTTTTCAAAAATAAAATCTCCTCGATTTTCAAAATGATTTTCAAAATACCTAAAGCAGCCTTTTCGTGTTTTGGAGTTGAACTACGTTATGGTCTGATTCTCCGATAGAGATACGTAGGAAGTCGTGCGGCTCGACCATCTCGATGTCCAGAATGATGTCTTTTCTATCGACGACATGACTTCTTCCATAAGACTTGTCGCCGAGGGACTCTGTAGACACCCCATTATGAACCCATCGGAGCAGAGTAATACCACTTTAAGTCTCGCCTTGAGTCAAGAGTAGAAATCCACCATTTCGTCATGTTTCGTTAAGTTTTGACTAACGACCGTTAGTTTGGACTAAACTACATACGAGATAACGAGGGAAGGACAGAATTGTCCAGAGCAGCCTTGTCCCGCGCGAGACATGGCGTGTCTCGCGCGAGACTAAGCTCCTGCAGGCGTGCAGAAGCCAGTTTCCTCGTCGATTTCAACCTCTTTCTTGATAAATCTTATCATCATTCGGTTCTCCAATAGCATTTGAGTTCTGGAACCTTCCTAGGGTGGTATCCCAATCCACCTTTACCTCTCCAACCTCCTATAAATACTGGATGACTTTCAGTGTTTTAGAGGTCAACGATTACAAACCCCTGATCCTTGATCAAAAACACAATACACCTACACTTTATTGGTTTCTCTCCCTGAAAGATTCCTACAATATCACCCTAAATCACCTAGGGGCCGTTTGGTTAGGAGGTTTAAGACAGGATAAAATTCATCGGGATTAATAAGGTTTTTAATATAGTGTTTGGTTGTAAATAAGGCATCAGAATAATTAAGACGTTTTAGTGGGATTAGGTCTTAACCCCCTCACTAATTATCCTGATATCGAGGAGGTATTATAAATCCCTTCCATATCCAACGTTGGGATAATTATTTTCATACCTATCGTTCCCTTGCTTAGCGATGTTAACATATTAACCTTGCTTAGCACTGATAAATAGAAGAGAACCCAGACTCTGCGCATCACTGTGAAGAAGGCTTGTGAAGAAACTATCGGAAAAGCAGAGTAGAAGGCATTGCGACGCCGGAGAAGAACCGAAGGAGAACCAGAGAACAGGTAATTCTTCCTCGTCTTTAACTCCTTGTTTATATTTCACTTTCCCATCGTCATCAACATAGTCAATCCCATGAAAATTCTTCCTCTCACCATAGTTCAACCATCGTCATCTCCTTTGCTGCCCACCAACACCGCCTCCGATCGAACCCATAGTCTTCTTTCATCTTCAAGATCGAGCCCTAACCCATAAACCCACCCCCAGATTCGAGTTTCTTTAGCAATTCTGGGCTAAATATAGGATTGTCGCTGATATCAATTGAATTAGGAGTTTTGTGGTTGTGGAAATCAAGTTTGGGTATATTTGAAATTGGGTGTTGTGATTTTGTTTCAAAATACCATACTCACCTTTCAGTTAGAAGCTTTGCCTTTTGAATTAATTTGTCTTTGTATTTGGGTATATGTATAATGAAGATCAAATTCTGTCATCAGCAGCAGCAGTATCTTTACAAACACAATATACTGAAAAGCACAATGGCTTACTGTAAGTACCCAAATCCGAATCGTCAAAATTCGTCAGAAGTTAACCGGAATCCGTTAACTGGCCCGCTCCAGGTTAACCGAAACCCGTTAAGCTCCCCGTTGCCATGCCAACGAGACGTCCCGGGACTGCCCCGTGCATCCCTACGTCCAAGCGTACTTAACACACGTCATCGCACGTAAAAGTACGGTTTTTCCTGAAAAACGCACTTTTCGGCACTTTCCGGGGGCATTTCGGACATTTTCCGGACTGTTATTTTAAAATCGGACAAAACCGGGACCCGGGCACAAAGTCCCACAAGGCCTGGTGAGTCATGGGACACTTGGCACGCATGCCACCTCCCTCTAGTCACCTTTCAATCAAAAATCAAGGAGAAAAGACTAAAATACCCCTGGTATGCAGTCCAAGTCCGGCCGGACTCATTTGTAGGCGTACTAGAATTACCAGCCAGTCCCTCCAATTTCCAAAGTTTCACAAAACCCCCTAGATTTCAGGCTAAGTCCGGTCGGACTCATGCTGAAATTTCACCTATAAATAGAAGGGCTGTCAAAGCCATTTATAACAACAAAAATCTCACCCCTTTCACCAAGAAACTCACGACCTAAACTTGTTCCACTCCCCCCGAGCCTCGGTTTTACCTCGTTTTGCGTGAAAACCTCGTATTTCGATCAAATATGACCCCCACCACCTTAAAACACCATTCCAAACTGCTTTTCGTATCCCGTATACACCCCCGAGCCAAAGGAGTCGACCCTAGCCATAGGTATAACTCCCTCTCTCTAATCTCTCATTCCGTCTCGGTTTACGCTCCAGTCGCTACAACCGTTTCGGACGAACATCATTGAAATGTAAACGCCTCCGTCTTACGGGGTCCGATATGTTTTAGCCCCTAGATCCTCTTCTCTTCCCGTAAGAGAAGTAATCTCGGGTTAAAACGGCGTTCCGACCTCGTTCCGTTTAAATTTCTGTCATTTACAATTCCGGATCGATCAATCCGTCGATCGTCATTTAAATTTTTGTCATTTACAATTCCGAGTCGTTTGGCTCGTCGATCGTCATTTATAATTCCGGACCGTTTGATCCGTCGATCATCATTTACATTTCATGCAACTTTACAACTCCGAGCCGTTTTGGCTCGTCGATCGTACTTTCCAATTTCGGATCGTTTGATTCCGTTGATACCGCACTTTAAATACTGTCATTTACAAAGTCCGACCCGTTTGGATCGTGATAGTATTTACTTTTCAAAGTCCGAGTCGCAACCCGATTCGTTGATCGCATATCATTTAATATGTTTTTTCCCGTAAAAATCGTTAACAATGCAATGTCCGGTTCAAAACCGGAGTTCGACCTTCGAACTCTCTTTCAAAATGCGCGAAATGACGTTTGGCCTCCAAACGCTCATCTTCAAACTCAAAATCCAACGTTTGACATTCAAACGCTCTTTTCTTAAAAGTCAACATTTGACACTTAAGATAAACAGCTAAAATCAACATTCGCGCCACTTTTCCTAAAACTTCAAAACCGACGTTTGTCATTCAAACGCTCGTCTTTTCAAACAAGATCACCTAATCAACGTTTGACATTCAAACCAAGATTAAGCTTGTCATTCAAGCCCCCATTTCAAAATGCAAACACACACACACACATACACGATTTTGAGAAAGGTAGAAAGACTCGTCATACGAGGCATTTCGGGTGATCTCGTAATACTCTTCCCGAAACGTAACGTGACCTCCGAACCTAACAATCTCTGGTACCAAATAGTTTTTTACTCATTTTTGCTACCAATAAAAATGACCCCCGTTTTCAAAGCCTTTTCCTAAGTTTTTGCTACCAATAAAAACGACACCTTTTTCAACCAATAGCCGTTTCTCAACGTTTGGGCTCAAAATACAAAAACCGCGTGGCGACTCCTCTTCCTTCCCGAAAAGCGAGGTCTCAGACACCAACCCTCCGCGAAAGACAACCGCCTTTCGCCATCGCGCGAAATCCGGGTAATTTCAGTTGGCGACTCCGCTGGGGATCTGGATACTTTTTTCAAAACTGCCGTTGTTTTCAAAAAAGCCTTCCGTGGGTCAAACTTTCGTTTACCCTTCCTCGTTTTCGTGTGCGTGTGTTACTTTAAACCTCGAACGGTTTTTTTCAAAGGCATTACATTGTCGTCTTTTCAAAATCATACCATGTTTGTGCATCCCCATTCATGCTTGATTTTCATGCTATCTTTTGAACTGCGCATCAAAATTCTTTAAGACACATTCTGAAAAATCTCTGTTTTACTCAGAAAAAGAATTTTAGTGACCGCACACTACTCGCACTTGCTGCCTCGGTACACCGCACTTCACGTGCACTTGCTGCCTCGGTACACTGCACACTACGACCCGTAACCCTGGATGGCCTTATCAGTTGCACCTCGGTTGGTCTGCCAGACACCTTTCGAGGGTGTACGGGGTCATCCCAAATAGCCCATCCTAGCCCGTGTAAGCCATGCACTCTTTGTGTCACACTTTGTCCAAGACTCCGGTTGGTTTTTGGCTTAGTTCGTGTCATAAAGCCTAAGTATATGTTTTTTACGCCGGGTTCCGCCACGAGTCAAGCTCGAGAAGTTGAGACCGAAGGTCGTTCTCGACCCTAAGTCTTGAGCATTTCAGCCTTGACTTTGACGCGGAGCTCTGCCGAAAAATATACCCGAAGGTTCAATGTGACACCGTGTCACCAAACCCTCACCGTATGCACCGTGCCAGCCACAACTTGGCCAACGCCAAAAGCTAAGGTCTCTCGCGCAAGCGAGTCAGGAGAGGTCATGCCGAAATTTTGGCACGATCCCCGCCTTAACTTAAGGACGTTGACTTCGACTGTGGCCCGTGCGTCACATACGTTGAAAGTTTGCGTGATCAGCTAGCCTTAAGTTCACTTTTTCTTTTGTCGGTGGAACTCGCTTGCCTTATAGGACCTCGCTCGGGATTGTCCATCCCGAGAAATATGATCTACAAATGGAAACGAGGGGCTTATAAGCGTAGTGACGAGACGAGAACCATTGATTAGAGCTCTAGGGTTAGTTGCGAAAAAGAAGACACGCTCTTTTCCAACCGATTAGGACTCTGAGAAAACGCGTTTTAAGTAAACATTAATCGGTAACTGCACATTGCACAAGCCCGAAACCTTGAGCCAAATACCCTTTTCCGAAGCCTAAACCCTGCCTTTCGTTCCCTGCAGCGAGCAGAAAGTGGTTCAGATTTCCGGGTCAGCGCCTCGCCAGAATCACAGTTACGGCAGCGTCAGACAGTTCTTCGGTTCCCTCAGTTCCCTCAGCCAGAATTTCCGACATGTCTAGCTCACCGAGAAATCGTGACGGGGACGGACCCCTGCCACCGGTAACAGATATGACTTTGGAAGAAGCCATCCGGGCTTGTGAGGTTCACAAGAGGCAGAAAGAAGATCAGCAGAATTTCGTGGTACAGCTTCTGAATGAGCGAGGTATAGCAGCTATCCCCCAGTCAGACGGTACTTTCGTCCTGGTCGAGGATGACGATTCCCCGAAACCAGTTCCTCAAACCTTCAACCAGGTTCCTCCCCCGCCAACTTATGGGATGCCTTCGAACCAAGGAAACAGCCGACCTATGCTTCACGTTGCCACCTCTCAGGGCACACTGTCATAATGGCCAGGCCAGTGCTACTCCCATCGCTCAATACCACCAGCGCACCGCTGGACCATCTCAAACAGATGCCAATATCCTTCAATACCCTCTCGGGTTCATCCCATTGCCTATACACGAATCCCAAAACACCGGGGACAAACCCCGATACAGTTCAGAAAAGGCCCCCATATATTCGCATATATCAAGCCTTCCACCTCCAATCACTACCGCTCACGTGGTAGCACCCGGTGCCGAGCCTCAAAGTCCACCACTGGACCCCACCTTAGCCTGGATGGTCGAACAGATGAAAGACCTGAAAGCCACCATGAGCAGCTCAAAGCAGGAAACGCTCACGTCCACAGATCCGGGAATGGTCACGCCTCTCCCTGCCAAGTTCAGAATGTCGGAGATGGACCGATTCGACGGAACCGAATGTCCTCAAATGCATGTCGACACTTACGTTCTCGGCATGAGAGCGAAAGGAGCAACCCTCCAGCAAATGGCCGACCACTTCCAGCATACGCTTAAAAGTTCAGCGTTACGATGGTTTCTGAGGGTCAAACCTGTGAATCGCCACACCTGGGATCAGATCAGTAACATCTTCCTGGAACGGTACAGATCCAATCTAGAGTGGGAGACGAGTCGTGAGGACTTAATCACCACTGAGCAGAAAGCAGATGAAAGCGTCGGAGAATTCTACAAGAGGTGGAGTTGGAAGCTCTCCGAGATCATGGAGCCACTCTCCAAGGATGAACAGATGTGGATCTTCAAGTCCTGCTTAAGACCGTCCATCAGAACTCTCATCAGTCATCATTTCTTCCCAGATCTCCGGGCCATGGTCAATGCCGGCTCACAGTTCGAGAAGGATCTCAAGGAGAAGTTGGCTACTGCACGCCCATACAAATACCGGGACGCTAGCCGTATTCAATCCTGCACCGGCCCCCGGCAAAGGGAAAGATACGTCTGTCAACTACATCCATCAGGGACAGCAGTCGGGCAACAGAAACCCGGTCCCCCAAAGCAACAATTCCACTCAGAAACAGCCTGTCGTACACTTTGACAAGTTGGATATGCCGCTGAGCAAGATGCTGGAAGGGTTAATCAAGGAAGGTCTCCTTAAACCCGTTGTAAATTACAAACCCAAGAATCCCGTAGTCAACGCTGACAAGAGCAAGTACTGCGCCTTCCATCAGTATCACGGCCATACCACCGACAACTGCGTGGGGTTACGATACGAAATTCAGAACTTGATAGAGGAAGGAAAATTGGAGCGCCCTCGTGGGCCTAATACCGTCGGAAACCCCTTTCCGAACAACAACAGCGTGAATTCCACTGAATGGGTGCCCAAGAAGATTGCCGCAGAGCCAGTTCCTCTGCCTCTTCCAGCCGGGTCCTCATCAAATGTTCACATCAGCTACGACGTTTGTGACTGCTCCGCATGCCTGGAGTACGAGTCCCAAGACATGGTCCGGAGCAATCCTCCGAGAAAACAGAAGAAGAAGTCCTCTCAACAGAAACTGAGAGAAAGATACGAAGCTGGAGACACCAGTGTGGGTACACTTGGAGAGCCATCCGGGAGGTTCGACTACTACGTACTCTACTCCAGCCAGTCCTCCCTTCCTCCAGGCCATGCAGCTTTAGAGCAGACAGGGGTGGGAAAGCCGAAAAGTCCTGCTGACAACAGAGTTCAGGCCTTGGGACACTGGAATACCGTAATCTTACTGCCAGTCAGAAGCCTAACCCCCCGCGGGATCAGCCAAGGTTCAATTTGTCCAGCTTCCGAGCACGGACCGGCAAAGGAAGATCAAGGTCAGCTTGGCACTCGCACTCGATCAACGTGCTAACCAAGGGCGGCAACCGCCACAAATAGCCTCAACGCAATCCCGAGGCTCCAGCAAAGGCTTTACCTCGCAAGAGGAAGACAGGAAACGGATGGCTAGATGACTCTCCTTCTCCGGACAGAGACCAGATCTACGATTCCCGACTGTATGGCAGTATGATCACTTTTTGTGACGAAGACCTGCCGAGAGATGCCTCGGGGCATAATAAAGCTTTGTATATCACTCTCAAGCTCAATACCATATCACTCTTCGGAGTATTGGTAGACAACAGGTCAGCCGTTAACGTTCTCCCTCTCAGCATGATGCGAGCCCTACGCATCAACGAAAGCCACTTGATTCCATCAGCCCGGACTATCAAAGCCTACGACAGCACGTCTCGTCACATCCTGGGGACGGTGACTCTGGAGCTCTGGTTAGAAACCCAAATGGTGCCAGCGAAATTCCACGTGATGGACATTCCGTCTGAATTCACAGCTCTGTTGGGAAGCCCTTGGCTACATCACATGAAAGCCATAGCCTCCACTCTCCATCAGTGCGTCAAGTTCATCAACAGTCAGGGAGATCTTGAACTCATCAGAGGGGACAGTTTCCTCATAGGAAACGAAGCCGAGACAGCTGACAGCGTGCCGCGGCCGGGCACGGGGCTACCTCCTTCAAATCAACCAAGGGACTATCGGGGCAAATCTCATCAGAATCCCTCGAGTCCGGAGATGCTAACTATGTCAACGTCCTCGAGCGGGCGAGACCACGAAGCGATCCGATACATCAAGTTCAGCTGTCGTTTCCAACATTTGGAGCGAGATTGGAAAGAAACAGCGAGCATCGCCATGATGCGGGCACGCAAACCCCTGTCTCCAATCGGAGATTTGTCGGCATTCTTCAAGCCAACTCTCGGCCCCGCCAGTGAAGAGATTTTCGTGATAAAGGTCGCAAGCACCGTCATACTCGTCTTGAATGCATGGACGTCGTATGGGATGTCCTCCACGAGGAACTACCCGTGAACCCCTCTTCTCCGGCGAAGAGCATGATGTTTTTCTAGCGGCTCCGGCGCACCGGGGACAATACGTCCCTACGTTTGGGTTGAGCCGTCAGACGACGACGAATCAGGACTCTCCGGAGTCGAGGACGCGACAGACCCGCGGGCAGATCTCTGCATTCATATGCTCAGTTTCGAGGACGACACCCATTCCGATCAGGTCACCTACGATCAGGGCTCCAACACCATGGAGATTGTCAAGCTCAATGTCCGGTACAGGCGGCTATCCGACAATTGGAAGCTACTGGTTGACACGACAAAGAATCCCTCTGATCAAGTGACTGACGACGACTTCGTCAACATCATCTATTCCAGATATCCTGATGATACCAAGGATCCGGTCCTTATTATCGAGATTACGCAACGCCAAAGTTACCCTCGGCTTTGCCTGCTCATGGTAGCGAGGCCACTGGCCAATCGAGCTCGAGCTCCTCATCACTTCCGACTACCGGCCCGGTGGCAACCGGCCCGTGCCGTCGGTCAAGCTTAAAGCCACAAGCGCCGCCAAGGCCAAGGGCAACGGCGAAGGAGACAAAGCTCCTCACCTGCTACAAATCGAGATCAACCTCGGGAACGCTTGGCGGCCACCCCGAAAACATGCGCAAGGTCTTCCCCGCAAGACAGTCGGCTTCCGACATTGGAAATGACCACCTCGGCATCAACATGCTCAAGTTCGATTCTGCTCCCGGTCGTCACGGCCACGGATTCGAGACATCCCGCCCGACAAGCGCTAGCTCGATAGACTTGGCGATCCAGCGAGATCACGAGACTATCAACATCGCGAGAATTCAACACCCCCGTGGGTTCAATCAAGCGAGATATGGGCGAACTTCTTGGTAGTCGAGATAAAGGAAGGCCACATGGAATGTCCCAGCCCGACTTCCTTCGTCAACATAATCCAAGTATTTCCGCCATTCGGATATTTGGATGTGATCACAGTTCTGGACACTAGTCAGACGGCGCGCACCTACGGAGAATGTCTAGCTCTCGCAAGGAAGGCCCTCATGGAACTAGCCGCTCAAGAGAACTGTCTCTGGGATGAAAACCAAGCTCAAAAGACCCACAGTGACCAAGCCCTTAAAGTGTCACAAGCGGCTTCGAGACGAGAAAGCTAGAGGCCACTCTAGACCGGTTCGACCTCGGGGTTTTGCTCACGGCAACTTCCTGGACTACCGTCTGTTCTCATCCAACCCCCTCTGCCAAACGAGGGTGGTCAACGGTCCCGATGACCTAGGAGATGGAATGGCACAGTACAAAAGATACCTAACCATACAGCAGGAAGGGTACCAACGCTTATCTCCCCGAGAAAATCAAGTTCTCTGTGAAAGCAACGACGAAGACGAAGAAACCATTCTCTTCCAAGCCAGGCATGAAGTCAACAAAACCGGAATCCCAAGGGTCTTGGGAGGATGGAAATGGATCATTTCCGCACTCAAACTGAAAGGCCAGGCGAGGGAGGAAGGTCTATTCAAAAACAAGAGAAAGATAGAAATTCATCTCGAGCAACTACTCAGGGAGATTCCACAGTCTGCGGAATTCGTTTACAGAAACGATCAACTGGGTCAGCAACCAGTTACATGGGTAAATGTTCGGGAAGCCGTGTACTCACCTTCCGACATACCCGCCACTCAGATAAAGCGAAAGGAAAGCTCTCCCGATGGAGGTTTATCTAGGCGCCGCACGCGGTTCAAAGAAGCAGGCTATTCTCACATGGGAAGAAACGCGGCGCTAACTCTCGGCGAGGCTCTGCTTTGCAAGAAAGTTAATCTGGGCCAAGAGTGGAGGAAAACTAGCAAACCATGAGTATCGCCGGACCCAACTCGAGAATGCCACGAGTATGCTCGGCAAGAAGGAAAGGAGCGCGGTATACCGTGAAGAGATCAAGGAGGCTGTTTGCTTGAACCAAGAACTCTCCAACCTCCCGGAGGGTCGCAACGCACGGTTCGGCTACGGCAACCAGCATTGCGCATTGACATTCGAACAGCTGCGTCAAACCGTAGGCTACCTCCCCACGGAGGCACCCAAGCCGGTATCACGGGACGAATCCGTAAAGGCTGCCGAAGCTCCAGGGAACACATCTACAATCAATGAATTGAGGGAAGACATATGGCCCTATGCTACGAGGAATCCTCCTCTAACTATGGCTCAACTCGGAGCGGCCTGTTCGAAGGAACCAAGCGATGTCGGCGTTCTAACCCGATCGGGTCAAATCCATGCATTACCACCTAAGGCCACTAAAAAGCCGACGGAGCCGGAAGCGCAACCCGGCCGGCCCGAAGACGCAAGTTCCTGTGAAGAGAGGACCCGATCCTCACTCGGCTCAAGCGGACCCGGGCGAACATTTCCCTTTGGTCCCTGCTCACATCTTCGTATCCTCACAAGCTCGAAGCTAGAGGAAAGTCGGCCCGTACCATGGTCCCAGTGGGCCTTGACCCCGAGATGAAGTCATTCGGATGATCGGCAACATCCACTACGGCAACATTATCACCTTCACAGATTTGGACCTTCCAAAATTTGGGGGCGATCACAATGAGCCGCTCTACATCACGATCCAGTGGACGGCGTCGCCTTCCCCGCGTGTTGGTAGACGGAGGTTCCGGAATGAATGTCTTGCCCGCCAAGATGATGGACTGCTTGACATCAAGCCTACGAGATCTGAAGCCTTGATCCACCTTTGTCGAGGCCTATGACTCTACTTCCCGTACGGTTCTCGGGGTTGCTACTCTTAATATACGGTTCGGCAAGCGGATGATCCCCACCGAATTCCAAGTGTTGGACATTCCAATCACTTTCACGGCCATCTGGGGCGACCACTGGCTGCATCAAATCAATGGCGTGGCATCCACCCTTCACCGGTGCCTCAAGTTCATGCAAGGCAACGAGCTAACCACGGTCTACGGCGACGGCGTCACCACCAGGGGACCGGCACCAACGACATTCCGGTGTTAGAAATCAAGCATAATGACGACATGGCATTAGCTGGATTCACTACGGAGACCTCCAAGATCCAAATATGCAACGTGGACCTTCCACTATCTCACGACAAGATTCCTCCCGCCATGAAGATGATGAAACTCATGAACTTCATCCCGGGGCCGGGGCTCGGCAAAGGTTACGGGGGCCAACACCAAGTCATTGAAGTCAAGGACCACACCACGGTCAGGGGGCTTGGTTATGTGCCAACACCGGGCGACATCGGGGAGAACAAAAGGCTCGCCCGCACCAAGGCGGCGGCCGCAAGGGGAACCTCCGACGGCACACCCAACCTCCGACCTTACGGTTTCGACCTCGCTCATTACTTCACGAGGAACCAACGGCGGAGCGAGGGGCCACCAAGGGAACAGCAGCGAGCGAGGGACCAGGGGACCGACGGCGGGCGAGCGCAGCAGCGAGGGGCGAGGGAAGCGGTGGAAGGCCCGATGAAGATGAGAAAGAAGCGGGGATAGTCGGCACGAGACTACGAAAGGATGGAACAACTAGCACGGGACCTCAGCGTTTCGGAGGACTCAAGGCTAATCCGATTAGGGGAGCGTTCCTCGACATCACGGCTCTACCTGGACCAGCTGCCACCACGGTCCGGCCACGAGTACACATTCAAGGGTATCCCGGATACGGAAGAGCAACTCGGGGTACTCTTCGCGGGAAACGGTTGTTCGGATCGGCCGCAGAGGCCACATTCGAGACGGTAACTCCAAAGCGAAGGAACCGGGAATTCATAGAAGACGCTCTCGGTGGACCGGCTCTACGAGTCTTTTTGAAGAAGTCATGGAGGTGCCAAACCTGATTGACACAGGCTCAGAAAACGGCATGATCGCCATGATTGGGACGGCGAAGCCAAGCCTCTCGATCCCAGAACCCTCATCAAGCATCCGGCAATGCCCTTTGAAGAATTGGGTAACTTTCACCGGACGAGGGCAAGCCGGACGAAATGGAAGACAAGGCGGGCTGCACCCACATCTCCCTAAACCCGGTCTCGAACCCTGCGAGTCAGTCCTTGTAAAAGTCCGGTCCTACGAGTCGTCCAACGGCCTTACGCGGAAGACTATGATAATGTAGCCAACCATGTATTTCCGTTCTCGTTTAATGAAAAGTCGACCTTTCGGAGTATCCTCTCATTGCCACTTTAACAAGCGATAAGTTAACAAACAACTTAAAAGACGTTAATAACTCAATTGATAAAGAAAGCGAGACACATTAAATGAACAATACATTAAAGAAGTTCTCAAGCGTGTAGTTGACCAAGAGGACAACCGGGCCCAAGGCGCCGAAGAGGTTATGACCAAAGTGAACATGGGGTCGGTGCAAGAGCCTAAAGAGACACAAGTGGGCGGTTTCTTCGCCGATGCGAGAAAAGAAGCCACGATAAGCCTCCTCGGGAGTATGTTGACGTGTTCGCTGGTCATACCGGGACATGCCGGACTCGATCCCTCGATCGTGGAGCACGAATTCCCTGGATCCCGAATCCAAGCACATCAAACGAAGTTGCGCAAGATCAAGCGAGTGGTCCTTGCAAGTGAAAGAAGAAATCGAGAAAATGCTCCGAGTTGGTTTCATCAGAGTGATTGAGTACCCGACTTGGCTCTCCAACATCGTGACGGTCACCAAGGCCAATGGAAGGTCGGATCTTTGTGTGGATTTTCGGGATCTCAACAAGGCCATCCCTAAAGATGATTTCCCACTGCCTAACATCGACATGCTAGTCGACACCACAGCAAATTTCGAAGTAGAGTCCTTCGTGGATGGGTTCGCTGGATACAACCAGATCAAGTTGTCCGAGGAGGATCAAGCCAAGACTGCTTTCACCACTCCGTGGGGGACATACTGCTACACGGTCATGCCGTTCGGTACGAAGAACGCTAGGGCTACTTACCAGCGGGCTGCAACAGCCCTCTTCCATGACCTGATTCACAAAGAAATCGAAGTATATGTCGACGACATGATCATCCACTCAGAGGATCGAGACATGCGGCACATGACAGATGCGAGAAAGTTCTTCAACAGACTCAGAAAGCACTCCATGAGATTGAACCCTGCGAAGTGCACCTTCGGCGTCAAGCGTGGCAAGGTACTAGGGTACATGGTTACAGAAAGAGGTATCGAAGCCGATCCCAAGAAAATCAAGGCCATCATCGACATGAAGCCGCCTCAGACTTTGACAGAAGTGAAGAGCTTTATGGGAAGACTTCAATACATCTGTCGCTTCATCAACCAGTTGACATCTCTCTGCGAGCCCATGTTCAAGCGATGAAGAAGAATGCCGACATCAAGCCCAGGACGCCGAGTGCCGGACGGCTTTCGAGAAAATCAAGACCTACTTGGTGAATCCCCCAATTACTGTGCCCGCCACATGAAAACAAGCCACTACTCCTGTATCGACGATGTGAGACACGTCAATCGGAGCAATGTTAGCACAAGAACGGAAAGATTCCAAGGTTGAGCATGCAATCTACTTCGTAAGCGGAAGCTTCAAGGAAGTGAACTCGGCTACTCGGCATTAGAGAAAACTTGTACCGCCTTGGTATGGGTAGTCGGAAGCTGAAACACTACATGCGGTCACATTCGGTGCTCTGGTCTCCAAAATGGACCCCGTCAGATATCTCTTTGACAAGCCATCCTGTCAATGCGACTAGCCAAGTGGTCATTCTTCTGGTGAGTTCGACATCAAGTACATGGTCGAGAAAATCAACAAAGGGCGAGTAATGGCGAGATCGGTGCGAGACTTCCCAAGCGGTGAGCCCAAGGGTCACGATCCGCGGTTTCGGACGACGGAATCTTCTCACTCGGCAGCGCAAACCGGCGCAACTCTTCTTCGATGGGGCGGCCAACAAGAAGGGAATGGTATTGGAATGCTCCTTGTCGATCCCAGGACGAGCATACTCCCATAGCCATCAAGTGAATTTTGAAACAACCAACAATGCGGCGAGAATACGAAGCTTGTGCGGCCGGTGCGGAAGCCGCCCTCGAGCGCAACATCTCGAAGCTGGAAGTATACGGAGACTCGGCATTGATCATCAATCAAGTGTCCAACAAATGGAAGACGGTAGATTCGGCCTTCGAAGTACCACGCGTACATGGAGGAGCTCATTGCTCGGTTCAAGGACATCTCTTTCCATTATTTGCCAAGAGACGAGGAACCGCCGCGAGATGCCCTGGCTACCCTAGCATCTCTTGTCGAAATTCCCGATGGGAAATCGGTAAAACCCCTCGAGAATAGGCGGACGGGAAACACCCGCTTATTCTTTGTGAGATCGAAATAAAAAAGAAACGATCGACGAACCACGGTACAATCAAATATACCGGTACCTCCAAAACGGAGAAGCTTCCTTCACAAATGAAGATGGAAAATACAAAGAAGGGATCAAAGCCAAAAACATGATGGCATTAAAATGCACGGCATCCCATTTCGTCATTACGGGGGTATGTTGTACAAGAAGCGCCACAGGGCCACTCCTTCGGTGTGTAAACAAAGAAAAAGCCGGCGAGCTAATGAGCGAAGTTCACAACGGAACTGCGGTCCCCACATGAACGCCCGAGCATTGACACGAGATCATTCTCCGTATGGGATACTATTGGATATCGATGGAAACAGGCGCATCCCGGTTCGTCCGAAGGCTGCGACAAATGTCAACGGTTCTCGGCCTCAATCACATCCCTCCTCATGAACTCTATTGCATGACTACACCATGGCCTTTCGCCACATGGGGAATCGACGTCATCGACAAGATCACTCCACCGAGGAGCAATGGTCACGAGTTCATTCTAGTCGCGATCGACTACTTCACCAAATGGGTAGAAGCCGGATCATACAAGGTGCGAATTCTAAGAAGGTGGCCGAGTTCATCAAAGAGAACATCATGTGCCGATACGGAGTGCCCAACGAGATCATATCCAAAAATGGGACCCACTTCGAAGGAGATTGTGACCAGCGGTGACCAAATTCGAGTCACGCGTCACAAGTCTTCTCCTACAGACCACAAACCAATGGTGCGGTAGAGGCGGCAAACAAGACTCTCGCCATGATAATCGGAAAGATGACCACCGGAGGTCGGGGCGGCCCAAAAAGCTACATCTAGCCCTCTGGGGATACAGAACATCAGTCAGAACCGCTACAGGGGAGACTCCGTTCGCACGTACCTACGGAATGGAAGCAATGTTACCTGTGGAATTGGAAATTCCATCCCTCAGAGTCCTCTTGGAAAATGGGATCAATGAAGTCGAATGGCTACAGAGCCGTCACGACGAACTTGCTCTACTCGATGAGCGCAGATTGAAAGCCATGGAACACACTCGAGCCTACCAAAGCGAGAATGGCCCGAGCATTTGATAAGAAAGTCAAGATCCGAGACATCAGAGAAGGCGACTTGGTGCTAAAGGAAAAGCCTCCTACGCAGAACAATCCCCTCGGAAAGTGGGAGCCTACCTGGATAGGACCGTTCGTGGTACAAAGAATCTTCTCCGGAGGAGCCATGAAGTTAGCAGATTTGGACGGGAACCCTTTCGTTATCCCGTGAACGGAAGCAAGCTCCGCAGATACTTCGTTTGAGGAAGAGCACGAGTCAACTCTCCTTCCCCATACATCACCCCTCAGTAAAATTAAAGTGCTAAAAGAGTAATACCCAACTGGATACATTCCCGCTAATGATCCAGGTAAAAAACAGGGTCGCACTTCTTTTGTCTTTATTTTTCTCAAATTCACCTAAAGTGTCGAACTACGGTGACCTGAGCCCCTTAGTCCAATTGTAAAAGGGGAACGTAGGCAGCCATCATTGGTTCGGTCTCAAAAAAATACAATAAGCATCAATTGCTTGTGTTTCGAAAAACTCTTTTCAATTAACCTACAAATTCATTACGGTTAAAACAATCTTTGATGAGTTCAAGCACGGTCAACTCTTGACTCGCTACACGCTAGCAAAACTACAATAAAGCATTAATCAGTTAATGTGTCTGCAATGACAGTGGGTGGATACTCTGGACAGCAAGGTCAACCTAGTTTCCCGTACTTGGTCCTTCATCCTTCTTCCCCTTCCCTTTCCCACGGCGAGTGTTCTTCACCTTCACGGGGAATATTCCGGTAGTCCTTCTACCTGGCTCAGGGACCCTTCCCGACGCCTCCGTCAAGCCTGTAGCTGTCAACGCAGCCCTTTCCCTAGCTGTGTCTCAAGCTGCCTCGCTTCGAGCCATCATGATCGTGCTTTGATTGGCCTCCCGATCAGCATTGGCATCATAGTCAGCCATGTCATTCCCAGTAAGATTCCGAGGGTTAGCCCCCACTTCGGTCCTCCTTAAGGTCGAGTTGTCCAGGTGATCAGCACCCAACAGCTCATTCCGTCTCCACAAGATAGACATCTGTGTCTCCCCTATACACTCTTCGTACCAGTTCAGATACTGCGTAGACAGAACAATGCCCCCTCTCCGGTGAAAGAGAACCACAGCGGGAAAGGACGTGTATTGCCACAACCGCGTGAGCGGCAATAGCATCGAAGGATCTTCCATCAGCAGAGATCCCACCTCGAAGGTAGCGGCATGAACTAAACCCGTCGGTGGCACTGCTCCGGCCGTCTTGTCGCGAGAACCAACGATGGAATGTAGAAAGCCGTGCAGGACATCCCGGCACTCTAACAATCAAGTGACCCCACGAGCGGTCCGACAAGTGCGTAACTTCCGGTGGGGAACCCACCATCGCAAGTGATGCGTGCGGAGTCGGCCATCCGAGCTCCGGCTCGGCTGATCACCCCCTATCACCAGAGGACGTCGAGAGAAGGACCAAGCGTCACAAGACATTGACACCTCGGGCATCATCTGCAACCTCTCCCTCAACCATATGGTAAGCATACCGGGACTCCCTCCCCACATATATCGGCTGCCGGTCGCCATCCGACCCATGCCCAGGAACGTCTCGCCCAAGACCAAAGGCACGATGTCTCCCCCGCTCCGGCACTGCCCCACAAGGTCTAGTACACTGTGATGGCACACACCCAGAGACGTGAATGTGAACAGAGTAGCAATCGCGCACAGAGCAAACGCGTCCCACGCGAAGATGCTCCCCTCAGCTCCCGCAAATCTATCGGGCAGTCCCGAAATGTCAACATAATCAGTGTTCAATATCAACATCCCGTATGCTTCTCCAGCCGAGATACCAAGCAGAGACACTAGCTTCTCAACAGTGGCCATGCCACCAGCATACGGAAGAACTAGTTGTTCCGTCTCAGGTCCTCCCAGAATGGCTCGGAAATCTTCAAACGTAGGAGTGATTTCGTTGTACGAAAAGTTGTACACATTCCTCCGTACGTCCCAGAAACGAGCCGCTGCTCTCAAAAGATCCCAATCTGGCATGAGCTCCTTCAAAGCCCAAACAGATTTCATCCCGTAACAGCCTTCGAAAAACCCTTTATTCTGCCTCGTGTGGTTCCGTACCCACGACTGAAAATTTTCCAAGTATCGCTCTTGCATCCAAGATGATAGCTTAGGAAAGGGAGCCATGAAAGAAAGTGAAGGAAACCTTAGGAATTTGAGAGAAATTCAGCCAACTGATCAAAGCAAAGCGCAGTTTCTTACGAATTGCAAAGCTGAAACTGCAATTTAAAAGACTATGAAATTTCATCCTCAGTCCGTAGGACTCTCTGCTGATTGACTTGGTCAACTCTGCAGCCAGCTGCTCTTAAATTAGAAACAATTCCAAACAAAGCCCTGTTCATGCCTTTATGAATCTGTGTGCTACCCCTGGTTTCAATTAACCAATGCCAACACCTCTTCCGCCCCGAGCTCGTGCAACAGTGCAAATAATTAAATATCAGTGCATATAGGCGTAATTTTTGACCCGTTCAATTTTTTATGCATGTTTCATTTTATTTATTTTTGATCAACCTACTTGCTTATTTGCCAAAAATAAAAGAAGGTAATCACTAAATAAATGTGCGAAGTACAGGTTCCGCCCCAAGGGCGCCTTTTCAAATACAGTTCAAGTCAAATTGTTTCGGACAATACATACATTTTGTCTAAAAAGCAATAAAGAAGGACTACTCCGAGTCCTGCTCGTTATCCGAGCACTCGACGCACTGCTCCGCAGCTGCCGGATCTGTCGAGAACAGGAAATCTCCGAATTCCTCCAGGCGGGAATACGCGAAAGGCCTCCTCTGTGCTTGCGAACTCGAAGACTCTCCCCTCTCGTACCCCGAGTGCGAAGGAGGATGAGCTCCAAACCCCGCCGTTCCGCCCGAAAACTGGCCAAATCCCTGCGCAAAGTCCTCTCCACCAGCCGTGGGAGCAGACGAACCTCTCGGCCTAGACGGCCTCCGCTCACGAACATCCACGCTCCTCCGGGAACTGCACCTCAGGAACTCCACGAGCCTCCTAGCATAGTTGGCCCACCCGTCCAACTGTCTCACCGCCTCATTGTACGTACGGCCAGACACCTGCGAACCAGGAAAGTCATCAGAAGACAAGCAGAAAGTACAGATGCAACATTTGCAGAATGCTACTATCAAATGCAGAAAATCAAAAGTGCTTACCGAAGCATTGGGGTCAACCCTATACTGAGATCTCGGCTCCTCCGGGATCGGGATCACCAGCCGCCAGCGCGAACCGTTCAGCCCCTCGTACGCCAACCTAGCGCGTGGGAGTGGGAGATCTCGGGGATATCCAGGGCCCTCGCCCTCCCTGTGCTGCACCTGCGGCTCCCGCTATGACATACTCGGTATAGAACATACCCTGTCTATACCTCTCCAACTCCTCCATCGGCATCGACAGAGGATGCTGCATGTGCAGAGGCGGATCCACCGGCACCATCGGAAAAGACCTCGGGCCATGCTGACGGGTCACCCTCTCCCCCAGATACATCACATCGCAGTGAAGCCCCACCAGTAGCTTCCGCCGCCGCGTAACCTCACTAGAACCCTGAACCGTGCCAGCGTGAATCCGACTCCACCAGGTCAGCTGGATCCGCTCGGAGAACTCCCGGCTCAGAGCCAGAGACACCTCCTCATATGACAGCCGAGTACCCACCCTAGATGACACCACCTTCTTCTGCCAAGTCAGCATAGCAGGGTACAAGGATCGGTATGCCTCCCTAATATCCCACTGCTACGGGCTGAACACCTCATAGCACCAGACCTGTCAAGCAAATGGAAAGTTATGTCAGCTACAAAGCAGATACATACGAGTACAAAAATGAGACAAGGAAGAGAAAAAGAAGGGAACTTACATCGAAAGCAAACGAGAAACAGCTCAAGGAGCTCTCCTCTCCCCGCGAGAACCTGTCCAAGGCGTGGTAGAGCTCGGCCAGTCCAGCCTCCCCCCATGCATACCCCCTCACGGCATCCAGGTCTGTCAGCGAGCCGAGCAAAGGGAAGTGACAGGACGTGTCAGAAGTCGGGAACAGAGTCGCTGACAACGCGAACCATAGAAACCCTCGAGCCAGACGCTCAACAGTCATCCTAGGGGACCCCTCCCCATAAGCAGCAATGCCCGTCTGCAGATGCCTCTCCATCGGCCTGTACCGGATACCTAAGCCCCTGGCATCGGTAATATCGAAATCCAGCAGCTCCGACAACTGCTCCGGGGTATAACCGTCCACCCACACCAGCGCGTTGCCCCAGGTCAGCAACCCAGTGATAGCAGCAAAGTCAGTGGGAGTCACCGTCGCCTCCCCCCATCTGAAATGAAAAGTGTGGGTCGTATCCCACCAGTACTCGCTCAGAGCTACGTACATGGACCTCGCCCTCTGCGTCACGGCTATCGCAGCCACCGCGCTGATAAATCCAGCTAAGCCGGAGTCAAGCACAAGCTGCCGTGGACTCCTCTCTCCCTCCCGAGCCTCGTCCGGGAATATCTCCCACAGCGCTCGCACTGCCTCAAAGGCTCCCCGACTCTTCTGATTGCGAACATCAACCGTCCCTCGCCCCTGCAGGTGAACAAGACAAGAATACGTTAAGTACAGAAGCGACATCAACAGAGTGCACGAACGCATGTCAAAATGATGCAATGCAGATACAGTTCTCATTTCCTTCCTAAAATATTTCCATCCCGGTTGGAGTATTGACGGTCCAAGATTTCAAACCATTTCAAAAACTCCGTCGAATTCGGAACTTTCAAAGCATTTCGAAAACTCCGTCGAATCCGGAACTTTCAAAGCATTTCGAAAACTCCGTCGAATCCGGAACTTTCAAAACCCTTCGAAAACTCCGTCGAATCCGGAACTTTCAAAGCACTTCGAAAACTCCGTCGAATCCGGAACTTTCAAAGCACTTCGAAAACTCCGTCGAATCCGGAACTTTCAAAACATTTCGAAAACTCCGTCGAATCCGGAACTTTCAAAACCCCTCGAAAACTCCGTCGAATTCGGAACTTTCAAATCCTTTCGAACATTTTCGAAAATTTACTCCTTCCCAATTTAAACATGCTTTAAATTCGGAAAACACATCTAGACATGGAATTTTGCAACCAAAATTTTTATGTCATCTACCCATGGTGTCAATTGAACTACACTCTAGTCAATTTCGACAAAAGTTCATAGCAAAGTCAAAAGCCCCAATTCAAGCACCAAAATCCCTAGCTCATTCCTAGTCAAATTTCTAACATTTAAAGAGTGCACAATCTTAAAATTAATGGAATTTGAAGGAAGCTTACTTGTCTCTCGATCCCTCCTTTGGATTTGTGGTTCTCCCTAGCCGGGTAGAACTCCGTCGGATTCAATGGAAAGGTAGTGGTTCGAATGGTCCGAACCAACCGCGTTCTTTCGTCATCGGTCCTTCCATGACGAGCCATTGGTTCCAAATCACCTTCCATGTTGATTTTCCTTCACAAATATGAGCAAATCTCACAATTTGGGGTGAAAATTTTCTCTCTTTTCTCTCCCTCTCGTCGGAAATAATGGTGGAAATGGACTGGTTTGCGTCGGCCTTGGCGCTGATTTGAATCTGGTCAAATTCAGTCCAAGTTCGCCCGGACTCTTGCTGCAGCAGAAAGAGTCCTTGCCACTTTGACCCCTCAACTTTTCGCAGTTCCAATTTTACCCCTTTTGGCCCCCAAAAGTGTAAAATTTCCCCCCAGTTAGACATTTCTAACACCCCATCCCCCGAGGATCAATTCCCAGTTAGTTTTCACTAACGCTCGTCTCAAGACGTTAAATTCCTAGTTAGTTTTCACTAACGCTCGTCTCCAGACGTTAAATTCCCAGTTAGTTTTCACTAACGCTCGTCTCCAGACGTTAAATTCTCAGTTAGTTTTCACTAACGCTCGTCTCCAGACGTTAAATTTCCAGTTAGTTTTCACTAACGCCCGTCTCCTGACATTAAATTCAATCCTCAGTTGACGTTTGACATTCAAACGCTCAAATCCTGTCTCCGGACATTCCAGTTACGATTCCGTCTCCACACGTTAAATTCCCAGTTAGTTTTCACTAACGCTCGTCTCCAGACGTTAAATTCCCAGTTAGTTTTCACTAAAGCTCGTCTCTAGATGTTAAATTCTCAGTTAGTTTTCACTAACGCTCATCTCCAGACGTTAAATTCTCAATTAGTTTTCACTAACGCTCGTCTCCAGACGTTAAATTCTCAATTAGTTTTCACTAACGCCCGTCATAGACGTTAAATTCAATCCTCAGTTGACGTTTGACATTCAAACACTCAAATCCTGTCTCCTGACATTCCAGTTACAATTCCGTCTCCTGACGTCAAAATTTCTATTGGTTTTCACCATCGTTCACTTCCCCGGCCGCCAGTCGTAAGCCCGATCGTCCCACCTCAGCGGCCATCAAGGTAAGCTCGCACAACAATCCCTCTTCGGCCATCAAGGTAAGCCCGAGCGCTCATCCCCAGCAGGATTCTAAAGAGGAAACGTCAATCCTTCCGAGTTGTTAATAACGCCAGTTTAACACAACTGTTCCCATCATTTCAACCCTATCCCCAGCAGAATAAACCTGGTCGTCATCGTAAGCCCAGCACCCAAGGCACGAACGCCTTCGTCTCAGGATAAACGTATTCAGCAACTCCGGTTTGAGGTGCCACACGCCCTCGTATGATCCAGCAACTCCGGTTTGAGGTGCCACACGCCCTCGTATGATCCAGCAACTCTGGTTTGAGGCGCCACACGCCCTCGTATGATCCAGCAACTCCGGTTTGAGGCGCCACACGCCCTCGTATGATCCAGCAACTCCGGTTTGAGGCGCCACACGCCCTCCTATGATCCAGCAACTCCGGTTTGAGGCGCCACACGCCCTCGTATGATCCAGCAACTCCGGTTTGAGGCGCCACACGCCCTCGTATGTTCAGCCACTCCGGTTTGAGGCGCCACACGCCCTCGAGAGTTTCATAAATTCCAGGTTCAGACGCCTCACAATAGTCTCCATTCAGGTCTCGGTACCTCGCAATGGTCTCATTCAGGTTTAGATGCCTCCCAACAGTCTCGCTCAGGTCAAGGTCCCCACGCGCGGCCCTTGCACCTACGAACTATGATCGTCTTGATTCCCGCTCGGGATACGTAGGAATCCTTTCGCTAAGGGTCCAGCCAGCTGACCGCCCAGGTCTCTTTCAAAGTAAGGCATCCCGATTTGGATCCTTATCTTTTTTCAACGACCCCACTTCCTTCGGAAGAGACGTCGCTGAGGGGCTAACTGTAAGTACCCAAATCCGGATCGTCAAAATCCGTCAGAAGTTAACCGGAATCCGTTAACTGGCCCGCTCCAGGTTAACCGGAGCCCGTTAAGCTCCCCGTTGCCAAGCCAACGAGACGTCCCGGGACTGCCCCGTGCATCCCGACGTCCAAGCGTACTTAACACACATCATCGCACGTAAAAGTACGGCTTTCCCTGAAAAACGCACTTTTCGGCACTTTCCGGGGGCGTTTCGGACATTTTCCGGACTGTTATTTTAAAATCGGACAAAACCGGGACCCGGGCACGAACTCCCACAAGGCCTGGTGAGTCATGGGACACTTGGCATGCATGCCACCTCCCTCTAGTCACCTTTCAATAAAAAATCAAGGAGAAAAGACTAAAATACCCCTGGTATGCAGTCCAAGTCCGGCCGGACTCATTTGTAGGCGTACCAGAATTACCAGCCAGTCCCTCCAATTTCCAAAGTTTCACAAAACCCCCTGGATTTCAGGCTAAGTCCGACCGGACTCATGCTGAAATTTCACCTATAAATAGAAGGGCTGTCAAAGCCATTTATAACAACAAAAATATCACCCCTTTCACCAAGAAACTCACGGCCTAAACTGGTTCCACTCCCCCCGAGCCCTGGTTTTACCTCGTTTTGCGTGAAAACCTCATATTTTGATCAAATACGACCCCCACCACCTTAAAACACCATTCCAAACCGCTTTTCGTATCCCGTATACACCCCCGAGCCAAAGGAGTCGACCCTAGCCATAGGTATAACTCCCTCTCTCTAATCTCTCGTTCCGTCTCGGTTTACGCGCCAGTCGCTACAACCGTTTCGGACGAACATCGTTGAAATGTAGACGCCTCCGTCTTATGGGGTCCAAAACGTTTTAACCCCTAGATCCTCTTCTCTTCCCGTAAGAGAAGTAATCTCGGGTTAAAACGACGTTCCGACCCCGTTCCGTTTAAATTTCTGTCATTTACAATTCCGGATCGATCTATCCGTCGATCGTCATTTAAATTTTTATCATTTACAATTCCGAGTCGTTTGGCTCGTCGATCGTCATTTACAATTCCGGACCGTTTGATCCGTCGAACGTCATTTACATTTCATGCAACTTTACAACTCCGAGCCGTTTTGGCTCGTCGATCGTACTTTCCAATTCCGGATCGTTTGATTCCGTTGATACCGCACTTTAAATACTGTCATTTACAAAGTCCGACCCATTTGGATCGTGATAGTATTTACTTTTCAAAGTCCGAGTCGCAACCCGATTCGTTGATCGCATATCATTTAATACGTTTTTTCCCGTAAAAATCGTTAACAATGCAATACCCGGTTCAAAACCGGAGTTCGACCTTCGAACTCTCTTTCAAAATGCGCGAAATGACGTTTGGCCTCCAAACGCTCATCTTCAAACTCAAAATCCGACGTTTGACATTCAAACGCTCTTTTCTTAAAAGTCAACATTTGACACTTAAGATAAACAGTTAAAATCAGCATTCGCGCCACTTTTCCTAAAACTTCAAAATCGACGTTTGTCATTCAAACGTTCGTCTTTTCAAACAAGATCACCTAATCAACGTTTGACATTCAAACCAAGATTAAGCTTGTCATTCAAGCCCCCATTTCAAAATGCAAACACACACACACACACGATTTCAAGAAAGGTAGAAAGACTCGTCATACGAGGCGTTTCGGGTGATCTCGTAATACTCTTCCCGAAACGTAACGTGACCTCCGAACCTAACAATCTCTGGTACCAAATAGTTTTTTACTCGTTTTTGCTACCAATAAAAATGACCCCAATTTTCAAAGCCTTTTCCTAAGTTTTTGCTACCAATAAAAACAACACCTTTTTTCAACCAATAGCCGTTTCTCAACGTTTGGGCTCAAAATACAAAAACCGCGTGGCGACTCCTCTTCCTTCCCGAAAAGCGAGGTTTCAGACACCAACCCTCCGCGAAAGACAACCGCCTTTCGCCATCACGCGAAATCCGGGTAATTTCACTTACGTCAAAAAAAAAGTCATATGCATATTTTCAATATGCAGCAGAACCAGGATGAAAAAAAGACCACCCATCTATTTATAATCAGCAATTTAAACCAAATTCAATCATGCAAGGTGGACATCACACTACTCTGATTTATGTCATCATGTGAATAATACATCCTAATTGATATATCAAGTTTATCCTCATGAATTTGCACAAAAATTATATCCTCATGGAATTTGCCCCCATTAGCTTGCAAGTTTTTACAATGTAGTGATTGTATCCTCATGAATTTGCACAAAAAATATCCCTTTTAGTTAGAAATGCTACTCACCTTTCAGTTAGAAGCTTTGCCTTTTGAATTAATTTGTCTTTGTATTTGGGTATATGTATAATGAAGAACGAATTCTCTGTCAAAAACATTTTGTTGGTGGTCTTGAAATACGTCTTGATTAATCTTGTCATGAATTATGGTTTACCTATTTTGAATTTTAAGGCTTCCTGTCTACACAAGTAAGAAATCAACGTTTGAAATGACTTTTGAAGAATGGTATAAGAAATGTTTTCGTAAATTTTGTAGGGCAAACTAGCCCACTCATAACCTGATTAGTTGGAACCTGTTGTGCAAGATAAAAAGTAAGATTATTTGAGAAGAACACATGGGATAAATTTAAATGGGGTAGTGGCAGCTGGGGTCAAGTTGGTTGGGTTTAAGGATTCATTACTGTGTTGGATAGCAGGCTGATGTTGTTGAAGTACGATTGGATGAAAATAGAGATCAAGAACATGCAAGCAAACCACGAAAAAGTGATTCGGCTGTGTAACTAGTATAGTGTAATCTTTTGTATTGTAAATGATATCTCTGTGTCTTGTTTTAACGTGGTAAATGGTGAGGTTTAAGCTGGCCATACTTGTCTAGAAATTGATATCAAGTTGGCATGTTTTGAGAGTCCATCATTCTATGCCCAAAACAATTCAACCTGTAATAAGCTACTTCTTTGTACCTAATATCTGGTTTGAGAGTCCATTAATCTAGGCTGCTGAGATTTGAATGACTTATTTGAATTCCAATATATCTGACATAGAAATATAATATTACTTGAAATGAAATTTATGCATATTTTGCTACAATTTGACAGTTAGCTTCTATTTTGAATATTTATCAGTAGTTTATGTGTTATATAGAAATGGATTCACCTACGAATGAGGAGGAGATAGCAGTTTTATTGCAATGCATGCTATTTACGTCACTATGCACACATTGTACAACATGATGACAGCTGCAGTCACCTACATGATTGAAAATGGATATTTGAAGGACAATGTTTCGTATAGTATAATTGATAAGATTCCCAAGCAAATCGAGGAGCTCGATAGGATGCTTAAAGAATGTGACACATCATGCATCAACAACTTGCGAATGGATAGGCACACGTTCACTGTCCTCTGTGATTTGGTTAGAGAGAAAGGAGTGTCTTCTTCGAAATATGTTTCTTTAGAGGAAAAAGTAGCTACTTTTTTATCCATTCTTGCACACAACAAAAAAAATCGAATCATAGCTTACAACTTCAGGAGATCGGGCCAAACCATTAGTAATTATTTCAATGAGGTCCTCAATGCAGTTGTGATGCTTGGTCCTGATTTGTTCGTAAAACCTGAACCCGAACCTCATAATTCAACTGATTCAAGGTGGAAATATTTTGAGGTAATCTAAAATAAGTAGCAATAAGTTTTATGTTTTTAGTTATTATATACAAAACACATTTATTTATTTATCTCGATTTATGTAGGGATGCTTGGGTGCATTAGATGGTACATACATTAGAGTGAATTGTGCTGAGGGGGACAAGGCAAGATATAGATCCCGTAAAGGCGAAATAGCTATGAATGTCTTGGGGGTGTGTGATAAAAGTATGAATTTTATATTTGTCTTGCCTGGATGGGAAGGTTCAGCGGCAGATGGTAGAGTATTGCGTGATGCTGTCACTAGGCCTAATGGATTAAAGATCCCTCACGGTAAATTAAATACATATTTTCAATATTAAAATTTTTATATGCTAGATTGATTAAATATCGTTGTGTTATAGGTCAATATTACTTAATTGATGCGGGGTATACAAATGGATCGGGATTTCTAGCACCTTATCGATCCCAACGGTATCACCTAGCCACATTTCGAAATGGTGAACAACCACAAAATCATGAGGAATATTTTAACAAAAAGCATGCACAAGCACGCAATATAATTGAGCGTTGTTTTGGCGTACTAAAGATGCGTTGGGCAATACTTAGGAGTCCTTCCTATTATCCTATGAGAACCCAAGGTAGAATAGTTATGGCTTGCTGTATTTTACACAACCTTATTCGTCGAGAAATGGATGTGGATCCAATTGAGATGGAGCTTGACCAAAACCATGATGCAAACAATGAAGCCAACGGAGCTGGTGATAATGATGAAATTGAGGATGAGGTTGAGTTAATAGACTCCGTTGAGACCTCAGACAAATGGACAACTTGGAGAGACACATTAGCTCATCAAATGTATGAAGATTGAAGAGGGGAGAACTAAATGGTGTTATATTTCTTTTATTTTTTTGCTTTTGAAAATATGTTCAACATTTCTTGAATTTTCATTATTATATTATGATGCTTCAATGATGATGAATATTTTTATATGATTTGACTATAATTGATATAATAGACATATATTGCCATTATTTTTGTTTATGTAGTTATGAATATGGAATCTCAAAGTAAGAAATCCAAAGTTGCGATGTGCCCGAAGAAAGAGACTGTAAAAAAATTGGGTGTTACTAGACGAACTTGGACTATCAAGGAAGAACAATCGTTAATGGATTGCCTGAAAGAAATCAACAACACATTTTGGAGGCCTGATGGAGTTTCATTTAGGCCTGGCTATCTCAAGCAGCTTGAAGTTGACCTACAAAAGAAGATACCTGGAGTGAATTTAAAGGCAAACCTACACATTGAGTCCAAGTTAAAAATATGGAAAAGGATACATGGCACCATATCGACAATGCTAAGTCTTTCAGGGTGGAATTGGAGCACGAGTGATTACATGGTAACAAATGATTATGAATCTGTATGGATCGAGTACATAAAGGTATTGCACTATATTTTAAATATATTTTTACTAATATTTATAATTATCATTGTAATAACTAGTGTGTTCTTATTCAATATGTAGAAAGATCCAAATGCAAAAGAAGTCAGAAAGAAGTCTTTTCCGTTGTACCACGATTGGTGTGACATATGGGGAAATGATCGTGCGACTGGTGAGTTTGCTGAAACCCCTATAGAAGCTGCTGAGGATTTGCAACGAAGTGGAGTTGATATGGATGTTGACATTCATGATTTGGATGCTCCTGAGGTAGGACTTGATGACATAGGTGCTTCGGTTATCACTCAAGATAAGCTTCTTAAGAAAAAAGGAACACCTGAGCCTAGAAAACGTAAGAGGGTGAATGAAGAAATTGCCAAGGAAATGAACAAGAATCTGGAACAATGCTCATTAGCAATGAGTCAAGTTGCAACCCATTTAGGAGATATGGTATCTAAAATGGGTCATGAGAAGGATTCGATCCATAAGCGGGAGGAACTTGACAAAATGATTAAGCCTTTGGGGTTGCCTCTTATGAATCAGGTGCAAGTTGCTAGATTATTGTCTTTGAAGCCTCAACTCCTTGATTATTTTTGTGGTTTGGAAGATGATGAGGCACGTCTCGAAATGGTGGATGCAATTCTTGATGGTACTTTTGGATAAATTCATCTCAACTTCTTGTCCCAATTAGTTGGGTGCCTTCTTGAATTATTAAGTATTTTTTATGATTGTTGAAACTTATCAATTTTTTATATTTTAGCTTTGAATTTTTGGATTTAATTTTGAACTTCAATATGATTTATTTTTACAACATGAATATTTATGTTAAGTTATGGCCATAATAAATTAGGGGTATTTTTGGAAAATAAAAAAGTAATACTGTATAAATTTATTTCTTACCAAACATTAGATTATGTTAATGTGGGATTAAAATTTTTAATCCTGATTATACCAAACGCAAGATTACTCCAAAGCTAAGGATTATTAGTACCAAGGATTATTAATGAGGGTATTAATAATCCCCTCATTAATAATACTGTTAATCCTTATCCAGCAACCAAACGAGCCCCTAAAGTTTGTTTATCATCCTTGTTGATCAAACAAATAATCGAAGTCCGAATTAAGAATTGAGGCGAAGCTCTGTCCGCATAAATATTCAAGTCTAGGATTGAGTCAAAACTCTGTCCGAATCTCTTCTTCAAAAGAGGTAATCTTCCTTCCTTTCTAATTGATTATTAGAGTGGTATAACATAGTGAACCTAGGATCGGCCTAAAGCCTCTCCAAATCATGGGGACAGTCTCGAAGCAATCGATCCTATATTCCGTTTAACCTCGTTAAATGGATATTTTTACTTGTTTATTTAAAATGTCTTTTTATTTGAAAACCCCACGTTAGCAAGACCGATCTTCGGATTGGGTGAAATGAGTGCTCCTTGACCTTCCCATTCCATAACTTAAGCCCCGAACCCAAAATCTTTCAAAAATGGTTTTTCTATGTTTCCAATCAATAATATAGGTGGTGACTCTAAAAACGAAAAAAACTAATAGTTCGGGAAAACCGAGTTTTCCCGCGCATCGCTACAAGCCCCGTTTTGCTCACCTTGTGGTTGCGAGAAATGCTTCAAGCCATGCCTGAGTCTCCGGCGTCTTTTAGTCCGTGGACGTTTGCTCAGCGGCCTCTTGTCTTGGACATGGATCAGTCCGCCTGAGAGAGATGGATGGCACAGCTTGGTACACGTCAGATCTGCTGGTGGGTTCCTCACTGGAGGATTGAGATTAGGAGAGCCTTTCAGGAAGGTTACTATATTGTCAGAGTTACGGGGTTGTCTTGGTCCTCTTTCTACATCCCGTCGCTTGTTGCTCGACAATTTGGGATGAGGTAGGAGCCTTTGCTGGGCTGGAGTGACATCGCCACCATAGAGGTAGCTTCTTTCTCTATGACAGGTCCAGATGTCTTTCTGTATTTTCTGAGGGTATGGAAGTATTCCGCTTTCCCTCCTGTGGTACTCCTTCAACGTCAGGAGAGTATTGTCTTGACCACGGAGTACCTGGATTGGTACGAGCAGCGTATCGAGCAGTCCCAAGTGATTTTGGGAAGCAGGCGCGAAGTGATTCTGGGCAAGATTGCCGTCTCAGCTACAACCTTAGAAGTGCAGAAGCCTGATCTAACCCTCAGAATGTTATGGGAGACGCTTTATTTGACTATGAGACCAGAGTTGATCGACTGACGGAGAGAGGTCCCCTTTTGCAGACTCGCAGGGAGGAGATCTGAGTCGAGGCACAGGCGAATGAGGCTCTGCGAGCTACTGGATTGCTTGACTCGATGGGGAGGACCCCTGATCTTGGAATGAGAGAGACAGAGTTGGCTCACGTGGAGCGAAAGAAGACTCGCCGGAGACGAGGGAAGAAAGGAAAGAATGGCGAGGGAACGAGCGCGAGTGGCGCGGAATGACCTCCTAAGTATCCATTCATTGCATTGCAGACACATTATTTGTTAAATGTATTAAGCTGTCTTTTAGCATGTTGTGAGCTTGAGAGTAGACTGTGCTTGTACTCATCAAGAAATGTTGTAACCGTTAGTGATTTGTGATTTACTTTTAAAGCTTTGTCGAGACGCAAGATCTCTTGCTTGCCTTTTGTCTGAGCCTTGGCGGTGTCCAGTTTTTTTTGGGCTTAGACCGAACCAATTAAGGCTGCCTATGTTCCCCCCGGACTGAGGGGCTCAAGTCTCCGTAGTTCGACACTACAATGAGTGAAGGGGAGAGATAAAAGTCGATCTTCTTTAGGCGAAGTATCGGCGAAGCTTGCTTCTGTTGACTGGTTCATAAAGGGATTGCTGTCTAAGAGGATTTTGCAATGATGGTTTTCACCCTGCAAAGTGGTCCGTACGGACACCTTTGCAGGCTGACCATTTTTGTAAATTCCCAAAAAGTCATTCTGTTTTATTTTATTCCAGAAGGGTCCTACCTTGATTTGGTTGGTGGTTTTAGACTTTTTGGAGGCTACGGGTCTACGGGATCACGTTTGTGTGAGTTCGCGGTGTTTTTCGAGTGCTCGAATGGGGAGCAATCCGAATTGGGATACTTACAGTTGGGTGGGAGAGTTGATAAAAAATTAATTAATTTAATTATAAGTAAAAAAAAGTTTGACCATATGAGTGGGTGGTTAGGTGGGGTGGTGAGGGTTGTTAAAAAATAATTTTAATATAAATAAAAAAATTGATTTGGAGTGGGGGAGTTGTTAAAATATAATTTTAAAATGAATAAAAAAAAATATTTTAACTTTGAGGTGGTGGGAGCGGGGAGTTGTTAAAAATAAATTTAAAATATATTTTTTTTACCCGACGGGGGTAGTTGTGGTGGTGGTGATGGGTGGGGGTGGAATTGTAAAAAGTAATTTTAATATAAATATTTTTTTTTTATGAGGGGATGTGGTAGGGAGTGGTTGATGTGTGGTGGGTAACGCGAGCGAGGGTGTATGGAAAGTTAAGTGTGTGTGTGTGTGTCAGGGTATTGCCATTTTTCGAAAAATGTTTTAATTAAAAAAAATCTGTTAATTATTTTATTTAGAAAAGTGAAGAAATTTTTTTTCTCTATTTTCCGGTGCTTACTAAACACCGAAAAATTAGAAAAATGTTTTTCGAAAAACATTTTCCCCAAACAAAAACAGAGGACAACCTTTTCCTCTAGTTTGAGTCTCCCTCCCTTTTATTCAAGCTTAATTTGTTGGGCTATTCTCCCATTATTCAAACTATTTCATTACTTCAATATTATTGCAATTTATGTTTTAAATAATTTGCATTTATCATTCTTATCAAATTTTTTAAAAATCTATTGCAATTATTAGTAAAATTTATTGCATTATTTCCTTCTCTCTACTTTTGCAATTATTTTCACCCAATTTAAATACCAAACTCAATTGTCTAAATCCAAAATTCGATATTTTTATTAATAAATTTTTTTAAGTCTCGTGTTAGCTTTTAATTCAACAAGTGTTCAAAATGTTAAAACATAAGGATGGTCGAAAATAAACACCTCCAATAGACAGAACGACGAAAGATGAAGAGAAAAACAGTAGTAGAGATTCGAGAATGTCACTATACTGTTGCTCGTAAGGTAAAAATTCAAGGGCCCCAATAAAATAGTTTGCCTTGTAGCCCAAATTTCACAAAATCGACCCTATCAAAGATGATATGGTCGAAAGTGGATGTTGGTGTCCGAAGGGGTCGCTAGTGGTATATGGTTAAAGGAGGTGGCCGTGGACGTTGGTAGGTATGTTTGTCAATTAGAAACAATCAAGAATTTTGTAAACATTTTGATTTCAATGCATAGATTTATTGGTACAATTGGATAATATATGTTTCTATTGAGAATTGGTTTGATTTTAGGGAGTTATTGGTAATAACCCAAATAAGGAAATACCATAGTACATACATTTTCGTC
This sequence comes from Adenophora triphylla var. japonica, assembly GCA_022495995.1. Taxonomy (NCBI): domain Eukaryota; kingdom Viridiplantae; phylum Streptophyta; class Magnoliopsida; order Asterales; family Campanulaceae; genus Adenophora; species Adenophora triphylla. Next base: position 354,670 of record JAFEMH010000579.1, on the reverse strand, counting down.
CCATTTAAGAAGGCATTAAAATTTATTTCAGTGTCTCATTTAAAAAACCATGCTATCAAAATGATTTTTTTAATATATTTTTATTCATATGACTTACTTGTTATACTCACATTAAATATCTAATTATTATTTTTTATCCCATATTTTTTCTCACATTTTGCTTTTTACAATCACAACACTTAGGGTGAGTTTTATATTGATTATAATTCTCCAAAGTGATTATTTAAAAGTGATTTTATAAAAATTGATTATTTATATTAAATATTAAAATTTATAGGTATGTTAGGATAATATATGTTCAAAACTGATTATTAAAGATAAATATAAAAAATGACTTTTATGATATGTATCTCAGTATAATAAATGCACAAAAGAGATAAAAGTTATTATTGTAAATATAAAACAAATAATAACTTATAATAATCACTTTTAGCAAAAACTGAGTTATAGTTGCTTTATACCAAAACACAATTTTTTTGCATGTTAACAGCTTAAAATAATAATCACTGTTGTTATCCAAACGATATTAAAAATGATTTTAATCTTCAAAAAAAAAAGTGATTATAGGTCACGAAAAAAAACTCCAAACTCACGCTTATTATATTATCAGTAAAAGCCCGTGTTCGAGGGCACGTTTTTTTTTTTTTTTTAATTAAGCTCGTGTCCGAGGACATTTTTTTTTAATTAAGCCCGTGTTCGAGGACACGTTTTTTTTTTTTTTTAAATTAATTTTTTTTTAAAGGGCAAAATGGAAACGAGACAACTTAATGAGGGCAAAATGAGAAATTTGCTACTTGAAACTATTAATAGTACTATTCATTGTTTAGTTATCAGGGTGTCATTTATAATATTTATAATATAGATACACTCGTGTAAAACATATGTTTTGTATGTTTTGTGCCTTTTCTAATAAATCTAATAAATCGGGTTAGTATACTCCCTCCGTCCCAACGAAAGAGCCACTTATTTCCTTTTTGGGCGTCCCATTTAAAAAGCCACTTTCCCAAAAAGGAAACCTTAAATCACTATTCTCTCCACTCATTCTCTCTCCTACTTTACTTTTACACTCACAACATTCTCTTTCTTACATCACCTCCCACTCATTCTCTCTCCTATTTAATTTTTCATACTCACAACATTTAAACTTTTTCTCTTTCCTACATCACATTTCTTATTTTGCGTGCCGAACAAATTTACTGACTCTTTCGCTGGGACGGAGGGAGTATAATGTAATAATTATTTTTTTAAAGTGTTGGACCCCCCACGTGTCCGTGTGAATGAAATGAGAGAGATGGGGAATAAATAGATTAAATAAGCAGTAGTTTCCGACTTTCCAACCACAAGGTTTCTCGGCAGGTCTTTCAGTAATGGAGTCTTCGTCGGCGGCGGCGGCGATCACACGACCGTTGTTGTTGGAGAAGAAGGCAGATTACTATGAAAATTGCCCAGGCTGCAAGATGGACCTCGCCAAACAACACCAAACCGTTGCGCCTTATAAGCTCCTTTCCTACATCTGGCTCGTTTCTCTTTGCACCGGTTCGTTCTCTCTCTCTCTCTCTCTCTCTCTCTCTCTTAATTTCCACTTCCTTTGAATTGAATCGATTTCCCCAATATCTGGATAAAATTAGTCCGTCCAAATTGGTGTTTTGGGTTTGGTGGTTTGTTTATTACGTCATGTATAATTCAATCGTTATAAGAATGAATAAAAAATAATTTTAAAAAAACACGTGAATAGACTCCAGGTCTCCTTTAAAAAAATCCGCATATATATATACTCCCTCCGTCCCATACCTAGGTGTTCGGTTTGACTTTTCACGTAAATTAAGGAAAGAATATTATATTGAAAGTGTTGTGAGTGAAAATAAAATAGGAGAGAGAATGAGTGGAGTGAATAGTAAATTATAATGGTGTTGTGAGTATTAAAATAATGTAGGAGAGAGAATGAGTGGAGGGAATAGTAAAGATTCCTTTCCATTTTAGGAAATGTGCATGTAGGTTTGGGACGCCCAAAATGGAAAGTGTGCACGTAGGTATGGGACGGAGGGAGTATATAATATTTTTTTTTTTATCAAAATGAATGCTTATTTCTAAGGAACTTTTTAACCATTTCTTTTAATACTTTATTAATCCATTGTAACTATAAATGAATATCCAAATTTTATTTTAAGAAATTCTCTGAAAATATGGGCTTTTTATACATTTTGATGATAAAGATGTATAAATTTTATTATTATCCACTTTCTTAATATTTAGTTTTACGATAATAAAATAAAGGGAGGAGCTATTGCCACTACAATAAATATTAATCCACTACATCATAATTATTTTTTGTAAATTAGTTATTTTCTTGACACAATTACCCTTACCCTTAAAAAAGAGACTATTTATATACTATAAAATTTGCCAATACACTACATCCAATATCATTTATTAGAATTAAAAATTCTCTTGTTATTTTTTCTGAATTTACAAATCAATTAATTTTAATCATTTTAAAATTATTAAAAGATTTAAATGCAAGACCCTTAAAATACGTAGATGCAAGTGTTAATTAGAAAGACATTTATTTATTTTTACCTAGTTTTTTTACATGTGAGAATCTAGATATCTTTATTCACCTAGATTAATATCTATTTTCACCTACTAGTTTTTTTGTTCCACATTTGTTTAGCATAAAACGACTTCCGGAAAATGATTTCCTGTAAAATATTTTCCGAAAAATGAAAATGGTATCCGGAAAATGAGATAAACGTGTTTTCGGCTGTTTGGTAAGAAAAATGTTTTCCGAAAAATATTTTCATGTGTTTAATGAAAATATTTTTCGATAAAAATACAAATTAAAATAAGTTGAAAGAGATAGGGTGGGGTAGGGTGATAGAGGTGGGGTGGTAGGGTAGGAGGTGGGGATTAGTAGGGGTGAGGTGGGTGGGTGTGGGGTGTAGGGTAGGGGTAGGATAGGGTGGTGGGGAAAATATAAAGGGTACGATGATGGTATGCTAGGGTGTTGATAGGGTAGGTGTGGGGTAGGGTGGGTAGCCGAGAGTTGGAGGGGGGTAGGGTGGGTGGCCGAGAGTAGGGGAGTGGGGTAGGCGGTGGTTGATGTGGGGTGGGTAACGTGGGGGTGTATGAAAAGTTAGGTGGAAAAATGTTTTAATTAGAAAAAATCCGTAAGTTATTTTATTTAGAAAAGTGGGGAAAATATTTTTCGTAAAACATTCTCTATTTTCCGGTGCTTACCAAACACCGGAAAATAGGAAAAATGTTTTTCGGAAAACATTTCCCCCAAACAAACGGAGCCTTAGATAGGAAAAAAAAAGATTAGACAAAGTGGTTAAAAAGTATAAACGTTTTATGAATGCGTTTTACAAATATTATATATAAAATTTGAGAGGTGAATCTAGTAATAAATATTTTTTGTTGTAATAAAAAAATGGTACTATGTTTGAAATTTATACTCCCTCCGTCCCAGCAGAAATGTCACCTTTTACCCAAAATGGTGTCCCGTTTGAAGCGTCACCTCTCCTAAAAGGAAATGTTTTATTAATATTCTATTATCCCATCCACTGTTCCCTCCACTAATTCTCTCTCCTCTACACTCACAACACTTTTTAAATTCACTATTTCCTCCACTAATTCTCTCTCCTATTTTCAAATTACACTCACAACATTTTTTCTTCCCACATTTTTTCTTAATTTGCGTGCTATCCCTAAAAGGGTGACACTCTTGCTTGGACGGAGGGAGTATTAATTATTAAAATTGATTAATTTTAAGTAATAAACTAAGTGGTGAGTTTAATAATAAATATTTTTATCTATGTCATATTAAAAATGAATAAAAAATAATGGATCACATGTAGTTTGATTATTTTTCTATGGACAAAAAAATAAATTTAAAGTAATCAAACTACATGAAAAAATTGACATAATATATGATATATTTCAATGTGGGTTTAACTGGTGCAATACTCATTTTGCACTTCCTAATTGTCCACCTAATCACAAATTTTTTATTTAAGTACTTTTAATATTATATAAAATATTTAAAATTTTTGGTTGTTATAAGAATGAATGGAAGTTCATCATAAGTGATTTGGTAGAAAATGGAAAAATGAAAATATTAATTAAATTAAAAAAACATGTTAAATTCATTTAAAATATTATTTTTTTACTCTAGTTTTTTTTTTAATTTTTAAATAAGGGAAATATTTTATAAATGTCATTTTTGCTATTATCATATTAATTTAATTTTTATTTAACAAATGTAGTAGATAAACAAAACTTGTATTGGATATAATTAAACTCTGAATTACTTCAGTAACTCCTTAAATTATGGAAGGGTAATTATGTTTATTTACAAAATTATAGTGGATAAGCAGTTGTTATAGTGGCAATAGTCCCTCACAAAAATAAATTGCAAAAAATATCTGTAAAAAAACAAAGTTTCTTACAAAAAAATACATTCATTTTATGACAATTTTTTTTTTTTTGAATTTGGACATTCATTTAGAGACAGAAGGAGTACATATTTGCAAAACAAAATTTAGCAAGAGTAATAATGCATTTTTGCTAATTTTTAGTAGTCATTTTTACATCTGTTAACTACCCTCCTTTCTTCTTATTAATTACACACGAATTTCATCACCAGGCAAGTACTATGCAGCATAGTACTCCCTCCGTCCCAAAATGTTTGTCCCATTTGACTTTTTTGTTGAACTTTGACCACAAATTTATGAGTGATTAATCATGTTCATGAAATTCTAAAAGTTGTTGTTGATAATATTATTAATGGTGAATCAATAGGAATTTTTAGAATTTCATGAACATAATTAAATTGTCATATATTTGTGGTCAAAGTTCAACAAAAAAGTCAAATGGGACAAACATTTTGGGACGGAGGGAGTATATTTTTATTTTGTAACTGTTTGTGAATAATGCAATTTTAATGGTTCATGGCACTTTTTAAATATTTCAAATAATACATTGTTAATAAAATGGGCAAATGAAAATTATGGTCCAAGTTTAGGGGGGGTGTGCCAATTGAGGTCTGATATTTCAATTTTGTTAATTTAGGGTACAAAGTTACCAACTTTAGTCAGTTAGGGGTCTTTTGATGAAAATGTTAGAAAAATCGTTAAGTTTATCATGTGCCTTACATGTGATAAACTTGTAAGGACAATTTAATCTTTCCATTCAACCCAGAATGAATTGTTATAGACACCCAAAAAATACTTGTTTTCAAAATCATCCCCACTCATTCCCATCTTACCCTCCTGCCAAAACCCACCTCCAACCCTCCATATCCTCCATCCAAAACCCGACTATCCTCCGGCCAAAACCCACATTTAAACCATCAATTTTTCCAGTCATGCTCAACCAAATTAAACTCACCTTATTAAAAGAAGTTTCAACAATTTTTGGATTTAACAACAGGAACACACATACATACAAAAACGGAAGCACACACACACAACCCATTCTTCAGATGTTACCATCTAGTTTACTATCTCATGTTCATGTTCATGTTCCTGTTTTCTCTTTACCAAAGTATTAATCATGTTATTAGAAAAGCAATATTTCTTATGTGGCTTCGTTTTCCTCTTGGCTCTAACTTCATGTAATTGTGTTCTTATCTTCCAGCTCTTCCCATAACATCTCTCTTTCCATTCCTTTACTTCATGGTACGTATGTTCACTGCCTAAAATTTCTCTCATTTCAATAGCATATATTCTTATGTGACTTATATATTCAATAGCGTATATTTTGACAGGGAATTGAACCGAGAACTCTTTGGAGTCATCATACAAGAATAACATGTCCTTTTAGTGCAAAACATATGCTTTTGTGCTATAGAGTCTGGCTATAAAGAAGTAAGAAAATTAATACAAAAGCATGGCTTCAAACCTAGACAACTCTAGGCGTCGTCACATCTAGGTTCTTGTGCGCACCCAAGGGAATTGAATATCTCAATTCAGTGAATTACTAGTTGGTGCAAAAGTTGACGTGTCTGAAAAAAGAGAAAGGCATAGCTCTTTGGAGCAGTTCTCGTTCTATTTTATCCGGAAACGATAACTATATTAAACTGGGTACATGGAAAGTTGTGAACTAATAGTAATGCGAAAAAGCAAATGCAAGCATGGAGACACGAACTAAAGACCTGGCCAAACCCAAGCTGTTTTACCATCTTAAGCTATTAGGAAAAAGGCCTAATAGTGTATATTAAGAGCGGCAATCTTTCCAGAAATAAGGCATTTCATTTCTTATGCTAGATAACTTTGTTCTTCTTAACTTTCGGTCATAGGATCATCCATTGTGTACAATATTGAGTCCTTTGCTATGGCTTCTATCTTTCTGAGTAGAGATAAATGAATGCATAATTTATCTTCGCAGGTCAGGGACTTCCATATTGCAAAAGTAGAGGAGGATATCGGGTTTTATGCTGGATTTATGGGTATGTTTAGAACGAAGTTCATACCTGATTTAACTGCTTCTAATGTTTGGTGATATATGAACTTCATCCGATCAAGTTTCATATCCTTTGTAGGATCTTCATTTATGGTTGGAAGGGCTTTGACTTCTGTCTTTTGGGGATTGATTGCGGACCGATATGGCCGTAAGCCAGTAATATTGATTGGAACCTTTTCAGTGTAAGCAGTTACTCCCTCCGTCCACTACAAACTACACACTTACTATTGGGCACAGGGATTAAGAAAAAGTTTTAGCGGAATAGGTGTTGTGACTATGAAAAGTGAGGTAGTAGAGATAAAGTGGGATAGGAAATAGTAATTGGATAGTTGTTATGAGTATGACAAGTGGGTCCCATTGAATAAAGAATATTATAACATTTCCATTTTTTGGAAGTGCGTAGTTTCTAGTGAGATGCCCTAAATGGCAAAGTGTGTAGTTTGTAGTGGGACGGATGGAGTATACCTCAGCAGTACCAGTTTATTCCGCTCATTGGATGCAAATGCATATTTCATCAGTTTCTTGATAATTGTTTCATTTTGAATTGTGGATCCAGGGTCATTTTCAACACCATGTTTGGGCTCAGTTCAACGTATTGGATGGGACTGTCCATGAGATTTCTTCTTGGATGTTTTAATGGTCTGCTAGCCACAATAAGGGTATGCTTCATTTGGTAGTAGCTAAACATAGTTTTTGAAAGACTACTTACTCAGAGAAACACAATTTATACTTGGTTAAGTTGCAATCTATGGTCACACTTTGTTGTGTTTTATGTTTTGGAATCGACACTAGGCATATGCGTCAGAAGTATGCAGTGATGAGTACCAAGCTATTGGATTGTCAGTTGTAAGATATCTCTTCTTTGTTTAATTAGTTTGCATCTTAGCCTTCTCTTATCTATTAACCGCTGATGTCAGAATCTTATTTCAGGTTAGTACTTCTCGAGGCATTGGCTTGATTATTGGTCCCGCCATTGGAGGATTTTTTGCACAGGTACAAATTATATGCATATTTATACAAAGTATATATACTTTGGACAAAGACTCCTGGACAGTCAGGACATCGTCACATGCTGAAGGAGAATATTCTAACCAGGATGTTTGTGTTTGTCTCATTAGCCTGCGGAGAGTTTTCCAAATATATTTTCTCAGAGCTCTTTGTTTGGCAGGTATTTAACCCTACAATTTATAGTAACATTCTTTGTCATATCTTTGTTTTTTGCATCGGTAAGTCATTGTGGCATTCTGTGATATGTGATTCATGTTTTGACCTTGGAACAGGTTCCCGTACTTCCTACCTTGCCTTATAATATCAATATATGCTGCTGGAGCATTTGTTTTATGTTTGTGGCTTCCTGTAAGTTTCTAATTTCTTTGCCCTGTTTATTTTTCTTCTTTTTATTTGCACAATCACTTTAGACTGTTGTAACCTACTGAACAACTTGACTTACAAGATAATGCTATTTTAATTGAGGACTTATGAGTTCTCTTGGATGAATATTCATGGTGGTATTAGTAGTCAGTCTGACTGAGAAAATTATCTTTATATTTTCTTGATAAAAGGAGAAGTCTTACCCTCAAAAAATTTGTCTTTGATATTTCCTCGATGTACATGGTCATTAGTCGGGCCTAGCGCCTAGGGGCCTAAGTGGGGCCTAGGCGGGGCTGAGAATTTACTGCAAATTTTTTATTTTTTTACTTATTAAACTTTTCCTATCTAAAAAATAAAAATAATAGTCTCATTGTAAGTTTAATTCTACATTGAATTAAAATTATTATTACTTAAAATTATAAACTAATAATTATTAGAAATATTTCTAATTAATATGAAAAGATTATGTCTTCAATTAAGTTGGTTCAATAAACGTGGGTCTTTCAGAAAATAAAAGAATAAATAAAAATGAATGTGGGTTTAAGTACAGTAGTAGTACAACTGTATTCGTGTTCCATATTCCCAATATCCAGCTAGCTGTACTCTCCCTTTACCCTTTCCCATGCTATTTTCTACTTTCAAAGTCTAATCCTTTCTCTCACCTCTCCTCAATTCGCTACCAACAAATGTCTCTCTACTATTTCTAAAGATTAAAGAGAGTCTCACCATTTTCGACCAGCAACAAGCAGGACACCACTGTCATCCTTTCTCTCCGTATTTTCTTACTACATCAGCCTTATCATCGTCGGCCACTGTCTCACCATCCGCCAACATCCTCTACCGGCTGAAGCTTTATCCACATCTCCTCCTCCTGCTCTGCCAACCTCCGTCAAACCTCCAGCGAATCTCCGCCCAACCTCTGCCCAGTCCGCCTGGAGCCGACGAGACCGCCTAAGCACCTCTTTGCCGGAGAAACGCCTATCTTGGCCGATTTGAGAAGAATCGCGGCGTTAAGCCACTGCCTAGCGCCTAGGCCGCTTTTTAGAACACTGATATACAGTGCTCTAAAAGGCGGCCTAGGCGGCGTCTAGGCGCTAGGCGGTCAGCCGCCGCGAATAACACCAAATCGGAAGAAATAGGCAGTCAATGAACAAATTGACGCCTAAGCGGCTTAGACGGACCTAGGCGGGTGGGCGCTAGCGGTGGGTTGAGCAAAAATGAGAGATCGCAGGTATAATCATAGTGAGAGAACAGGACAACCAAATCAACAAAAACCGATCAATAATTTATGTCATGGAATGCATACCTGTAAAAATCTACAGATTTAAGCTTAGTCGACGAAATCATGGCTATGAATTGAGCTCGCCGCCGGTGAATAGTTGGAAGATGGAAGAAGGAAGAAGGAAGAAGATATGGCGGAATGCGGATAGAGAGAGAAAGATTGTTGTTGTTGAGTGAGGATAGACAGCCGATGGAATGGATTTAGGGTTAATTAGGGTTTTGGTTGTGGGCTTCATTTAAATGGGGGTATTTGGGCTGAACCAAGTGGGCCTATCGCATTTTGGGCTTCATTTTATTTAAATTAGACCAAACTACATGTTGTTTGCTATATTAATGATCGAAATTTGTATTATATTATTAAAAAAAAAAATACTAAAATAGATGAAGAATTTTAATACATTGTATTATTTAATCATGATATTATCAAGGACATGTATAAAAAGTTAGTACTTGTGTAAAGACTAGTGTTGGGAAGACTGAAGAGTTCCCTATAAAGATTGGAGTGCATCAAGGTTCCGCACTTAGCCCCTTTCTTTTTGCTTTGATAATGGACGAA